>CM021101.1:579820322-580407172 GCA_007115665.2 Sequoiadendron giganteum
CTTCCCCAGAGGTTGGAACTCTCCTTCGCTTCATGTGTAATACAAGGTTTCATGACATTATAATGACTCAAGCTCCTCCTTCACATAACTTCCCGAAATGTGCAACACAATCTGGAAATAATTCTTTTCACGATCCAAATTAGCCTGACCATCCATACCCGAAATTTGCATCACAATTTGTTGCTCCTTAAATTACCAATTCCAACTATTAAATCCCTTTTAAAATATTTATAAAAATATCATGTACATAAGACCATCATTTATTCATCATCATTTTAAATTCATCATAAATAACACACTTTCAAAAAGATCATATATTCTCCCATAATTATTCTTTTAATTGGGTTACAATACCATTAGATCCTTTTGGATAACATTAAAATCTTAAAACTTTACTTTACAATGTTACTCGGTACCTGACACCTCATATTTTACCCATAATTTTCCCGAACTTCAAATTTCACTAGAAATTCCATATTTACCAAACCTCTGCTCTTGGTCCAAAACACTTTGCTCGACACCTTGTATTACCTTTTCACTTCTAGCTTTCCCAGTTTCTGGTACTTGGTACCTAGAACACTTGAACTACGAAGTACTAGTTTTTTTTTATAAAGATTTCTCTTTCGATTTCCACTTCTAGTGATCTTTCCAACTAGCCAACACCTTCCATAAGCATTAGTTTTTACTTGGGTTCCCCATGCCTTATAGTCTTGGGGCATGTTCTGAGACCACACAACAACTTGCAACCAATAAAACCAAATTTAAACCAAAACTTGGGATTAAATCACTAGTCATTGTAGACATGGAAAATTGACTGACACACTTGATCCTGATTGCTAACATCGTTTCTTCCTGAATCATACTCTCAGCTTATTATCACCTTTCATCCCTTAATTAAATGAATCATTATTTATTTAATTAGGTCTTTCTCCTCTACTGATTAAATTAATCAATTTAATTTAACCAATCCTCTATCTATGTTCATTTAAATAATTTATTTTATTTAAATTAAATCTCTAAAGTCTTCTTATTAGATTGAATAAATTAAACCTTATTTAATTTAATCTAACATTATCCCCTTAGTTAAATAAATAAAAACATTTATTTAATTAAACCCTTCCTCTCAATTTGATTTAAATCAATGCCTAAATTTAAGTCTAAATTGTCACATCTCCTAATTCCTCATTAAATTAATTAATTTAATACTAAATCATGCCACATTCTCTATAGAATGCAACTTGCACAATAAATCAATTACTTTGATTTATTAAATTGCCTATTTTGTCTCGACATGGAATAAAGGAGGAATAGTCCTTCAAATTTGAACTCAAGTCCAAGTGGATTTGTCCTTCAAACAAAGCATTCACTCCTCTTACATGTCCTTGTGTGCTGAGCCAAGTGGAATTTATTTCATTCTTTTTTCCCTCTCACATGTCATTTCCTCAATTTCAAATTCCACCTAATATCATTTATTGGCACTTTGATCAAAATTTGCACAACCTTCACCCATTCACATCTTGACAAGTGGCACTTGGCCATTGCATGTTGAATGATCCCACATTGCTCAAATATTTCTCATTATGCCAATTTGAAATCTATAAATGATAGACTCTTCCTCTCATTCTTCATCCAAAATTTGAATTCTAAGTTACTCTCCTCACATTGATAACTAATTTTATCCATTTCATATAAAGTGTTCATCATTTTATGGTTTCATAGCTAGGTTATGCCAAAATTTCATCAAGGAATTCAACCATCATCAAATCGTCAAAGATCTTGCAATGGATTTGGGAAAGGGCCAATTTCTAAACATAATTGGCACCAACTCCCCCATGGGATCAAGTGTTTGCATTGCTTAATTAGGATTTCATTTATCTTTTATGTTTTGTTCTTCATTTTCCTATTATTGAGCAT
Source organism: Sequoiadendron giganteum (assembly GCA_007115665.2). Lineage (NCBI taxonomy): Eukaryota > Viridiplantae > Streptophyta > Pinopsida > Cupressales > Cupressaceae > Sequoiadendron > Sequoiadendron giganteum. The sequence goes on from CM021101.1 coordinate 579,822,237, forward strand.
TGTAAATGGATTTCATGGGGAATCCTTGTAGTAACTTTCATATTGATCTAACATTGTGCTTGTTTGACATGTTTGTGAAGGTATAGGATTGGGGTTCACATTTTGGCGCTAGAAGGAGGGCTGATTTGGAGAAATTCATCACATTTTTCATAAAATCCATGTTTTTTTTTACATTTTTTGTGCCTACAGGAAATTGCACCACTCATAGTCCAACGGTGATATAATGCACCTCTATCAAACAAGCAGTGCTATATTGGACCACTCAAAATTCTAAACTCCGCCGTCAGAGTTTTCCCACCCAAAAAATTTCAAATTTCCAAATTGCGTCGTGGGTTTCTAAACTCCAAACTGTACCGTTGGGCTAAAATAGTGCCGCCTTTGCACTCTCTGTCCTGCTACAGAGTGCCTCTCTCAGTCATATGTGGCACTATATTTCACCGCTAGAGTTTCTAAACTTCGTTGCATTTGCTAACTGCGCCACTGGATGACAGTAAAAATTTTAAATTTAATTTTTTTGACATGTGCCTTTTGTTTTCGGATTTTTGAGCTATTAACCTGTTTGCTGTCTCTATATCTTTTGGTTTTAATCATTTTTCAGGTTAGGGAAAGGAGGAAAGCAAAGTGGAAGGTTACATTATGACATTATTCTCATCTTATACCTCGTGTTTTTGAACACTTTAGTGTTGTTTAACACTTTTAGAGAATTCTCAATCTCTCTTAAGAAATTTGTTATCTTTCATGCTTTAGGGAATACTAAATTTCCTTTTGCGCCATAAAAAGAACAATACAAAATTTCTTTCAAAGTTTGAAAACAAAGGGCTTAAAAAGAACTTTAGAGCAACTTACTAGATTTGGTTTAAGATTTAACAATTGAACAAGGAAAATTCCACATTTGATTTGGTGTTATAAAAAGAATTCACTGTTGCTTTGAGAACTTAAAATGAACAAGTATTATTTTTGTTTTGTAATTTTTTACTCAAAGTAATACAATCAAAAGGATGTATGAGCTTCTCTTGCGCCTCACAACAATCTTGAGAATCAAAATCCCTTTTGATGATCTTAAGTTGAGTAAAGTAATTATCTCCACATTTTATTTTGGGATTAAAATTGAACAAAACATCTTGCGAGTGTGGGTAAGCCTATTATGTGTTTTCTCCCTTTATTTCTAAACTAAGGCTGATCAAACTATGAATATGTTTTCTCAATTTTTTTTAATCTTAGAGGGCCTTCCTTGTGGGAAAAATTTATCACCCAAGGGAACGACCCAACCGTTAAGACACTAAGGACAAGTGTATTTCCAGTCGGGATATAAAAGTGGGTACTGGAACAAAAGCTAGTATCACGCAGTTGGCTCTGATGAGAAGGGAAGAAATGGTCTCTTGCCACATGGGTCAACTCCTTTGATCAGAAAGTCTGAATTGAAACCGTTGTTTAGAAAAGGCCAAATCCTTAACTATTTTATTGGTGCAAAAGGTCACGTCCTTTAAATCCACCCCATGTATACATGTGGTTCTATTGTAGAGATGAAAATATTCCATGGGAGTTTCATGGGTATTGATGCTTGGCTGACCTGAGAAGTGTGCCATGGAGGGGAGCCAGTTTGGTCAAGCATCTAATTGTCCACACTGAATATGCGCAGTTGGATTTATCCAAGTGGGAACCTAACAAAATATTGTCTCTTCATCCTAGGGTTGTACATGTTCTTGGAATAAAAAAATACATTGCTTGGGTCTCAAAACATTTGAAAATGAGCATTCACAAAAAGCTTCAAAATTTCAAACCCTTTGGAGGAAACAAATATCCTTTGACGAATCTAAGTGCTCTTGCTTGCCCTAGGGATTATATCCTTACAAGTTTCTAAGTACTTAGGTTTAATCATCATTTGTTTTCACTAAAGTCAACCTACGAACTTGTGCTCTTGAAACCTTGATTTTCACATAATGGACCTTGTGGAATGAAAAGGAATTGAGGCATAGACATTTAGTTTGAAATCATAATCAAGAAATTTTTTTTGATAAAAGGAACTCATTAAGCAAAGATAAGGATAATTGGACCTCACACATGTGTTCTCTTAAATGTTTTCCCGTAAAAGAAAAATCTAAAAACCAAGGTTCAAGAAGATTAGCCCAAAAGCTCGTGTGGAGCATCTTGAAATGCTTCTTGAAGTTAGAGAAATATTGGTATATAATTTCTACAAGAAGGCTTCAAATAACAACCCAAGTTTGTATGAGTTATATTATCAACAAGATCCAACTCTTTTTCAAAGATTTTATTTTTTCACATAGGAAGTATGGCATGTTGTTCAATACTGAGGTCTTGTAAGAAAGAGTCTTGTCTAGGTAAAGTCTAGGATCAAAATCATCACTCTCATCCATCTCTCAATCATTAAAATTTAATATCATCTCACCAAAAAACTCTTGAGAACTTTGAAACAACATTCATGCTAAACTTATAGGAAAAATAAACATCACCTTGTTTGACTTAATACACTTAGTCAAATTATCAACCCTCTTGAGAGAATTTACCTCTAGGATTACACAACTTCCTAAGGTTTACAAGTTCAAAATCACTTTGATTAGCTTAAAGTAATTAGTCAAATCATTCTCTTGTCCAAGTTTTCTCTAGGAGAACACAACTTCCTCGGGTTTACATGTTCATCATCTTGTTTGGCTTAACACACTTAGTCAAACTATCTTGAAATCAAAATTCAAATCAATTCAAGCCCTAAAAGTTTAGCATCTCCCCCAAAGTTCTTCAAGAGTTATGCATCCGCATGATTCATCTTCCATTTATCTCATCCCATCATTAGTTTTGATTCTTAGCCTATCCTAGTTATTCTCCTTTTGTTCCTAAGATTAAGATCAAGCGATCTTATTTTGTGGTTCAAACAAGATATCAATACAAGAAGAACATGGAAATCACTAAGAAAAAATCAACTTCAAGTGACCTAAGTCAAACGGCTCCCAAGAATAATCTAGTGGAATCAAGAAATCCTCTAAAAAACTCCTCTCTACCATCACAACACCCTCAAGAGGAGGGTCATGTAGAGGACACCATCGACAATGACGAGAATGATGCAAGAGGAATTAGCTGAAATGGTTCAGAATCCTGAGAATCATAGAAACGTCAACACCATGTTGAAACTTAATCCCTCTCTCTATATGTGTATGTTGACAAAAGAAGGGGCCAAACTCCCTTCTGACTTTGAAATGAGTATGAATATAGAGAATCCTCTTGTGAGAATACCCCTAGTATCATTCCCAAACATCACTCAGGATATTCCCCAAGTCATATCATCAATCACTTCAACCCCACCAATTGTTAACAAGGGAAGCGCCATGCTTCATGAAATTCAAAAGCATCACCTTGTACACAATAAAGAAATAAATATCATCACCATACTGGATAAATCCATCCTAGTAAATTAATTACACCTGTATGTTCCACTTACTTCCCATAATCACATAGACTCATCCTCATTTCATGCAACACCAATCTATCTGTTGAATATAAAAACTTCTCCCCATGATCTTGCAAGGAGAGGGTGGGTTATTCGGGACAAGGGGAGTCATTGATCCTTCCTCATAATCAATTTTCCAAGGGATCACACCACCATTCCCTCCATTACCACTAACATCTGTATCACCTTTTGGGTTGGGTCTTCCCCCCGTACCTGCAACCAATCTACCAAACTATAGCAATCTAAGCATCACATCAAACCCCCTCATTTTTCCATCAGTATCACAACAACAAATGGACACCACTCAAGAAACCACAATGGTCAACACATCCACCATTCCCCAAATATGTCAAAGAATGGTTTCCCAAGGACCAAGCATCACACCATCCACAACTCAAAACCCTGATCGCCAACACAACTATTCCAATCATCACAACGGTCAACACCATCCCCAATCCACCACTAGTACCACCAAAATTCAAAATGATGAACACATTAATCATTGGAATTCAAGCAATTCAACAAGCCACCCATCAAAGGGTGCTTCAAAAAAATAAAAAAGTTTCACAACTGGATGCTCAACAAGCGCAAACACAATTAGCCACCCAACAAGCCGCAGAAGCTGGATATGCCACACAAGCGACATAAGCACCACAAGCAACCCAAAATGTGCAAGCTTAGGCTCAAGCCCAAAAACAGGCTCAATAGACACAAGCACAGTATCACACACAACTACAATCAATCCACCAACAAGCATACCAACAAGCCCTGTAAGATTTTTAGGCACAAAAACAAGCTAACAACAAGCTTTGTTGGCACAACAATAGCTAGACCAACAAAAAGAGTTTTTGGCACAAAAAAAACTAGACCAATAAGAAGGATTTTTGGCACAACAATAGCTAGACCAACAATAAGATTTTCTGGTGCAACAACAGCTAGACCAACAACAAGCTTGTGGGAACAACAACAATAGGACCAATAACAAGCTTTGTTTGAACAATAGCAATAGGACCAACAACAAGAATTTTTGGCACAAATGCAAGCATATCAACAAGCCTTAAAAACATAATAGAGCTTGCAATAAACCCCCATCAATACTCCACCTGTCAATCAAACATCGCAAACACCTCAAAACACATTCATTCCACCTCCTAATCCGCAAAACGATGTTGCAACACAGATCAAACTGCTCTTGCAGAAAGTGTTGGACCTTCAATCAGGAAAAACAACCAAAACAATGGGCAATTTGTGCCCCTATCCTTTTTATAGGAGTCTTACAATGGTACCATTCCCAAAGGGATTTCAAATCCGCAAATTTGATAAATATAATGGGATGGGAAACTCTTAAAATCATGTCAGGGCGTTTCAAGTGCATTGCATGGAAGTTGCATATGATGACATGTATATAATGCGACTATTTCCTTGGAGTCTGACTTGTCCCGCCATGGAATGGTTCTCCCGTTTACCCATAGGCATCAAAACATTCCAGGAAATGGTGGACGCATTCCTCAAAAACTATGCGTTCAACATGGGTACAAATGTTAGTTTGGAGGAACTATCAACACTCAAACAAGCAAAAGGAGACCTATTCGCTTCCTTCTTGCAATGATGGTGATCCAAGGCCAATAGAAGCAAGTGGACCATTCCAGAAGAGCAAAAATTTTGCACTATCATAGCCAATCTTGACAAAAACTTGGTGTTCTATCTAAAAATTCAATGCATTACAAGACATGATCAATTGATCCCAAAAGCGCCGAATATCGAAAGAGCCCTTCCTACACGAGGGGGAAAATATATTTTTCCTGCACAATAGGATAACCACCCATCCACCAGTTATAATGATAAACCTTGCACATGGTCAAGGAACATAAATATCACAAATGACAGAGTGGTCGATGCAAAGGTTGTCATCAGTGCTCCTAGGCAAAATATTCAAAACTATCATCAACCACAAAATCACAGCTGCAACAATGTTCAACCCAATATGGTAGCACAACCACCACCACCTCCAAACAATCAAATCAATAATCTGAACAATCAAGGAGGACCACCTCCCCGAAACAAGTATTCCCCAAGTCGAAGTTCAGGACCCTTGGGGAGCCAATCGAATCTATAATGAAGAAACTAGTTAAAGAGAACCTTATCAAAATCTCTACTTCTGAGAAATATGCGAAACCCATGACAATGCCACCATGGTACAACAAAAAATATCCTTTGTGATTTTCGTAAAATCAAAGGGCATACAACCACAAGTTGCATGAGATTGAACAAAATCATCCAAGGTCTCATTGAGGATATAATCATAAATGTCGAGCAACCCGTTGGAAATCAAGATCTCAAAATTTACATGAATCCAATGCCTAATCATAATCAGAGAAATAATCAAGGAAACAATCAAGGAAATAACCAAGGGAACAAAAATGGGAAACACAAGTATGCTAGTGAAAACCTTGTATATGAAGGCATCATCGCATGCATAGATGAAATGGTCACTGTCATTAGTGTCAAAGGAGCCAACACTGATTGTGGAGTCACTACACATGGTAGCAAGTTTACTATTGTAGGGGCATCACATCCATCTAGGACCCCCATCTTAGATCAGAAAGTCGTTCCCTATGATTAAAATTTCATTGACCAACTAAAAAGAACCCCTGCTTAGATCTCTATCATGGAGCTACTAAAATTTTCTGCCGCCCATAGGAAAATCCTTGATGAAGCATTAGTTGCATCCACTATCTCTGCTAATCTTGATACACAACAATTTTAGGCTATGGTTGGTAACATCGTCACCCCAAATTTCCTCACCTTTTATGATCAAGACTTCCCCACACAACCATCTCACAACTGTGCACTTCACCTACAATTCCTGGTTCACAAGAAAAATGTCAAAAGCGTCTTGGTGGATGGAGGCATGGGCCTAAATATTTGTTTGCTTAAACTTATAAAGAAATTGAGAATCTCAGAAGACTCCATTGACAAAAACAAACATATTACCATCAGAGTATATGATGACATGGAAATAATGTGTCAAGGCACTATCAAGATCCCAATCCAAGTAGGACCAACTATTATGGAAATCACTTGTCAGGTCCTCGACCTTGATTTTACCTACAACATCCTTTTAGGACACCCATGGATCCATGGAATGAAGGTGGTCACCTCAACATTCCACCAATGCGTCAAATTTTCATACTAGAATGAAGAGGTCACAATACATGGTGATCCTAAGCCGCTCGCCTATTGCAAAAATTTGGAAGCCCCTCCACTCCCTATATAGATCCATCTAACCTCACCTCCACTTCTACGATAGAGACACCCTCCAACACTGACATATCGGACATCAAGCTTATGATCCAAGACAATGGATGTGGATATTACAGAATGAAGAAGAATGCTTTTGTTGTAGGAGAGTTACCTCAATCTCCTAGATCACATGGACGAACTCAACTAGTTGAAACACCTGCCCACACTTTTAGGGAAGACCCTTCTAGATTCCACTATTGGGGGATCTAAGTTAGGAAATTGTGGATGAAAGAGACATTTCAAAATCACTATACCAAGATGAAAGCCCACACCCACCCTACCCATGGATGAAGCTAGCAGAGGATTGCAAATGATGCTTGGTATGGGCTACAATAGAAATAAAATCCTTGGAAGGAACAATGATGGATGATTGGAGCCCATCATTGTAGAAATATGAATGAGAAATCTTGGCCTTAGACGTACCCCTCCAAGTATAATTGTATGTGGTAGAGGTACCCCTATTTGAGTAGTCAGGACTCCCCTTCAATTATCAACAACCACCCTTCAACTACTCATATCAACTGGTCTACCATTAGATAACTTCACCTTCGATATCACCAATGTTTGTAGTAGTAGTGATGACGAGGATACCATAGCAAGTCTACCCATGCTTTTTGAAGACTCCTCCTTTCTCATGATTAGTACATCATATTTCAAGTGAAAACACCAATTCCACAAGATAAATCTAGTCTACCCACAACTCGTCGATTATGAACAATGAGGACCACCGGTTCTAGACACATTCAAAAATGATGAGGCACTCTCAGAATTCTTGGGATTATAGGATATAGTATCAGGAAAAGATCACAAGGTTGGATTTGATATCACACTAGACACACAAGCATATTTCAGGGAGATGATTGAGTCCTTTAGTTGTAAAATAAAAAGAATGAGAATAAGCTCAGGGTTATTGAGTGAAAACCACACAATGGCACTCTCTAATCATAAAATAGTAAAAATAAAGGACACATCCAATGGTGAAAACCTCTCTGAAGCACCAAAGGATGAAGGATTCAAGCTCCCCCTACAACACTTCATCAAGAGAAATTAAAATTATTAGAAGAACAGTGCAATCCTATCAACTTGGGCATGGAAGAGCTACCACACATCACTTTCTATGCTGAGTCATTTCTATCAAAAGAACAAGAACTCAACAACATTCCTAAGAGAAAGAAAGGTGAAATTTATGTGGACTTATGCCAACATGCCAGGTCTCAATCTAGAATTTGTGTTTCATCACTTAGCTATCTACCTAGGGTCGAAGCCAGTGAGACAAAAATTGAGAAAGATGCACCCTCAGATAGCCTTGCTAGTCAAGGTGGAATTAGAGAAACTCTTCTATGCCAATTTTATACGCCGAATTGATTATCCAAAATGGGTGTCAAATCTTGTGCCAATTTCAAAACGGAATGGGGGCATTCGTATCTACACTAATTTTAGAGACCTAAACAAAGCATGTCCTAAGGATGGTTTTCCACTACCCAACATTGATATGGTAGTGGACATGACAATCGAACACGAGATGCTATCACTGATGGATTTCATCTTAGGGTACAACTAGATTATGATAGAAAAATAGGACTAACACAAGATATTGTTTACATGTACATGGGGTACCTACTGCTGGAACATGATGCCATTTGGGCTAAAGAATGCGAGAGCGACATATCAAAGGGCCATGACACTAATTTTTCATGACATGATTCAAAAATTTGTGGAAGATTATGTGGATGATATATTCACCAAGTCAAGGAAAATATAGGATCACATAGTATCTCTAAATGCCATCTTTGATAGATTGGAGAAATACAAGGTTAGACTTAATCCCAATAAATGTGTCTTTGGGGTGCAATCAGGAAAAATCCTAGGATATATAGTATCAATGAGAGGAATAGAATTTGATCCCACCAAAGTCAAGGTGATCCTTGACATGGAAGCACCCAAGACACTAAAACAATTGAGAGGCCTACAAGGAAGGCTCCAATCCATTCATAGATTCATAGCACAACTGGCAGATAAATAGATTCCATATTCACATCTACTTCACAAGGGAGTAACATAGAAGTGGGACGACAAGTGTGACCAGGCATTTAGAAAAATCAAAGAATATCTACTTACACCACCAGTTTTGATGCCACCAATTCCAGGGAAACCACTGATTCTATACATATCAGCCATAATGACAACTCTTGGTGCACTCCTAGCTTAGCAGGATGAAAATGGAAGAGAAAGAGCAATATATTATATCAGAAGAACAATGGTAGGGAATGAGATCAACTACACACCAATAGAAAAATCTTTCCTGGTAGTTGTGTTTGCAACCCAAAAATTCAAACACTACATGTTGGCTCATCATTGAATATATGGAGCGTAAGGCCTTCAAAGGGCAGATAATTGCAGATCAACTAGCAGAGGCTCCTATTTATGCAAAGAACCCAGTCGTTTTAGAATTACCAAATGAAACAATATTTAGCCTAAGTGTTACGGACCACTAGAAGATGTATTTTGATGGATATGACATGCAACATGGATCAGGGGCAAGAATTTTCTTCATAACTCCCGAAGGAGATTGCATACCCAAATCCTACAAACTATCTTTTACATGCACAAACAACATAGCAGAGTATGAGGCTCTCATCATAGGCTTAAGGATTGCAATACAATGGTAGATTATGGCTCTCAAAGTCTATGGAGATTCACAATTCATCATTAACCAAGTCAATGGTGAGTACCAAACAAAGGACAATAAGCTAACTCCATTCAAGAAATTAGTGGAGAGCCTCAAAGAATTCTTCATTGATGTCACCTTTGAATAGCTACTAAGAGAAAACAACTGAGCAAAAAATGCTATGGCCATAATTGGATCGCTCTTGGAAATCCCAAACAATGTTCCAAAACAAGATTTTCTGGTAGAGCAACTTCTTGTACTGGAATTCGAGGTACTAGAGTCTGAATTCATGGGTCAAATAATTGGTCTCGGTGATCCCTGGTATCATGACATCTACACCTACTTAAGAATAGGAGTCCTTTGAGCTGACATAACCCCAAACCTTAAACTTGCTTTTGTCAAAAGGTCCTTACGTTTTGTCATCCTAGGAGAAACCCTCTATTGTAGGAGCATTGAAGGAACCCTATTACATTGCTTAAATCCCGAGGAAGCCCCGACTGCTCTGACTGAGGTTCATAGTGGCATTTGCGGTTCACACTCAAGTGGTATAACCTTGGATAAGAAAATTTTGAAGACCTAATACTACTGGCCAACAATGGAAAGAGAGGCACACGACTTTGTTAGAAAGTGTTTACAGTGCCAACAACATGGATACCTTATTCATGCACCAACTCAAGAGCTTCATCCTATTATTACACCTTGGCCCTTCTCATAGTGGGGGCTCAATCTCATCAAAAAAATCACACCCACCTCATCCAATGGCCAAAAATTCATCACCGCCATAAAGTACTTTACAAAGTGGGTCGAAGCCATTCAAATGACCTACATAAATGGAAAGAAGATATCAAAGTTTATCCTGAACTATCTCATTTTTTGAGACGGTGTCCCTCGATCCATTGTCTTTGATAATGGGACACCTTTCCAAAATCAGGATGTGCATGACCTTTGACATAAATTCAATATCCAACATCTCTTTTCCACTCTGTATTACCCGCAAGGAAATGACCAAGCATAAGCCACTAATAAAACTATCTTGAAAATACTTAAGAAAAAAATCAATGACTCTGGTCATGATTGAAATCTATAGATAAATCCCACCTTATGGGCCTACCACACTAACATCTGCACACCAACAGGTGCCACCCCATTATCCCTAGTCTAAGGATTAGAAGCCATCCACCCAATCGAGATTGAGCTCCCATCGTTAAGGATATCACTACAAAACCTCATTACATATGACGAATATCAAGTTTAAAGGTTAAATGATTTGGAGTTATTAGATGAACAACGCATGGATTCCCTAAACCATCTATAGGTGTATTAGAACTAGCTAAAGCACAACTACAACAACAACATCGGGGTACACACCTTCCAAGGCGGCGAAATTATGCTAAAGGAGAACTAGAAGAATGTACCAAACCCAGAAAGCAAAGGAAAATTTGAACCCAACTGGTTGGCACCTTTCATCATCACAACATGCTATAAATCTAGGGCATATCAACTGTGAACACCAGAAGGCGAACCCCTGCAGGAGCCCATGAACAATTATCATCTCAAAAAGTTTTATGCCTAAAATATTTCAAGGTATAGAACCAAAAAATGCAAAAAAATAAAAAAATGTCCTAAAAAAATGGTCACCAAGATGAAAACCTAGCAAATAGAATTATCGGCGACAACATAAAAAAAAATACAAAAAAATCCAAAAAAAATTTACAAAAAGGATTGAAAACAGTAAAGAAAAAAAATCATCCTCTAAGTGAAAACCACTTCGGTGGCACTTTGAACAAGTGCCTTGGTGAAAACCTGACAAATAGGCACCAAGCGTAAATAAAGCATTCTCCATCCACTAGGATCTTCATGAATCACTTATCCACTACATTCCATCTATCCTTCCACCAATCCATTCACATCCATACCATAGCTTGATCTTGTGCTCGTATCATGTTCCACCCTAGTACTACTTGGCATATTCCTAAGGTCTGTTTGTCTTGTCTATATCAAAGTAGTCTATCAAATCATGCTGGGGGCATGTTCCTATACCTGCATCAGATCAGATTCATATATATTATGGGGAACTTCCCTAAAAGCAAAAAATCCCAAAACATTCAAAAAAATCCTTCAAAAATCCAAAAAACATCCAAATCATTCAAAATTCAAAACATTTGGAAATCATATAAAAATAAAAAATAGAGTCATTCGTTTGAACTACATCATTTCTGAGCTTGAACATAGGCAAGGTTGATCTTTGATCATCCCCCAAGACACCCTGGGTCAGTCCTTTAGGCATCCATCGTAATGAAAATTTGTTTGCCCATCTTTCTCATCATTGAGTCGGGTCTATTGTCAGTCAAACTATGTGGTCTCTGCATGTATAACGTAGGAAAGGCTAATCTATGGATCAAATCCCAAAAGCCCTAGGATAGGTCTTTAAGTTAGTCTCTTGGTCATAAATCTTGAAAATACCAAAAACATTCAAACATATTAAAATCCCAAAAATAGCCTCAAAATATTTCAAAACACCAAAAACATCCAAATATTTAAAAAAATCCAAAATGGTGCATCCGCCTCATCTCGCTTTCACCCGCAATAATCATCATTACCTAATAAATCAATCGTCGGCTTCATCCTTTGGTGAGTCAGTCAGAATCAAGTATAGCAGGTTCAAAAGTGAACACCTAATCGTCAAAGTCTCAAGTCTAGGTCAGTAAGCAAGAAAGTTGGTCAGCTCGAAGTATCAATTGCTTATCATCCAATGAATCTCATCAAAACCCTGATCACAACATGTCCTAGGATGCATCCTTCCTACACTGGACATCAACATTAGGTATCAATTTAGTTTAGCCTTGGCTAGCGGTATGAAGAACATTAGCCTATTTATTTACTTTATCTAGTCTTTTTGACTTATCTTATTTTGCGCTCATTCCAAGGACCTCTCGGTGATGCCTAAACAAAACAAGTTTAGAGAGAAAGGAATGGGGCAACGATCATTATCTTTTTTATCTACTATGCTTGTTGGATACTCTTGTAAAATAACTTACTTCATGCGTACCTTGTTTGGTTTTTACGATAGATGTTTTAGGTGTCTTGTTGACCACATAAGAAGGCTTTCTTTTCTATGTTTTGGTATGAGATGTTTAGAATGTATGAACTACATCTTCAATAAGTCTTTGTATTCCAAGTGTGAACATGAATACTCCTATCTGATTGACGAGTCAAAATCCATCACACTTGGTACCATGCCATATTGGTTATTTAAACCTTGATGCATCGTACTTATGTGTGTTATCAAACATAAAGTAATTGGTCCTTTGAAAATCTTGACTCCTGGTAAGAAAAACATCGACATTTAATGACTTTTTGGATCTCTTTTCTTCTATCTTCTTTCCATACTAACATTGTACCATGACAGTTAATTGGAACATCGCTAATGCATCCACCTTGCATCCATAAAATCATCAGCATAAGTGCATATCATATCATATAGATCATACCACATCATATCATCTCACATTATCATCATCTTAAGTTGTGAGGAATAATATAGATTTGTTATTCTAAGTATCTTAAGAAATCATTGCATTAAATTCATATCATATCATACATTACACAAATCATTAAGGGCATAATAGAAATCATTAGCATCCATTATCATTACATAATCGGTCATATATCATTTGCATCATTAATCATTTTCACATCAATACATAATCATTTGCATACATTGCATCCATATGATTGTCATCAAAGTGCATAGAAATAAATAAATAAAATGCATCAATAATCATCATCATGTCATGGTGAAACATACGTCATATTCCATGAATATAAAGTAAAAGAATTTCATAACATCTCATAGCACATAGGAAATTAGAATGCATTCATACATCATACATCATAAAACATCTCATAAATAGGATCATCTCATATATATCATAAAAAATGTACAACTGTCATGGTACAAGGAATCAGATCAAGTGTCTACATCAAAGTACATGATACAATAGGGGAAATAATCAAAGCCCATGGATCAAAAATACAAAATTTTATGTGATAGAAGGAATAGCCTTGTTGGATGTTGCCCTCTCTTGCCTGCCTCTCACCATGGTCCTCGGGAGGCCTCATCTCGGTCTATTGTGGAAAATATTGCACCCGACCAGTTGGTGGAACTGCCTGCTTGTAGTGCCATCTATAATACTCAGCCTCTCTGACCACCTCTTGGTATGCCCTCAATGATATTGTATCACCCTAGGAGGATGAGGTTGTACTCTCTAATTGTCTCCTCTGACCGATCACCTGATCCCTCTCAGATCGAGCCTAGTCCCTCTCAGAAGTAACTACCAGAATCTGTTGGCAAGCTTCATCTCGCTCAATCATCAAAACCTATATTTTCCCCTAAAGCTACTGGATTAGGGCATCCCTATGGTCTGGTTGTGCGGGTAGCTGGTGCTGTGGTACTTGATCTCAGTGCGGGACCGAGTGTGCCTAGTCTCACGATGGTGCCTTGTCCCATGGTGGTGTTGATGCCCACAGTGGTGTTTGATGTGGAGGAGGGCCACCTCCTCCCCTGTCCCCATCACCATCTCTCTCACTATTGCCTCTGCCTCTTCCGGTTGATCTACCTCTCGACATTTGTTGTGGAAGAACTGTACCTTGAACTATCAATCTAAGAGGAAGCCTGAACCAATCTCTATACACCTGGGTCACCCCTACATCTGCTGGCCCCTGATCATATGGCCATGGCCTGACCACTAGCTGCTTGAATGAGGCTACTGCCTCTGGTGCTGGTACTGGCTGACCCCATACTGTCTCTCATGTCGAATGGGAGATCACCATGTACTAATCATCTAGCCTATCTTGAACATCACTGAACTGGCATACCACCCTATCTGGAAGATTTCACTCTATCATGGTGTGCTCTCTACCCTGCATCCATCTATCCTACTAAGAAAAGAACAATTTTTTGAGATCATCATACTATTAGTAATCAAATATGCACCCCGTCAGATTTGCAAAAAATCAGACTATTTGTTGCAACATTGAGATCCTTTCCAGATGTGGGTGATTTATAAGGAAAGAGAATCTCCAGAGCGAGTTGGTTCTCTGTATAATGATCCTAATCTAATATAAATTCTTGGAAAGGGGATAGAGAGAAAATAGAACTTAAAACCTATGATTTTGAAATTATTTTTTAATGTTGGATGATAAACTAATGACTATTCTGGATTCTCCTCACAAACAGTGCTAAAAAAACAAACAAGACTTTCACAGCCTCTCAAGAACAATTGTTACATAAGTACTTTGCATGAAGGTGTATTCAAAATAGGACATGCAACCTATATCTTTGCACCTTTTTGCATCAAACTACAACCTAGGACACAACAAGAAATTCTTAAACTAAAGTCACAAGATAAACATCAAACTATAACTATAAATGGACAAAAAATGATAGGTAGGAATGCTGTTTTTTATTTTGTGTAGGAGTATGCCAAGAATAATCTCAACTAAGTACAAGACAAGTTTGAGCTCAAAAATGTGTAAGAGCAAAAAACAAACTGAAATGGAAAACCCTAAGTTTTCTCCAAAGATATATGTATCAAACACTAATCGGAGCCTTTAAAAAAAACTCAAGGAAAAGGTCCCAAAAACTATGCAACAAGTCGACATAAAAGTGGAAAGTCACTTTCTACATCCATCAACTGTTAGGCTTCTAAAAAAAGCAAAAAACTACTTTTAAATCAAGAAAAACACCTTATCTCTCCAGCTGAAAACTCCAATCCGACCAAGAAGAAAGTCAATGCTTAACTACTAAAAATAGCAAGAAAATAAAGCAATTCATAAAGCATTGCTTTGCTTCTGATTTACATGATGCAGTTTTACAATTATTCCATTTTACAATTAAAGATTTTAAATATCTTTTGCATATAACACCTTATATCACCTTTACAAGTTTTGATTTTTCTTATAAAAAATCATAAAAATACCATACCCTCCAATATACATTTAATTGTTTTCTTTTTAAAAAACAATTGAATAAATGCCTGTGTAAAAAAATATCATTCAGAATTCTAATTGATTTCTCAAAAACCAATTAAAAACCTAAAGCATTATCATTACTCTATTTTGAGTAAGGCATAAATATGACACTCCATATATCCCTAAAGTCCTAGGTCATGAAATACTCTATCAAATAAGCATAAAGACTTAGGAAAAAGACTCCTAGTCAAATGATTGACCTAAACCATGAATGAGATTTTGGCCGCATAGAGTATTTAATTACAAGGCAAAAATGACTGTAAATTCGAATTAGGGCAAGCATGACAAAAACCAAGCTGAAACACTAATCTTCCATCATTTTCACACTTTTCAAATTTGAAGTTTTCTTTGCCTGGGAAGGAAGGAGTCGCCATGCCTATGCTTGAACCTTGCTTGTGAACTCTTTGGAAACTTCAGACTCCTCCATTCTGGTTGACTTATATTCTAAGACTACATGGTAAGTTCATTTTCTTATATTTGACGGCTTCTCCATTGTTTTGAAAGCTAAAATAGACCATAAGGCCACAACCTCTCTTCTCTCAACTCTGATTTTCTTTGTATTCTTCCACTGTGCTTACCTTGTCTCCACTCTGGGTGCCATGAGAGGGCTCAACCCAAGCATTGTGAGCTCCAATGAGCTGGGCGCAACCTTTGAGCTCTTAAACAACAATAGAAGGGTAAGTTCTTCGCTGCATATTGTTTTTGTATCTTCCTCCTTCACACTAAAGCCTACGAGCTTTATTTTTTCTTTAAAAGGGGTTGTTATCTTTAAAAAAAATTGTAGGCTTGTTGTCTGGCCACACCATGAATTCTTTAAGCTGAAGCTTTTTTGTTATGAAATTCTATACATTATTTTCCTAATAGGTCACGACATGTTTTAGTTGACTGATGACTCCCAAATGAAGAAATGAGAACTCCAAGCATGTTGTGCTTTGATTCTGTTTTCCCATGCAAAACTTGAAAGTGGCTCTCCTTGTTTGATGAAACAGTAAATGCAACTCCCCACTGGGCTCAACCCAAGCATTATCAAGCATTTCTGTTTTAGAATGTAGAAACCCATGTGGGTATTCTGGAAACTACACTGTTTTTGCTTTATTTTTGAAACCCCCATATGGGTGAACTACAAAATAATGGTAAATCTGCATCCCTTGTGAAAATCCAATGTGGGTACCTCTGTATATGAATAAAATATGTTCCTTAGCAAAAATCTGTGTGTGGGTATTTATGAATTTTGTGTTTTAAATAAAACCCCAATGTGGGTATTTTCAGAATTTCGAAGAAATCTGTGTTTATACCTGTATTTTCTATTATATTTAAGCTCAACCATGAGAGCACTATATAAAATCTTATTTTCTGACAAAACTCCACCTGGGTGTATAACATTATGAAAAACACATGTTCCCTTGCCTTACTATTGAAAACCCTCATACGGGTGATCCTTGACCGAGACACAACCCTTATCTTGCTGCTCCATTAAAACATCCCTGTGGGTAAATTGTATCTGGTAAAACTCTGTATTATTTGATTGAAAAGCGAAATGGGGTGTGCTAAAAGTAATGAGAAAACTGCATTTTATGAAAACTCATGTATTTTAATCTACCATAAACTTCTCACCTGTCCGATGCATCTGTTCTCCTGATATTCTATAAGTTAATGCATCCATTTTATTTAATGCAAACATTTACCTTAAATCATTGTAACCCCATGGACTGCATTCTCTCTCATAGCCAACTAACACTTTCAGACTCACTTACCTCATGCCTTGTTATTCTTAGCCAAATAAAAATTGACTGTTTTGTTAGTCATTTGCTTCACTTAATTAAACAACTGGTGACTGGTCACTATATTGATTTTGTCTCCTCCCACTACTCTGATTGAAATATGAAAATCCTTCACATCTCTCCATGGTTGACCATCCTTTAGAAGTATGCTCTTCTACCTGTCACTCTTCATGTATTATATGCTCTATTTATTCTGGCAACAAAATCTTCATGTATTTACATAATTTTGACATAACCCCCATAACTTGTACTCTTCATTATCATTGTTAAAACACATGACACTGCTGTTCCAAAATAAATAAAAAACATGAAACAACACTACAAAGCGAACAGTCTTAAAAAAAAAAAAAACAATATTTATAAAAACAACAACTCAAAAACATGATATATTGATAGTTTCAACTAAAACAAGTTATCCAATTAGGATTCATTTACAATTTTCACTTCTATATGTTGATTTGAATGTTATAAATGCATGGTAGTTTGATCACTTGTTCAGTTGTAAAGCTCAGAAGGGCACAATGATTGCATCTTCCTTTCTCGGCCCTCTTGTAACATATAAGGGTAGCATGTCGGGCTCTACCCTTGTGGGATCCCCTTTTTCCCCACATGCTTGGTCTTCAAAAGATAGACAACTACATGGATTTTCCTATACCTGCACAAGGAAACAAATAGTGTTAGCATAAAAAATAATATATCATGATCATGTTGATGTTTCTCCTTCAGGTCATGTCTCTGCACTTTGCTTGATTGTTTTAGTGCATGATTAGTGGCATACTACATCATCATTGATGGTTTATATAGGTATATATTTAGAGCCTTTGACATCCCTCTCTTCCTTCCTACAGGTCAACGAGGCTTGAAGAAGACAAATGGTGTACCACTTCTGCGTCAGTCATTAATCAATCAGGCAATGATGATTATGTTTGTACTTATGTGATTTTTTCCCTTATGCATCTTCCATAGTGTAGTGTGTTGTTTATGATGCACTGTGATAGTCACGTCCACAACTTGTGTGGATATTTGATTTCATTCTTTCTTCTTTTCATTTGGAAAATAAAAAATGCATCTCAATGGAAATTTGTACTAGCATTTGTATTCTTGCAATCAAATGACTTATCATAAATATGAACCAATTTGTGAAATAAATGAAAGCATTTGAAATGTTTTATTGTTTAACGATCAATCTTGTACTTCATTTGACTATAAAGAATTGAATAGAAATTTATGCAACTTTGATTCCTCCTTTTGAAGCATAGTTGTCACATAATGAACTAAAACGAAGTGCAACAACACTCAAAAATGTTAAAAATAACTACATTTCACTTTTAAATATAACAGTATTTAAGTCAGCTCCACCATTTGAGCTGTAGCAAAAAATTGGTAACATTTTTGGCAATTTCCTCTAGATGCTTGCTAGCTAAGCATAGATCAGTTGCCTTTGAAAACTCCGTTGGGCACAGATTTAAAACCGCCCCTTCATGAACTCAGATAAACTGAAACAACAACTCCAAAACAACATCAAAACAAAACAAATAAAGCTGAAAGCAAACTAACAAGCCCTGATGGCCAATAGAAGAATGCACAACAACGCTTAGGGAAATAAAAATACTGAAAATAAATGTGCATAACGTACTTATTTGTAACAAATACTCTATTTATTTACAAAATATAACTTATCTCAGAGGCAATGCTTGAGTTGGATCCCATTAACGGGATATACAACACCTCTCCAGTCAGCTTTGAAAGCTGGAAAGCATTGTGTTCCTTGCACTCCATGATCACATAAGGCCCGTCCCAAATTTCATCGAACTTGGAATGTCGTCTAGGTCTTCTCTTGAATTCATTCCACTTGAAGACCAGATCACCAATGATAAACTCTCATGGTCTTTCCTTCTTATCAAAAGAGCTCTTCATCTGAGCTTGCTGTATTTCAAGTTGTTTTAAAGCTTCTCTTCTAGTTTCCTAAAGCTCTACCAATTGTGCAAACCACACTTCAAGAGGCTACTCATTCAGTAATTCCAGCTCTTTCACATAACTTAAGGTCGAAAACTCAATAGAAATGGGTAACTTAGCTTCTTTACCATAAGAAAGTACGTAAGGAGAAAAACTAGTGGCCCTTTTAGGTGTCACTCTATCAGCCCAAAGGTCTAACTTAAGCTTTTCGTGCCATGTCCATTGATTGTCCTCGACAGTCTTTTTGATTATCCAGATTAGATTCTTATTTGTAGATTCTGCTTGCCCATTTCCCTGCAGATAATAGTTGGAAGATGTATTCAAATAAATGTTATTTCTAACTGATGAATCAAAAAATTCTTAAAACAATGAAGGCCAAACCGTTATAAAAAATTATAGAATCCAGAGTACCAAATCTTGATAAAAATTAAGCACAAAAGTCTCATTTGCTTCTTTTGAAGCAACCGCCTCAGTCCATTTAGTAAAATAATCTGTGGTGGTCAGTATCCACTTATGACCCACACTTGAAGGCGAGTTGATCAACCCTATTAAATCTAAACCCCACTTAGCAAAGGGTTGCTCCACTTGAATCAGATGCAGAGGTAAAGCTGCAAGCTTCTGTTTTCCTAAAAATAGAGCACACTTTTCACATTTTCAAACCCAAGCAATGGCATATTTGAACAAATTTGGCCAATAATAACCAGCTCGCATAATTTTTAGGGCTGTATTTCTTCCAGCAAAGTGGCCTCCTAAAGGCCCATCATGAAATTCTGCTAAAAGCTTATCAACTCAGTCAGGTTCAATGCATCGTAACAAAACCCCTTGAAAATATCTCCTATACAAAATGCCATCAATAATCACAAAAGGAATAGACTATAATCTGTAATACCTTATTTTCAGTCTATCTAGACCTTCGAGACACTCGCTAGTGTATAGATAATGCATCATTTTCTGCACCCAAGTAGTAGCAAGAACTGGAACAACAGGTGCATCATCATTGTTTAGCACCGTGCCAACTTTTTTAGTCTCCTTTAGGCTGCTGCCCGCTGTGTTTTTTGCAATCTGTTCACAAAAACCCTTACCTCTGATGAGCTTTGTTATTTTAATATCTATGTCAAACTCCATGACCTTGGTTATCCAACCAACACGCTTATCATTAATTTCGTGGTTCAACAAGAAATCTTTAATAGTTGAATGCGCAACCAACAAATGAATCTCGTTGTTCAACAACATATATCTGAATTTTTTTTAACTTCTTACAACAAAAAACACATGCTTCTCGACAAAGGAATACTTTACCTCATAATCATGAAGTACCTGGCTGAAAAATGCCACTGGTTGCTCCAAACCTTCATCGTTCTACTGGAAAAGCATAGCAAAAATAGTATCAACTCCTCCAAATTGGTAAAGAATGAAATCTCTGTCATACTTTGGATTAATGAGGGTAAAGGTAGCCTCGAGAGCTTCTATGATCTTATCAAAGCTCCTTTTACCTTCCTTAGTCCAGGCGAAAGGTATATTCTTTTTCAGCATAAGAGTGAGAGGCTACAACAAAGCTGCGATATTCGGTATGAACCTCCTCACAAAATTTATTCTTCCAAGAAGGCTATGCAAGCCTTTCTTGTGAGCTGGCAATGGTAATCCGAGAATTGCAGAAATCCTTTTAGAATCTATAGAAATACTTGCTTTGAAACAATGTGTCCAAGGAGTTTACCTTTGTGTACATAAAAAATACACTTCTTCGGATTGAGAGACACTTCAAACTCCCTGCATCTTTGAAAAATCTGTTCTAAATGATCAAGATGTTCATTAGTATTTTTGGAAAAAAAGTAATATCATCTAAATAAAGTAGAACAATCTTGTTCATGAGACCGTGAAAATCCATATCCATCGCTCGTTGAAAAGTTGCTCTAGCGTTGGATAAGCTGAAAGGCATCCTTTTGTAGGCCATCGTGCCCCACTTAGTCATGAATGTTATTTTGAATTGATCCTGCTGCTTTACGAGAATCTGGTTGTAACCTGAATAACCATCTAGCAAAGAAAATATGTTAGAACCAAAAGCCATGTGCAAAATTTTCTCCATGGAAGGGAGCGGGTAGTGATCTTCCACTGACACTCTATTTAAATATCACAAATCAACACATAATCTGATCTCCCCACTTTTCTTCCTAACTAGAACTAGGTTTGACACCCAAGAAGTATGCTTGATGGGAAAAATGATACTAGTTTCAAATAATTTATTCAACTCGGTCGTCATAAGGTGTTCTAACTTGGGATTGAGGGGCCTTTGTTTTTTCCTTACTGGTTTTGTAGTAGGCTCTAATTCAATAGTATGCTGGGCTGATTCTGGGTCAAACCCCTTCAAATCCCTATACTCCCAAGCAAAAATATCACTAAATTTCTGACATAACAAAATAAATTTCCATTGTTCCTCTTTATTACATACCTTTCCCAACTTGAGAAGCTTACCTTTTGAAGATTTCAATTGCTTCGTATTGTTCCTCTTTAATAGTCAGGCTACACTTGTCTCTCCTCATCTAGTCATCTGAGTTAAACATAGATTCCAAAGTCACCAAGCCCCTTGGCAGCTTGTTAGTCCTCAACTGTACAATCTGATTGTCATACCGCTGCTGCCACTTTTGTTGGTTTCCATTTGCAAACTTAGCTTCAACAATTAATTTTTTTACAATTTTCTCATCGCTGTCAAAAACATTCCAACTCACATTATTGTTAGGAACAGAAGGTCTGATGACTATCTTTACATATTGATGCACATCTACTTTGTGAATTTCATTTGGAATATCAAACTGAGCCCCTATATCAGCAAGCCTATCTGCATGCTTATTCTCATTTCTAGGAACTGAACACATATGAAAAGCATCAAGATCTTCGATTAAATCCCATACACGATGCTTATATTTCTTAAGCAAATCATTCTTTGTAGCATTTAGATTTCTGATCTGATTTACGATTAACTCAAAATAACCATAAACACAAACATTTAATACCTCTTTTTTGGGCCCACTCTAGGCCATGTACAAGTGCTTCGTATTCAACTGTATTGTTTGTACAGTTGAATGCAAATCTAAAAGAAGAAAAATATTTTTCTCCTTCCGGTGAAATCAGCATGGCCCCACTGCCAGCACCTACACTGCTCCTCAAACCATCAAAATAGAGTTTCCAAAGTTCATTTTCTTGCCTTGCAAGTTGTACTTCCCTTTTAATCAGATTAGGCATATCAGAATCAGGTTCACGAATCATGTAAACCCCTAATCCTACCTCATCTGTATGCTGGAAGGGATCAAGATTGTGATCCTCAGCTACCCATTCATCTAGATTTTATACTTTCTACATGGGTGTTGTGGTATGATGTCGTGGTTTTCTCTTCCAGTATAGGGGTGACACATAGGTTAGCATTTATAGGGGTCAAAATGTATGGTTCAATGTGGTCTTTGGCTAAAGGCTTAGACTTTAGGTTACCTTTGTATGATACCTTGTTCTAAAAAACAAATGAGACCAGTCAGATGATAAGAAACCCCCCAACTTGGCTGTAAAATCCCTCGAGAGGCAAATGGCAAAGTGTGGTGGCAAATCGATTACATGTATATCTTGATTAATCACAAATCTAGGGGATGTGTGCAAAGTAAGGGAATTTTTTTTGACTATACTAGTAGTCTTAATAGCAGACCCATCTTACTGAACTACACCCTTCTGAGGATTAGGTTCATAGACAAGATCTAACGCATCAGTTAATTTCTTAGGCATGATAGAGCTACTTGCGCTAGAATCACCCATGCAATTATGCACTAACTTATCCCCAGTGATCAGAGTCAAATAAAATGGGGCAGGCTTTACCTCTTTACCTTTTTGCTCGCCTTTACCTTCTGAGCTGTTAGTGAACATGACTTTGGTATCACCTTGATTAGTATCATCAGAAATAGACAACTCAGCTAAATCATCTTGCAACAAAATTTTCTACCCTGGGATGTGCAAAGCGTCTAATTAGACATGTTGACAGTATTCTTTATGAGGTGCTCAAAAATATTAAAAGAAGTAGCATTTACCTTCTATTGGTTTTTTGTGACAACAATGTCATTTTTCTTTTGCAAGGGTTGCAAATGTGTCTTTGATTGCTCTTTGCCAGGTATCTCTTGCCCCTTTTGTAAAAACTGTACCTTCGATTGTGTTGTAGTGTTAGTACTGGGTTTAGAAATAGGCTGCTTATCTTTCGTAGGTTGTTGCTGTGAACTTCCAACTTACTGTCCTAGGTCCATTTCTCTCTTTTTCAATATTGTGTTGGCTACGACAAGAGAAACTTATTGATCCTAGCCATTCATGCCACAAAACTCAGAACTCTGCCAGTTTGGCAAAGCGACCTCAAAACCTTCTTGCTGTTCCAGGCTCTGATTTGAAACATTTTCTGAACCTACATAACTATTTTGAACCATTAAGGCTTGATTTCTCATGCCATTATCACATGTTGATTGGTTATGGGTCTAGTTTCATGGATAGCACCAATCGCAATCCTGGGCGATATTATTCTGAGGTACAAGCTCCTTTGATGAACTGTTTGTGTTTGGGTTGTATGGCTGGAAGGGTCTTGGGTTAAAATTTGTCTTTTGGCCTTGGTAATCATTCTGAAAAGTAGGCCTATTAGGCTGGTTTTTCTGATAAGTGTCTTGATAGGATTTATGTTCATGACTTACCTGCTTCTTAATGCTCAGAAGATTATTCCTGAAGGTCTGGAGTATACTCCATTTCCTAGATTTCTTGGTTTTGGGCTGGAGCAACAATTCGTTGTGTTGTGGTCTGATAACCTATTGCTGGGACAATGAGAATAGTAGCTAAGGGAGGCAAAGCAGTAGGAGTAGGTGGATTTATTTCAGGAAAAATCGGCATAGGAGGTCTAGGAGCTATATCTCCAACTTGGATGAGACAATTCTCAGCTCTAATGGTGATATCATAAGCATTAGGGAGCATGTACCCAGCCATAGATTGAGTCATGACTGAAATATTATAGTTCAAAGCTTTTAATTAAAATAGAAAAGTGTGAGCTGGTAAAGGCCTTACCATTATAGGAATTCTAGCCTAAGTTCTTTGAAAATGATGATTGAAATCTACCAAGTGTTCGTGCAGTGCTCTCTGAATTTTGCTCAACTGTTCTAGTAGAGACAAATTGTCAAATTTATTAACAAAAAACTGGTATAGACTGTTACCTAGTGCTTCCCATGTAATAGAATTGGCTGCGAGGCCTCTGAACCATTGTAATGCTTTACACTTGAGCGATGCATCCAAGAGCCTTAATGCAACATTTTCCTAAGTGATGTTGTGAACTAGACATAAGGTAGACACATCATGAATGTGCTCCACCGGTGTTGTGTGATCTTCTCCAGTGAAGAATGGTAGGCTTCTCAGGGCTGCAACCGGGATATCGTCATGTTGAGCGATATCTAATGGACTGCCTCCATTAAAAGGCGCAAATGGATGTTGCCATGGAGTTGCCATTGGCGGTATCTATGATATTGGAACTGGTACTCCTGGTGAAAAAACCAGAGAGCTAAAAATAGGAGATGTTGATTTTGATCTCACTAGCGCTTCAAACAACCTCCTTGTTGTTTTTCCAACTCTTTGTGGTGGGGACAACTGTCAGTATCGAAAAGGTGCAGCGCTTGATCTGGTTTGTACCTTTCTCATGCGCGGGCTACACTAGGTCTACATGCAAAAATCAAAAGTCGGAGTCGCCAGGTATATTGAACAAGCCTCCAAAAGGCTAAGAAACCTATTGCATACACCAAACAACAATTTTTTTAGAAATTAAACTTCTCTAAAACCTATTTTTCAAAGGTCCCACGAGGCGTGCCAAAAACTGTTAGCAATCAAATATGCACCCCGTCAGATTTCTAAAAAATCGGACTATCTGTTGCAACATTGAGACCCTTTCTAGATGTGGGTGATCTATAAGGAAATAGAATCTCTAGAGCGAGATGGTTCTCTGTATAATGATCCTATTCTAATAAAACTTCTTAGAAAAGGTATAAAGAGAAAAAAAAACTTAAAACCTATGATTTTGAAATGATTTTTTAATGTTGGATGATAAACTAATGGCTATTCCAGATTTTCCTCACAAATAGTGCTAAAAAAACCAACAAGACTTTCAAAAACTCTCAAGAACAATTCTTACATAAGTACTTTGCATGAAGATATGTTCAAAACATGACATGCAACCTGTATCTTTGCACTTTTTTGCATCAAACTACAACCTAGGACATAAAAAGGACTACTTAAACTGAAATCACAAGATAAACATCAAACTATAATTGTAAATGGACACAAAATGATAGGTAGGAATGTTGTTTTTTATTCACTGTAGGAGTATGCCAAGAATAATCTCAACTGAGTAGAAAATAATTTCAAGCTCAAAAATGTGTAAGAGCAAAAAATACACTGAACTGGAAAACCCTAAGTTTTCTCCAAAGATATATGTCTCAAACCCTAATCCGAGCCTTTAAAAAAAACTCAAGGAAAAGGTCCCAAAAACTATGCAACAAGTTGGCATAAAAGTGGAAAGTCACACTATTGGATGCATCAACTGTCAGGCTTCTCAAAAAAACAAAATATTGCTTTTAAAGCAAGAAAACCACCTTATCTCTCCAACTGAAAACTCCAATCCGACCAAGAAGAAAGTCAATGCTTAACTGCTAAAAATAGAAAGAAAACAAATCAATTCATAAAGCATTGCTTTGCTTCTGCTTTACATGATGCAGTTTTACAGTTATTCCATTTTACAATTAAAGATTTTTAAAAATCTTTTGCATATAGCACCTTATATCACCTTTACAAGTTTTGATTTTTCTTATTAAAAATCATAAAAATACCATACCCTCCAATATACATTTAATTGTTTTCTTTTTAATAAATAATTGAATAAATGCCTAATTAAAAAAATATCATTCTGAATTCTAATTGATTTCTCAAAAACCAATTAAAAAACCTAAAGCATTATCATTACTCTATTTTGAGTAAGGCATAAATATGACACTCCATATATCCCTAAAGTCCTAGGTCATGAAATACTCTATCAAATAAGCATAAAGACTTAGGAAAAAGACTCCTAGTCAAATGATCGACCTAAACCATGAATGAGATTTTGGCCACATAGAGTATTTACTTACAAGGCAAAAATGACCCTAAATTCGAATTAGGGAAAGCATGAGAAAAACCAAGCTAAAACCCTAATCCTCCATCATTTTCGCACTTTTCAACTTTGAAGTTTGCTATGTCTGGGAAGGAAGGCGCCGCCATGCCTATGCTCGAACCTTGCTTGTGAAGGATTTGGAAACTTCAGACTCCTCCATTCTGGTCGACTTATATTCTGAGACTACATGGTAAGTTGATTTTCTTGTATTTAACGACCTCTCCATTGTTTTGAAAGCTAAAAAAAGCCATAAGGCTGCGACCTCTCTTCTCTCAACTCTGATTTTCTTTGTATTCTTCCACTGTGCTTAACTTGTATCCACCCTGGGTGCCATGAGAGGGCTCGACCCAAGCATTGTGAGCTCCAATGAGCTAGGCGTGGCCTATGAGCTCTTGAACAACAACATAAGGGTAAGTTCTTCATTGCATATTGTTTTTGTATCTGCCTCCTCCACACTAAAGCCTACGAGCTTTATTTTTTCTTTAAAAAGGGTTGTTATCTTTAAAAAAAATTGCAGGCTTGTTTTCTTGTCACACCATGAGTTCCTTAAGCTGAAGCTTGTTTGTTATGAAATTTGGTGCATTATTTTCTTGACAGGTCGCAACATGTTTTAGTTGACTGATGACTCCCAAATGAAGAAATGCGAACTCCAAGCATACTGTGTTGTGATTTTTTTTTCCCATATAAAACTCGAAAGTGGCTCTCCTTGTTTGATGAAATAGTAATTGCAACTCCCCACTAGGCTCGACCCAAGCATTATTAAGCATTTCTATTTTAGAATGTAGAAATCCATGTTGGTATTCTAGAAACTACACTTTTTTTGCTTTATTTTCTAAACCCCCATATGGGTGAACTGCAAAATGATGGTAAATTTGCATCCCTTATGAAAAACCCATGTGGGTACCTCTGTATATGGATAAAATCTATTCCTTAGCAAAAATTTGTATGTGGGTAGTAATGAATTTTGTGTTTTAAATGAAACCCCAATGTGGGTATTTTTAGAATTTCGAAGAAATATGTGTTTATACTTGTATTTTCTGTTATATTTAAGCTCAACCATGAGAGCACTATATAAAATCTTGTTTTCTGAGAAAAATCCACGTGGGTGTATAACATTCTGAAGAACACATGTTCCCTTGCCTTACTATTGAAAACCGTCATATGGGTGGTCCTTGACTGAGACACGACCCTTATCTTGCTGCTCCATTAAAACACCCCTATGAGTAAATTGTCTCTAGTAAAAATTTGTTTTATTTGATTGAAAAGCCAAATGGGATGTGCTGAAAGTAATGAGAAAACTGCATTTTATGAAAACTCGTGTATTTTAATCTACCATAAACTTCTCACTTGTCTGATGCATCTGTTTTCCTGATATTCTATAAGTTAATGCACCCCTTTTATTTAATGAAAACATTTACCTTAAATCATTTTAACCCCATGGAATACATTCTCTCTTACAACCAACTAACACTTCCTAAAGAACTTACCTCATGCCTTGTCATTCTCAGCCAAATAGAAACTGACTGTTTTGTTAGTTATTTCCTTCACTTAATTAAACAACTGGCGATTGGTCATTGTATTGATCTTGTCTCCTCCCACTACTCTAATTGAAATCTGAAACTCCTTCACATCTCTCCATGGTTGACCATCCTTTAGAAGTATGCTCTTCTACTTGACACTCTTCATGTATTTTATGCTCTATTTATTCTGGCAAAAAACTCTTCATGTATTTACTTGCTCTTGACATAATGCCCATAACTTACATTGTTCACTATCATTGTTAAAAGATAGGATACTGTTGTTCCAGAACATAAAATATGAAACAACACTACAAAGCAAACAGTCTTAAAAACAACAAAATAGTATTTAAAAAGACAACTCAAAAACATGACAGATTGATAGTTTCAGCTAAAACAAGCTGTCCAATTAGCATTCATTTGCAATTTTCACTTCTATATGTTGATCTGATTGTTATAAATGCATGGTAGTTCGATCACTTGTTCAGTTGTAAAGCTCAAAAGAGCACAATGATTGCATCTTCCTTTCTCGGCCCTCTTGTAACATATAAGGGAAGCATGTCGGGCTCTACCCTTGTGGGAGCCCCTTTTTCCCCACATGCTTGGTCTTCAAAAGATAGACAACTACATGGATTTTCCTATACCTGCACAAGGAAACAAACAGTGTTAGCATAAAAACAATATATCATGATCATGTTAATGTTTCTCCTTCAACTCATGTCTCTGCACTTTGCTTGATTGTTTTAGTGCATGATTAGTGGCATACTACATTATCGTTGATGGTTTATATAGGTATATTAATAGTCAGAGCCTTTGACATCCCTCTCTTCCTTCCTACAGGTCAATGGAGATCGAAGAAGACAAATGGTGCACCACTTTTGCGTCGGTCATCAATCAATCGGGCAATGATGATTATGTTTGTACTTATGTGATTTTTTCCCTTATGCATCTTCCATAGTGTAGTGTGTTGTTTATGAATCACTGTGACAGTCACGTCCATAGCTTGTGTGGATATTTGATTTCATGCTTTCTCCTTTTTATTTGGAAAAGAAAAAATGCATCTCAATGCAAATTTGTATTAACATTTGTATTCTCGCAATCAAATGACTTATTGTAAATATGAATCACTTTTTGAAATAAATGAAAGCATTTGAAATGTTCTATTGTTTAACATTCAATCCTGTACTTCATTTGACTGTAAAGCATTGAATAGAAAATTATGCAACTCTGATTCCTCCTTTAAAAGCATAATTGTCACTTAATGAACTAAAAAGAAGTGCAACAACACTCAAACATGTTAAAAAATAACTGCATTTCACTTTTAAATATAACAGTATTTAAGTCAGCTCCACCATTTGAGCTGTATCAAAAAAATTGGTAACACATACCATGGGCCTATATCCATCTAGAGCTTGCAAAAAAACTCTCACATTTCATGAAGAACTTGCCGCCAATGGGCAATTCTACCTATGCTTGTATGCGTAAAGAGAATCTATGCCCCATGATATCGCAAGACAATGGGATCATTAATATCTAAAGCAATCAGTGTGACATCTCAATTTGATTTAAATCAATGCCTAAATTTAAGTCTAAATTGTCACATCTCCTAATTCCTCATTAAATTAATTAATCTTTAATTAATTTAATCCTAAATCATGTCACATTCTCTAGAAAATGCAACTTGCACAATAAATCAATTACTTTGATTTATTAAATTACCTATTTTCTCTCAACATGAAATAAAGGAGGAATATTCCTTCAAATTTGAATTAAAATCCAAGTGGATTTGTCCTTCAAACAAAGCATTCGCTCCTCTTAAATTTTCTTGTGCATTGAGCCAAGTGGCATTTATTTCATTATTTTTCCCTCTCACATGTCATTTCTTCAATTTCAAATTCCAGCTAATATCATTTATTGGCATTTTGATCAAAATGTGCACAACCTTCACCCATTCACATCTTGACAAGTGGCACTTGGCCATTGGATGTTGAATGATCCCACATTGCTCAAATCTTGCTCATTCTTCCAATTTGAAATCTATAAGTGAGAGACTCTTCATCTCATTCTTCATACACAATTTGAATGCAAATTTACTCTCCTCACATTAAGAGCTAATTTTATCCATTTCATATCAAGTGTTCATCATTTTATGGTTCATAGCTAGGTTATGCCAAAATTTCATCAAGGAGCTTTAACCATTATCAAATAATCAAAGATCTTACAAAGGAGTTGGGAAAGGGCCAATTAATTTTGAAATCTTTAATTTGTGTGACTCACAATCTTTGTACTGGTCAACTTTGAAGAAAATTGTCACTATTTGTGCAAGAATTAATCATATTTAACATTCTACTCTAGAGAAACTCATCTGGTTGCCACCTCAACTTGCAATTTCCAAGACTTCAATCTAGGCAACTATGTACCGCATTGTCCTCATGGTTCTCTATAAATTCAACACTTATCTTGAATTCTTCACACCTTAGTTTTTCTTTTCAATTATCTTTCATTTCTACTTTGCTAGTGATTGCTTGCTTCCAGGTCATGGATATTCCAATTTTATTGACTTGCACTCACCGCCAGAATGGCTTCATGGGTCATATAACGACTTAGAGGCTTGGAATGTTTTTCTTCATTCAGACTACCAACTTCATTGTACCAAACTTATGCTTAGTCCTTGGGGAACAATTTGTGGAATCCAGACCATAGTACCGACAAAATTCAGATTTGGCTTCTCAATTTGTAGCATCGCTCCTGGACCTTGGGCTTCTTGTCAAAGATGTTCTCGTAGCTACAAATATGATAGTGTGGCTTGAATATTTTGGGAATTTCGATAATGTTCTGGCTGTTACACACCCGACTATTGGAATCCCCTCTATGGATGATATTCCTTGATTCTTGGAACATGAAGAATTAGTTCCACTCTCACTATTTCTGATTGACCTCCATACCCTTGACTTTGAAGTTCACTAGAAAATTACCTACTTATTATATTTGGCCTTGCTAGATGAGGAATCCCAGATTGACTGAACGACCACCTTCTTGTAGCTCAACACCCCTCTTTTTCCTTTTTTTCTACTTTTATCATGATAATTTTTGTACTACCATGTATATACATGATATACACACATATATATTTATCTTTATCATACATTTTAAAGTGGGTATTTATTGTACGTATTTTTATTTATTTTTTATTTCACAACACAATGTTATAAAATGCTTGAATTTACTCTTGTGTGTATGATAAGTTAAGAAGAATTTACCAATGCAGAGGGAAAAATATAAAAGAAAGCAAAAAAGAAAATGAAACAAACCCTACAAAATAAAACTAACCCTAACTAACCAAAGCTTATTGTAACAAACGACTAACCCTAACTATGCAATTTATTTTAAGATCAATAACTATCTTCATTTTTATTTTCGTAAAAAATTACAACAATTTTATCCTTAGATTCATTGGAATAAATTTCAAACGTCCTACTATAACAATGAATTATCATAAATTTTTTGTATTTAACAAACATAAATTCAAAGGCGTACTTACCAATAAATTGGTTCACATGTATGAAAATGACCTTTGTAAAGTTTGATTGCACACACCTTCAATGATTCCTTAATACTCTACCTTCTTCTAGTCTCAGTTCATGGTTTTCTTTTTTATTCCGTTAAGTTCCAGGGACAACTGTGTACATTTCTTGATTTTCCTCTACTCCAAAATTTTTCACATCCTCGGCCTTGCCTTCACTTTGGACTTTGTTAGACCAAGCTATACCACAATTTATATTATTATCAGAGAAAGAGAATGTAAAAACTTGATACTCTTTATCTTGCATAAAATCAAGAAAATTTCCCTTTTTAGCTTGTGAATTTTTAGTTTGGAACGAAAAACATGTGTCTCTCACTCGATTTTCTCTCTTTTTAACTTCACCGATGTTTTCCATGTGTGAAAATAATGATGAATCATTGTAGTTGTTTTTGATGGAACTTGGAATTTTTTTATATTCCATCTCAAAATATTGTCACATTTTAAATACTGGGTTGGTATCTGAGGGCTTTGAGCCCTGCTTGTCATCACTACTGTAGGGTTTTGAAATATTTTGAATCCTCCCTTGTAATACTTTCAGGGTTCTTTATTTGGGCCAATGTTCTATTTCACTATTGACATCCACCGTCGTAGGGTAACCAGTCCCCCACACCTAGGTATGAGCTCCATTTATTTCATAAAGTTAAGTAAAGGACCCTTTTGGCCTTTACATCTTTCACATATCATGACTTGGAAGCTTTTGAGTCCTTCTATCATGTCATCCTAGACAGTCCCCTTCATTAGAATAACTTATGACCACGTGCTTGAAATTTTTGACTTAAGTTCTGTCGACCATCTCTCTTTATCGCGTATCGTGAATTTCTTCCGGAGTTTATGTTTTGAACTGGCAATAGGAGATGAACAATATTTCCTTTTATCGCTCATTGTGGATAGCATTTGGAGCTCCTGATTTCAATGAGTGATGAGCGATGATATTTTTTCCTCCTTGTATCATTGATTGGTAATGGATTTTGAGCTTTAAATTTATAATAGCGGTAAGTGATGGCCTCTAGTCTTCATGTTATTCTCTACATTCCTCATCGCGAATGATTTTGAAAGGTAAATTTTTAATAGAGATTAACAATATGATGGTCTCCCGAACTTCGTATATTGTAGATAGGTTCTAAATGATAAGTTCTACATTAGCGATACGCGATACAAGTACTCAACATCATTGCAAGGATCTCTCATCGCTAATTTCTTGCAAAATGTACAAGGACGATTAGAGATGAGTGATGGCCTAGTGCTTTTATATTTTCTTGCATCGCTCATCATAGATTTGTTCCAAGGCTTATATTCTAAAAGAGCGATGAGCAATAAATTTATTTGTTCAAGTTTCTTTCACTAATTTGATGAGATCTAATGCACGATGTATTTTGTATCATTGATTCTCATGCAAGTGTACATTTCTTAACCTAGCCTCTTTGTTGTATCTTCCATTGATAATAGGATCCAAAGTTCAAAGTTACATTAGCGATGTGTGATGGGAGGATGAATGTGATCGAGGATGGGCCATTGATCTAAGGGCTAAGGTTTCATCGCGGGGATGTTTGCATCACTGATGGAGCTGATGAATGAGGACACATGTCAATGATAAGTGATGACCATTGAATGAATGGGCAATGTGGAAAAATCCTGAGGACATCGTATAAAGAAAGAAAGAAAGTAGTGAGGCGAGTTGAGAACCATTGATGTGGTTTTAAAACAAGATCAACGAACAAGGTTTGAACATGAATGACTAAATGTCAGTTCACTCGCGTGAACTTACTATCACACATTAATGGCAACATTCTTGTCTCTTGGCCATAAAATAAGGTAAGTACCTGGTTAATTATGCATTTAGAGTTTCTTGGAAGTAGAAAAGAGTACCAATAGTTGAAGAATTTTGTGTGGGAAGATCCGGTGAACTAATACAACAAGAAGTATGTAAATCATTCACCCAGGTAAGCAAACTATATATCTTCTCCTAGACAAAATATTGAAGTGAAATGTTTTAGAGGGTTGATAGGGAATTGGGAAGATTATTTGCTTATCCATTAGTGGTAGTTTCAATTTGGTGATAACTGTTGGGTCAAAATTTGGAAAAATATTTCTTCTCTACAATTAGTGCCATGTGTTTTCAAACTAAGGAGGGTCTTTTCAATTGCAAGAAATCATAAACCCTAGTTTTCCTACATTTCAAACATGAGTGAACTAGAGCACAATGTATCTAGTATTAGACCAAAGAGGAAACCAAAATAAAAAAGGGTTAAATGACTTAAAACTTAGGATGTTTCATCTAAGGTTGATTTGAAATGTTTGTAGTAGTTAACCCTACACCAAGTATTCCTGCAATGTCTACTAGGACCAAAAGTGCAAAGAAGGAAACATAAAGGTTCATCTAGGAGGCCTATGGAGATATAAAAGGAGGGTCACAAATTGGAAAGAGACCTACAAGTCAAGTTTCCATGACTACCAGGTTGATTGATGGTGTTGGTGAAATTGGAAAAAAACCCCAGCCATAGAGCGGGTGGCAACTATTCTGATATGCTTTCAATAGGTAGTATTCTAATAAGCCTGCATGTTACTTATATAGGCTAAACCTTGGAAAACTGGGGGTACCCAATGTGTTTGTAGAAGTGGAATTAACAATGGAACTGGCCAGGCACTATCATCCCATTGATAGAAAAATCAAGAATGAGAATGGCGATGTGATCCTAGAAGTGACAAAGGACAAGATTGTGGAGGTATTTGGGTTAAACCCTAATTATACTATGAGGTTTAGGCGTGCTAAGCTATATGTTGAATATGAGCATAAACGATTTGCATACAAAGATAGAGTGTTGGTTTGACATAGGAGGAGAAAGCAAAGATTTCTTCCTAAGGATGTTGAGCCTTTTCAGTGTGAGGAGTTTGTGGATTATTTCAAGAACACCTATTAATGCCTGAATCAAGTGTTGGCCTAGAATTTTGAGGTAAGGATAGTCCTTGACCTATTGGTAATGGTGGTAGATATACGGGGTTATAATCAAAACACTATTTATTATTATGCCAATTATGTTGTTGAACAAATGCATGAGCGTTTCCTCAATCTGGAGAAGGAGGTACTCCCTTTACATTTCCCTCATTATTCTTTGCTAATGCATATGCTCCTATTTGAGGGTGATTATGGTTAGAAAAGGAAGTTGAAATTGATATTGAGAGATGATAAAAACAATGTTTTTCTAGTAAAAATGTGGATACACATTTGGGATTAGGAATGCCCCCATTCCAATTAAGTAACCTTTTCTAATATCATAAGGTATGGTATCCTAGAAGTGTTGGGTGTAGCACCTATTCACAATACTTATGCAGCAATTATAAGTATCATGCACCTAAAGGATGTACTAGGATCTAGAGCAACACATAATTGGGTAGATTGGTTTCCTCATTCAGAATATACTTTGATCGGAGTCTATGGGGCTAAGGTGGCACCACATTGTTTACCCTTATATATCTCTGACAAATTGGCCTTTATGGAACTCATGTGGTAGATCGATGATATAGATTATGATTTTTTCAGGAAGCCCAAGAAGAGTGGTGTGGTGAGTCCCCAATGCACTTTTTCTTACTTAAAAGTTAGTACCCCTGAGGGGTATGAAAAATTTGGAATCATGGTAAATAACATCAAAATTCCTTTTAATGAGGTTAGGATTTTTGATCCAGAAGGGTTTGTGGGTGGAAGAAGGAGAGATAAAAAATTATTAGTGACACGTCATGAGTTCTTATACACAAATGGTGTATTGAGAAATTTGACAAGTGATGAGGCTATTATAACAAGAAAGAGGGAATGGACATACATGATGGATATTGAAGAAATAATCATAAGGAGAAATGATTTTTATGTAAGTCCATATGGTGCAATTGATGATCCTTTTGAAAGAGATTTCACTAGGATAAGGGATTATCAAAGTGATGATTTCAAGTTGAAGGTAAAGCATGTTGCTGATAAAGAACAGGCTCTTCTAGAACAACAACCAGAAGCTATGAATATCCCAGAGCAGCCTACAAATGTCCAAGAAGTTAGGGAAGAATAAATTGTAGAACAAATGGCAAGAAATGAGGAGGTAGAGAAGAAATTCCCTACTCCTAATATTGAGGAAACCCTTAGTTCAGATGTTCCCCTTGATAGAATTTCCAAATGGTAGTATGATAAGTAAAGTAATGATGATCCTAAGATCAAGGAATATGATGAATTCCTCGTAGATGATGAGTTTGTGTAATCCAAGGAATTTTAGGAATTTATGATTAAATAATGGAGTAAAGAGATAAAGGAAAGACTTGAACTAGCTTGAGCTAGTGTTTAATGTTCTCATCAAGAGGAAGCTGAGAGAGAAGAGGAAGAAAAGATCAAGGCTGAAATTGTAGTAACTCCTCCCATTGAGTCTAGGAAAATTGTCTTAGATAGTGAAATCATGTTATTATCGGGATGCACTATCACCTCTGTTATAGCATATGATGTAGTAAGAAGAGACCCTCAGGCTTCAATATCTAAACAACAATTTGAGGATAAGGTCTTTGGATCTGGATATAGTCCAAAGATGCATACTCTTGAAATGTGGTTTATGGCACATAATACTAGAAAAAATTAGGTTGTTAGGCCAATTGAAGAGGTTATTGGTTCCTTGGTGTTTAAAAGGGCCAAAAATATAACTCCTGTCCAAGAAACTAAATTAACTGCTCATGTTGCAATGCTTAGTGTGGACACTACACAAATTTCTTCAAAAAAATTATGATTCTTTAGTGAAGGAATACAATAATGCCTTGGATGAGTTAAATAATATGAGGGCCATTGTTTAGGCTACATAGTAAATAAGGACAATATCCATACCATCCTCTTCTTCCTTAGACTTGCTTACATAGGATAAGAAAAAAATAGCCTTGAGAATTAAAGATTTGAATGATCAATTGGATATTAAAAAGGAAAATGTGAAGAAGGCTATGTTTGAAACTATTATGGTGGCAAATGAGATCGTTGAGGATGTATTAAAGCATAGGGTGACCAAGTTGGTCAACAAAGCTAATGATGTTTGGGCTACCTATAAGAATATTCATGAATCAAAGATAAAGTATCTTCAGGTACAAGAGGCTTTCAAGAATGAAGAGAGTAAATGGAGTACTAGGGTAGGTGCTTTAAGAGAAATTATGACTAGAATGAGGGAGGATCCTGAGGCACCTACTAATATCCCTTAGATTTTTCTCAAAATATTGATTTGATTATTGAAATAACCACCTTTCATGGAAAACTAGGTATGCTGATCCAAAACAAGCTAAGAATATTCAATGATGTGGTGAAGTGTGGTATGCCTGCAATATTTAATCACAAAGGTGAGTTACATTAGATTGAAAAATGGAGAGAGGAATTGGGAGATCTTCTCACATTAACTAAAATGACTCTGACTGTTCTTGACTATACTTTGTTGAATCCACATATTAATATGCTGATAGAGATTGAAATAGGGATGGATAACTTTATCAAAGAGGCCAAAACATTAATTGATTCTACGTACACTCAACACTAAAAGGTACAAAGTTTGTTGGATGTAAAGTAGTCCATTAAGGAGGAGTATATTGCTTGGTTGGAAAAAATATACTGACTAAGTTTGTAAGCAGAATAAAACAATACGTATCCTGAAAATAGTGCAGATTAGTATTTTGATAAAGTATTGCAAAATATTGTTTTCCCCTCAACATGAAGATTGGTGGCACAAGTGATAATATAGATTATTCAACTTTTTCTCTTTATTTTCTTTCCTTGCTTTGTAAGTTTTGCTGATTGGTTTTCCATGGGAAAATATTTTGATCACGTGGGGAATATTTTGAAGCTGTTACAACTAACAATTGATGCCTTTTTAAGGTGGGAGCTGATCTCTACAATGATAAGGCTTAATTTTTCCTCATGTTTCTTCTTTCCATCTGAAGGCTCGAGTGTAACTGAATAAGGAATATTTGTTACAATGGTCCAATGAGGTTTTGTGATTCCTATGTTGAGGCTTGTTTTTTCTCTTTCATCTCTATAAGAGAGAATTCAGGGTTAGAAGAAAGGGGTTGTTTGAAAATTAGATCAAACATAAATTTGTAATAGCAATACATAGCATGTTTTGTGTTTTTGTCTTAAGTCCATAGTTTACTGTCATGTTTGTAATTTTGATAAAAATATAGCAAATACTATACCGAGTAATATCAATTTGATGGTTATTATCTCAACTTGTTCTCATTTTATAAGCTATGAATGGAAGAAATCAAGCACTCTTTTGTTTGTCTCCGTTGTTTCTCAATAGATGTTTGATTTTCTTCTTGCTTATTAGTTCAATGAATTAATGTAAGTTCTCGGGTGAGATTAATAAGTTGTAAGAATTGGGTGTAGGATAGTTATAAGTAGTAATAATCATGAATGTTATAAAGAAATGTTGTAATGCAAAATCTCTTACAACTATATGTGCTATTGTTTAAGTTGTTATCGGGTTACATAAGTTGATACTGACTCTGTATTTTGATAAAGGCACTGGTATGTGTAAAGTGTTTAGGGTTCAATTTCTTGGTTGATTCAACAACTAATCACTCTAATTTTACACACTTTCAAATGGATACCACTATAGTTATTTTGTATTGAGTTCTATTTTCTTATGCTCCTAATATAATACATTAATAAATGAACTATCAAATTATTTGATGTATTGTGCTATTGAGCGATTTTATGAGAATTATTTGTTATTGGAAATGTGTTCAAGTGTAGTCGTGTGAATTCCTAGGTTTACATTGTGGGATTACCCTCTCGGGTCTAATAGAGCACAAAGTGTAGGAGTAAGAGTCTTGCTGCTTTTACTCACTCGTTGGCCAATCCTCAACCTTGCTAATAACTAAGTTCTAGAAAATTCATAGGTAAGGATTGAGATCAAGTTTGGTTCTAAAAAAATAACCAATAGATTTGTGACTCTACTGGGGACTAGCTAAGTCCAATGTCTTTAATTCAAATTTGGTATAGTTAGAGTCAGTTATTTGTTAGAGTATTCTTTATCATCTAAAGAATAATTGGTTTAGATTTTATTGCATTAGTCCCATCGTAATCAATATTATGCGTCAGCTCTTGTTTCATTATGTCACCTTATGTCAGGTTATGTTTAAAATATTTTTTGAAATCAAAAGTACAAAATCAAAGTGTAATCACTTTCTATTTCCCAAAATTTTGGGTGGTGACTTTGAATTCTCTAATACCAGTGTGAAGATAAGTTCTCGAAAGGAACATAAGAAGAAGGATTCTAACACATTTTAAATCATGAAGAAGACCAAAAGTTATGCAAAGAAGCACCTTGAGTAGAAGGAAAAATCTAAACCTGCAAAAGAGAAGCAACCCACCTGGGTCAAGGAAAGCTTTGAGTCAATTAAGTCTGTCGATCCCCCTCTCAATGCATCTCCAAATTTAAATATTGATATAAGTAGTGCTAGTATCCATGAAGAGGTACATGAAGTTGAAGTTTCTAACATAGACCAAGGAAGTTTTCCTATTGAGAAAGTGTTTGACACTGAGCTTAATATTTCAAGAGAGGACGATAGGTGGGAGTTTTGGGGTGAGAATAAGAAGTTTTCAGAGCCTTTAAACCTTGGAGTTGGTTCTATTTTAAAAGGAAATAATTTTAAGCCAAGAGGTGAAGCTCCTAATGTAGACGAGAAATTATCTCTTGAAGAAAACTAAATTGATTAGACATATTACACTCCTACACAAAGTGAGCATGGAGATATCTTAGAAAATGAAGAAGATATAGATAGAGACATGAAAGTTATAGAAGAGGAAGATTTAAGGCTTAAATAAGAAGAAGAGAGAGAGAGGAAAGGATTAGAGCGAATAAACTTGAGATAGATGCTAGAAAACATAGATTGGAGAAAATGAGAGAAGATGCTGCTAGGCATAAAATCTTTGAGGAAAATATTTTTAAGTTTGCTTCTAGAATGACTAATGAAATCCCTAAAGTAATAGTCCTAATGGGAATATTTTCTATTGGTACCTATACTAAATCTATCTTAACTACTAAAATCTAAGATCCTCTTATTACTGCTAAGAAGATATCATTTGTAGATCATGGGAAGAAACCCATTGATCAACCTGAGAAAACTACCATTAAAACCAGTACTAGTACCAATACCTCATTTTCTAAAATACCCACACACATGGCCAAGATCAATCTAGCTCCGTCTACTGCACCTCAAAATTTTGAGATTTTGATATTACAGTTGGAAAATGAAAAGTTGCAAGAAGATTTGAAGAAAGATGAGATGGAATCTTCTAATGTAGAGATGGATAGTAAAATTGCTTTCCTTAAGATTTCCACATATACTCCAGAAGCTTCTAGATTTGTACATAATAGTATTGTGTCACAAAAGAAGAAGCTAGAAGTAAATACTCCTAGTGGAGGGGGTGGTGGAGATCAAGGTGGTGGAGGTGGGGGAAATAATAAGAATAATAATTCTTATTCTTAAGATGATGAAGGAAGCAATAAGGGAGGTGGTAATGATGAAAGTGGAAAGGGTGAGGATAGTAGTCAATTTGATAATAAAAGAAATGATGAGAAAAAATATGTTCATGAGGATCAACAAAATAGGAGGCCACTCCAAGTAGATAGATACCAACAGTTGTGTTTCACCATAATACCTAACTACCCTAACCCATTCCCTATAGATTTCAGACTTACTATGGTCAAATTATCTAGTAATAATTACCAAGTGGTGAAGGTCACCTCAAAGAATTTACTAATGTTATGGATGATTTCAAGGTAGAGGCAAAATATGTCATGATGAATTTTTTTATGCAGTCTCTCATTGAAGATGCTTGAGAGTGGTATAGAAGTTTTCCCACTGAGATCATTAGCTCTTGGGAAGAATTCAAGAGGGTTTTTAGAGAGCAATATGGTAAAAATATTGACTCAAGTTTTTTATTGAATTAATTTAAAACTATTGCTAAGGGTTCTAATGAATCTATAGTTAAGTTCAATACAAGATTCCAAAAGGCCAAGAAGAGGTTGCCTCCTCATTTAAAATTTAATGATCATGTATGCTTGGTAAATTACTGCAATGCTTTTGATACAAAAATGAGTTATCATTTGCTAGATAAGAAGCCTTAGACTTTAAGGGAAGCCTTCAAGATGGTAGAGCATATTGATAATATTAGTAGAGAAACTGGTAAATTTGGTAGAAGAGATGATGCAAAACTCTTCAAAAGTTCAAAAAATGAAGATAAGAGTCTAGGTGCTAAAGGAGGAACTCTTGAGGACAAGATCGATAATTTGATGAAAACTATAAATGATAAAATTGTGAAACAAGAAAAATTTCAACCAAAAATTATCAAAGAAATGAAAGACCTCCTTAGTTGCAATACTACCCATATAATACCAATTTATATAATGGAAAACCTATTTTGAATAATAAAAAAATACCTAGAATAATGTCCCTCTAGATCCTCTGTAGAAGAACTCAAGAAATTCTATTGAAGATACCCCTTGATGCATGACTTTCCAAAATGCCACATTATTCTAAGAAATATAAAGTTGCACAGACGGTTGAAGTAAACAAAGATATGCCTGGAGACTCATATCAAGGAAATGAGGAAGATGTTGATGTGCTTATGACTATGGGTGATTCCGATGTTTTCGATAATGAATGCTCTTCTAATGTGGACTCCTATGAAGTGGATTTAGATAATCAAAGGTAAATCGCTAGTACATATCATCACCAAGTTTTCTCTAATGAGGATGCTAATAGTGATGTTGAACTGTATAGTTTGAAAGCAGTAGAGGATAGTGTGTCACTAAGAAGGCCCTCAGAGGAGGAGATTGCTAAATACAAAATAGCCTTGGTTTCCCAAGCTAGAAGTTCCTATCATTTAAGGAACAAAATGGTTGGTGGTGAACAAGGTTATCCTGTTGGTATTTTCATCAAGGAGCATAATGACAAGAATAAAGAGCACAAGCCTGATGGAAAAATGGAAGCAGGCAAGGCTAAAGAAGGTAGGGGAGACAAAATTTGGGCTAAGAGAGAAAAAAAACCAAAAGTTACTCAAGAATTTAATTCTCCTGCTCAGAAGATAAAGACATCGAGGAAAAATCCTAAAGGCATGAGGAAGGATGCTAAGCATTAGAATGAGGCAAAAAAAATCAATAGAAGGAGAACAGTAATGAACAAGGTATGCTCCAAATTGAATTACCCAAGTATACTCTTGTTGATATGTTTAAATTACTTAGCCAAGTAAAAGTATCTTTTCCTTTTCTTGAAATGATGAGAATAGAGGAACATAAGCAAAAGGTAGTAGCCCTTATCAATGGTGTTTCTATGGCTTGTAATGAATTAGTGGTGCTCACTCCACCTAAACTGAGTGAAAAGGATAAGAAAAATAAAGAATTTGATGGAATCATTACTGAGATTCCCTGTTTATTCAGTGACCACTTGTCCTATAAGATAGATCATTTTTTTCCTCACCTTGGTGGCTGGGTGGAAATTTTATAAAAAAATGTATTATTGACTCTGGGGAATCTAACAACATCATGCCAACTAAAATAATGGATGCACTAGGATTAAAATTTGATAGTACTCATGGAAAATTATATGTCATGGGTGTGATAAATGAACTTCCCTACAAACTAGCAGCTTACGTTGACAAAGAATTCAAAATGAGTGTGGTGGTAGTGGATATCCCACCCTAATTATGGGATGTTGTTATCACGGAAATGGAGTGCATCTATGGGAGGTAGTATGTAATGTGACATGTCTTATGCCATATTCCCCATTTATGGTAAGGATATTCAAGTAATGACAGAACCAAAGGTACCACATATGTTGGAGCATGCTCCTGAAGATGAGATAGTTCTTTTCATAGACATTGATATCAGTGATTTCAAGATAGAAGAAGTACCAAAAGAGGTTGATTAGTGTCTTGCACCTATATAAAATGATGTTTTAGGATTACTAGACAATGAAAGACTTCATAAAATATATTTTTATGGTGTGAATTCCAAAGAAGGGTCTGGTGTAGGGATATTATTAGTATCACCTAATGGCAGTACTTATAAATTCTCTTTCACATTGTCTTTTGTCTATACAAATAATGTGGTAGAATATAAAGCTTTATTATTGGGATTGAAATTGGTTGAGAAGCATGGAATACAAAATTTAATGGGAATTGGTGATTTTGAGCTTGTGATATCCCAAGTAAGGGGCAAATATTCTTGCAAAAATAATAGACTGAAGCAATATAGAAATGTTGTTTGGGATTCGATTGAGAAATTTGATGCTTTCATAATTGATTGGATGGAAAGAGGACATAATAGAGTAGGTGACTTACTTGAAAACATTGCATTGAGACAAAATGACAACTTTTATAGGCATTTATAAGGTTGAGGCACATAAAAGGCCTTTTATTCCTGACAATGTGTACAACTGGTAGATTTTTAATGATAATGAGGATATCCTAAATCTCTTAAACTGTGTTGATAAATATGAATTTTAAGAGATTGACATTGGTCGATTTGTTGAGATTATTGATGGAAAGGACATGGTATTTGGAAAAGAGGTCATCCAGTTAAAGAAAAATAGAATCCACAAAGGCCTTGTAGCACTTGAAAGTGTCTTTGACAGTCAAGATAAAAGCAAGGTAAAGGCAACTACTACTCATCTAGAGGACCTGGAAGAAATGAATTTGGGGACCGAAAATTTCCCTAAGAAAGAATATGTAGGGAAAAGGATGAAGCCAAAAGTAAAGGCAATGTTAATTACCTTAGAAAATACAAACATGTCTTTTCTTGGTTGTATGATGACGTGAAAGCTTATAGAGAAGAACTTTTTCAGCATGAGATTCTTCTAAAAGAGAATGCTAAACCTTTAAGGAAAAATAAAAGACTGATGAATCCTACTTTAGCTCCCAAGATGCAAGAGGAGTTGGTAATGTTGAGAGATGTTGGTATTATAAAACCCATTAGAAATTCTTCATGGGTATCCAATCTGGTACCTGTAAGAAAAAAAAATGGTAACATAAGATTGTGTGTTGATTTCAGAAACCTGAATGTATCCTCATTAAAGGAAAATTACCTGTTGCCAAACATGGAAGCCATGTTACAAAAGGTGATTGGTTGTGAGTAGCTGTCAATGATGGATGGTTTCTCAGGTTATAACCAGGTAAAGGTAAAGGAGTCTAAGTAGTATAAGACTTCATTCACTACTCCATGGGGCACCTATGTCTATGTAAGGATGTCGTTTGGTTTAACAAATGTGGCTACCACTTTCCAAAGGGCAATGGATGTGGATTTTTTTGATTTTATTGATGCATTTTTGACCATATACCAAGATTACCTGAAAACCTATTCCAATAAGGAGGAAGACCATTGTATGCACTTACAAAGGGTTTTTTTCAGGGCTCTAGAATATAGGATATCTTCGAATCCAATGAAATGTGATTTTGGGATCACTTAGGGAAAATTGATGGGGCACATTGTGTCTAAAGAGGGAGTAAGAATAGACCCTGGAAGAGTGGAAACCAT
Organism: Sequoiadendron giganteum; assembly: GCA_007115665.2. Classification (NCBI taxonomy): domain Eukaryota; kingdom Viridiplantae; phylum Streptophyta; class Pinopsida; order Cupressales; family Cupressaceae; genus Sequoiadendron; species Sequoiadendron giganteum. Next base: position 579,866,269 of record CM021101.1, read on the forward strand.
AGCCAAGATCCCTCAACCAAAAAATGTCAAGGGAATTCAGTCATTTTTTAGGCAATTAATTTTTTTGAGAAGGTTTGTGACTAACTTTGTAGAAATCACAAAACCAATTACTAAGGTGTTGAAGAAGGGCGAAAAGGTACTTTCAAGTGAGGAGCCTAGTCAGGCATTCAAGAAGATTAAACAAGCTATTAAGGAGGCTCCAATTTTCAAATCTCCTGACTTCGCTAAGCCAATGCACATTTTATCTTTTGCTTCTTTTCATACCATTGTTGCGGTTCTATTACCGAAAAAATGAGGAGGGATTTTAATAGGCCATTGCTTTTTTTAGCAAGTCTTTATAAGTTGCAGATCTGAAATATGACACAACTAAGAAGAAAGTGTATACCTTGGTTAAGGCTATAAAGAACTTCAGGACTTACTTACAAGGAGATATTGTCATAGCTTTTGTGCCAAGCGTTGCTCTGAAAGATATTTTTACTCAACGGGAGACTACAGGAAGAAGGGGAAGATGGATCAATAGGATCCAAGAATTCAACATTGATGTTCAGATCATCAAATTACTAAGAGGGCTAGGGCTAGCTAAATTAATGGAAAAGATAATATGGAGGCTAACCGAATAAATCAGACAAAAGTGATTTATTTTGCACCAATCTGTGATATGCAAACATGTGGATGGTATAGAAGAATTGTCTAGTACTTACAAACTCTAGAGTGTCCTGTAGATATGGCTGAAAATGACAAGAGGAAATTAAAGTTGTGTGTCATCAAATATGTGATTATTGATAATGAGCTATGGTGGAGGAACCTAGATGGTATATTTCTTAAATGTGTAGATGGAAAGAAAGAATTTTAATTTTTTCATGAGATGCATAATGGAGTATGTGGTGGTCATTATATGGAAAAGACCACTACACACAAGATTCTAAGAGATGGATTCCGATGGTCTACTGTATTTAAGGATGCTCACAAGTTTGTTAAGACTTGTTATGCCTATCAAAGGTTTTCAGGAAGTTTACCACTCAGGCCTATAACTATTCAAACCCCTTTCCAACAATGGGGAGTTGAATTCATTGGAGAGATACCAGAAAAGTCCGGTGGAAGACATTCATGGATCCTTTTTTCCACTGACTGCTTCATGAAATGGGTAGAAGAAATACCTACTAAGAAAGAAACAAGCAAGGTGGTGGTAGATTTCCTCTTAAATAATATTCTCTTCAAATTTGGAGTCTTGGAAAAAATTATCTTAGATAATGCTATGTGCTTTAGGTCTAAGGAGTTCAAAGAATTTTGTGAGAAACATGGTATACAGGTTTCTTATTCTTCACCTTACGATCCTTAGGGAAATGGTCAAATTGAGTCTAGTAATAAGAGCTTGATGAAAATAATTAAGAGAGTGATGGAGAAGAACAAAAAATCTTGGGACTCAAAGCTGAAATTGGCACTCTAGGTAGATAGAGTGACTATGAAAAAGGCTCCTAGTTATTCACCATTTGGATAAGTATATATTCTAGATGCTAAATTTCCATATAATAACCTATTGAAGATGTATAAATTCATGCAGGAGTATGATGAAGAGATATGTGATGATATGCAACACAAAATAAATAATTGAGTGCAATTGGATGAAACTAGAAGAGAAGCTCATGTTAAGAATATGAAGATACAGTTGCAGGTTAAGAATTTACATGATAAGAAAGATTCTCCTAGGAAATTTGAGGTAGATAGTATGGTGTTAGCCTAGAATGCAAGGACTCAAGAGAAGGGTAAACATGGAAATATTGAAGCATTATGGGCAGACCCTTATTTGATAGCCAACACACATAGGGAGGATTCTTATTTCCTCCAAAGCTTAACAGGTGAAATTTTGAACTGTCAATACATGGACAATTCTTAAAGACGTACTTCTCCTAAGTATGTTATTTTTCCATGTACGTGGTAGGTTTTTTACATTATTTATATAGGTGTGTTTTCTTTGGTTGTGTCTATTTTTTTGTCTTGTTGACTTGTCTGGGTAGTCCCCTAGTTTTTGATATACTATATTTGGTTAGTATGCTTCACTTGAGATTTTGGATTCTCACTTTTTTTGGATAAATAGACGTCCACAATTGGAGCCATTGATGGAACTTGCAATTTTTTTATGTTCCATCTAAAAATATTGTCACATTTTAAATATTGGGTTGGTATATGAGGACTTTGAGTCCTTCTTGTCTTCACTGTTGTAGGGTTTTGAAATATTTTGAATCATCCCTTGTAATACTTTCAGGGTTCTTTGTTTTGGCCAACATTATATTTTGATGTTTACTTCCTATTGCTCATTTTCGGTCACATTGAAAAATCTTATGTCATTAACCATCGTAGGGTAATTGGTCCCCCACCCCTAGGTCCGAGTTTTGTTTATTTAATAAGATTAAATAAAGGATCATTTTGGCCTTTACATCCTTTGTATTTCATGACTTAGAAGATTTTGAGTCCTTCTCTCATGTCATCCGAGAGATCCCCCTTCATTAGAAAAAATTATGAGCACATCCTTGAAAGTTTTGACTTAAGTTAGGTCAGCCATCTCTCTTTATTGCGTATCACAAATTTCTTCTAGAGTGTATGTTTTGAACTGGTGATAGGAAATGAGTGGTTTTTCATTTTATCACTCATCATAGATAGCTTTGAGAGCTCTTGATTTCAATGAGCAATGAGTGATTCTCTTTTCTTTCTCCTTGTATCATTGATTGCTAATGGCTTTTGAGCTTTAAATTTATAATAGCGATAAGTGATGTCCTCTGGTCTTTATGTTCTTCTCTAAATCGCTCATCGTGAATGATTTTGAAAAGGTAAATTTGTAATAGCGATGAATGATATGATGGTCTCTTGAACTTCACATATCACGAATAGGTTATGTTAATGCCGAAAGTTGACAAGGTAACAATCCTCTGTAGGAAACTCAGTTTTAGGGGGGGCCTATTGCACCAAACTGAGTGAACTCCAACTTTTAAAGAAGCTAGGTTCTTCTATAACTTGGGTTTTGAATGGGAAAAGGAAGAAAATATAAAATAAAATATCTAACTAGGGCCATACACCAAGACTTAGATGTAAGGCATGACAAACCTATCTTTTAGATGCGGTCTGAGGGCCTGTTAAGCAATCTGTTGAATTTGAAATAACAACTGTTAAAGAGAAAGACCTGAATAATTCATTTCATGACATAAAATAATTTACACAGAGATTTACTAAACAAAAAGAATCAAAGAAATGATTCTAAATTAGTATTCTATTCAAATCATTGAAGTTGCAAAAAGACTATTCAGAAACAACATAGTATAATGTTATCAATAGTTAAGAAATAGAAAGGCCAAATTAAAAGGGCATAGTCTGTGAGTCTTTATAGTTATCTAAAAAAATAAAGGCCTGGTGTCTCCAAAATTCTTCTACAAATATTTCGAACTAACAATAAATATTCTTTTCCGTCTCTCTATTTTTTTTGTTCTCCTTGAATGAAGTAGTATGTATAGCTAAGGGTATCCACCGCTTGAGAGCCTACAACAGAAATGATTTCTCATCATGTATCATAATTCTTGCAACAATGATTCATCATATATTATTGTAACAAAAATATTCTCAATAATGAACCCAGTCACTCACTAGCCAGATGCATTCCCTACAAATGATGGCAGTGGTCCTGACCTACCCTGTGTAAACAAGTGTCAACTTTTAGCAAAAGCAGTTAGAGCAAGTGGCACAATATGGTAGGTTGGAATTCACATCACTCCACCCCTTTATGTAGCTTGTTCGAAGGATTACGTGGTGACATATCATAGCCCATAGTTCATCATCCCCATCCTTCGATGAGAGCTTGCGATGGGAAGACATGTGGTAGCGTTCTTTGTTATCGGCACCGCTTGAGGGGCCCACTCAAAGCTTGTACAGGTGAAGGCTACATGGAAGGCAGCCGAGGCCCGAAAGAGAGCTACATGGAAACAAGCTCAACATGCCCAATTTATCAACATGTAGGAGCAAGTTGGGGCTCGAAAGAGAAAGGAAGGTAAGAATTCCTTTGGTGATTGATTCGGTGACACGTGGTAGTCAGAAACTAATAAAAAAACATCAAAATCAACCTGAAGGGAGCATGGGGGTATACAAGTATCCACAGGTTCTAAATGATAAGTTCTACATTAGTGATACACGATATGAGTACTCAATGTCATTGCAGGGATCTCTCATGGCTAATTGATTGAAAAATGTATGAGGAGGATTAAAAATGAGTGATGGCCTCGTGCTTTTTTATTTTCTTGCATTGCTCATTGTGGATTCGTTCCAAGGCTTAAGTTCCAAAAGAGCGATGAGCGATGAATTTATTTGTTCAAGTTTCTTTTGATAATTTGAATAGATCTTATGTGTGATGTATTTTGTATTGTTGATTCTCATGCAAGTGTACGTGTCTTAACCTAGCTTCTTTGTTGTATCTCCCATTGCTAATAGAATCCAAAGTGCGAAGTTACATTGGGAAGAAGAGCATGATCGAGGATGAGCCATTGATCCAAGGGCTAAGGTTTCATCACATGGATGATTTAATCACTGATGGAGTTTATGAAGGAGACACATGTCACTGATAAGTGATGAAGATTGAATGAATGGGCAATGTGGAAAAATCTTGAGGACATCGTATAAATTAAGAAAGAAAGTAGCAAGGCGACTTGAGAACCATTGTTGTGGTTTTAAAACAAGATCAATGACTAGGGTTTGAACGTGAAGGGCTAAATTTCAGTTCACTCATGCAAACTTACTATCACACATTAATGGTAGCATGCCTGTATCTTGGCCATTAAAGAAGGTAAGTACCTGGTTAATTGTGCATTTTGGAGTTTCTTAGAAGCGGAAAAGAATACCAGAAGTTGAAGAATTTGTGCTTGATGCTCCGGTGAAGTAATACATCAAGTATGTAAATCATTCACTAGGGTAAGCAAAATGTATATCTCCTAGCAAAAATATTGAAGTGAAATGTTTTATATGGTTGATAGGGAATTGGGAAGATTATTTTCTTATCCGTTAGTGGTAGTTTGAATTTGGTGATAAGTGTTGGGTCAAAATTTAGGAACATAGTTCTGCTTTACAAGTAGTGTCATGTGTTTTCATACGTGGGAGGGTCTTTTCAATTACAAGAAATCATAAAACCTAGTTCTCCTGCATTTAAAACATGAGTGAACCAAAGCCCAATGAATGTAGTATTTGACCAGAGGTGAAACCAATAGAAAAAGGGTTAAACAAATTAAAACTTAGGATGTTTCATCTGAGGTTGAGCCAGAACCGTTTGTAGTAGCTAACCCTACACCAAGTATTCCTACAATGTTTGCTAGGACCATAAGAGAAAAGAAGGAAACATAAAGGTTCATGCGAGAGGCCTTTAGAGATATAAAAGGAAGGTCATGAATGGGAAAGAGACCTATAGGTCAAGTTGCTATGATGACCAGGTTGATTGATGGTGCTGGTGAAATTGGTGAAAAAACCTAGCCTTAGAGTGGGTGGCAACTATTTTGGTATGCTTTCATTAGACAATATTCTAATAATCCTGCATGTTACTTATGTGGGTTGAATCTTGGAAAAATGGTGGTACCCAATGTGTTTGTAGAAGTGGAATTAATGATCAAACTGGCTAGGCACTATCATCCCATTGACAAAACAATCAGGAATGGGAATGGTGATGTGATCTTAGAAGTAACAAAGGACAAGATTGTGGATGTATTTGGGTTAAACCCCAATCATACTTTGAAGTTTAGGCATGCTGAGGTATATGCTAAATATTAGCGTAAACAAATTTCATACAAAGATAGAGTGTTGGTTTGACATAGAAGGAGCAAATAGAGTTTTCTTCCTAAAGATGTTGAGCATTTTAAGTGTGAGGAGTTTGTGGATTATTTCAAGAGAACTTATTACTACCTAAATCCAGTGTTGGCCTATAATTTTAAGGTAAGGATATCCCCTGACCTATTGGTAATGGTAGCAGATATATAGGTTCATAATCAAAACACTAGTTATGATTATGCCAATTATATTTCTAAACAAATGCATTAGAATTTCCTCAATCTGAAAGAGGTACTCCCATTACATTTCCCTCGTTATTCTTTTCTAATGCATATGCTCCTATTTAAGGGTGATTATGGCTGGAAAAGGAAGTTGAAATTAAGATTAAGAGATGATGAAAACAATGTATTTCAAGTACAAATGCGGAGACACATTTGGGATCAGGAATATCCACATTCCAATTATGTCATGTTTGCTGATATCATAAGGTATGGTATCTTAGAAGTGTTGGGTGTAGCACCTATTCACAAGCTTTCTCCAACAATCAGAAGTATCATTCACCTAAAGGATGTACTAGGATCTAAGGAAACACATAATTGGGAAAATTGGTTTCTTCATTTAGAATATACTTTGATCAGAGTCTATGGGGATAAGGTGACACCACATTGTTTACCCCTATATGTATTCGAAAGACTGGTCTTTACGGAGCTCATGTGGTAGATTGATCATATGGATCATGAGATGTTTAGGAATCCCAGGAAGGGTACTATGGTGAGTCCCCAATGCAATTTTTCTTACTTCAAAGTTACTGCTCTTAAGGGGTATGAAAAGTTTGGAATCATGGTGAATAACTTTAGAATGCCTTTTAGTGAGGTTAGGATTTTTGATCCAGAAGGATTTGTGGGTTGAAGAAGGAGAGATAAAATCTTATTAGTGATACGTCATGAGTTCTTATACACAAATGATGTGTTGAGAAATTTGACAAGTGATGAGGTTGTTATAACAAGAAAGAGGGAATGGACATACATGATGGATATTGAAGAAATAATCATACAAAGGAATTATTTTTCTGTAAGTCCATATGATGCAATTTATAATCCTTTTGAAAGAGATTTCACTAGGATAAGGGATTATCAAATTGGTGATTTTAAGGTGAAGGTGAAGGAGGTTGTTGATAAAGCACAAGCTCTCCTCGAAAAACAACCACAAGCTATGAATATCCCAGAGAAACCTTAGGGAAGAATAAATGGTAGAGCATGTGCCAGGAAATGAGGAGGTATAGAATAAATTAAATACTCCTAATATTGAGGAAACCCTTAGCTCAGATGTTTCGCTTGATAGAATTGTCAAATGGTAGTATGATAAGGAAAGTGATGATGATCCTAGGATCAAGGAATGTGATGAAATCATCGTAGATGATGAGTTTGTACAATCCAAGGAGTTTTAGGAATTTATGATTCAACAATGGAGTAATGAGATAAAGGAAATATTGGAACTAACTTAGGCTAGTGCTGAACATTCTCATCAAGAGGAAGCTGAGAAAGCAGAGGAAGAAAAGACCAAGGCTGAAATTGTAGCAATTAATCCCATTGAGGCTAGGAAAATTGTCTCAGATAGTGGAATCATGTTGTTACTAGGATGCACTATCAACTTTGATATAGCTTATGATGCAATAAGAAGAGACACTCAAGGTTCAATATCTGAACAACAGTTTGAGGATAAGGGCTTTGGATCTAGATATAGTCCAAAATTGCATACTTTTACAATTTGGTCTATGGAACCTAATACTGTAAAACATGAGGTTGCTAGGCCAATTGAAGAGATTATTTGTTCCTTGGTGTTAAAAAGAGCTACAGATATAACTCTTGTCCAAGGAGCTAAATTAATTGCTCCTGTTGCAATGCTTAGTGTGGACACTGCACAAAGTTCTCAGAAAAATTATGATTCTTTAGTGAAGGAATACAATAAGATCTTGGATGAGTTAAATTGAATATGGGACTTATTCATTGAGCATTAGAGTCAGAGCCTAGAAAGGATGACCTGCAAGGGCAACTAGTCAGGCTTAGAAAGTGTTGATATGGCATGAAGACTCCAGTGTGCCTCGTGTAGATCGATCATTTCCTTAAAATGCTACTTTTAAGATATCCTTGACCCAACCTTGAGCTAAAAAAGTAACTATGCAATCTAATGAGTTACACCCTCAATATCCTTGATAATAGGAGGTTGGTTGAAGCTCTGAAAATTTGATAAATCCTACTTGTTCTCCTCAATTTTGGTTACAATTTTCTCTATGGTAGCTACCAATTCATCATAAAGAAATGGAGGGGGAAATCCTATCTGGGTCAGTTGAGAGAACCTTGCCCATATGTTGTCATATTTTTCCCCAATTTGATTAAACACCGTTGAGCCTGAAGGGTGATTGTAGTGGCTAACCTCCAATTCTCAATCCCTACTTTCACTAGTTCCTCACTTGGCATGGTGTATAGCTTGCGTAGCAACTTTTTCGCTTCGAGAACTATTTCCCTTATGAAATTTAGGAATCGCTTGATTGTGATATGAATCTCCCTGCATAAATTTTTCACCTTCGCCATGAATTCAAGTGAGGGCTGGAGAGTGAGACATAAATATTTGAGTCTCTCCCAGTAGGAAGCATATAGTTGTTGGGATATTAAGCGAAGGTCTGACTGTGGAGTAGGATTTTGAACGATCTTCTTCAAGAGATTAATCTTTGTATCCTTTGTCCCGTTCTCTTATGTTAGCCCAGTAATTTTTTTTGTGGAAGAAGAGAGCTTCTTTTGTAGGTCCTTTTGGGTGGCCACCCACTTTTCCTCGGCCTGGTTTTGGGTTGCAGATTCTTTCTCCAGGGAAAGCTTGAAATTTTTGAGGTCTTCTTAGAATTGAACCTGTGTGCTCACTTGATTTTTCTCCCTCTCTCATATCATTTTCTCTAGATGAGCACGTAGTTGCTGAAATTCTTCGATATTTCATTGAACTTCCTCCTCTAACTAGGCCAACCTACCGGATAATTCTTGGTTCTTTTTCCGTAGTTTATCTATCTGATCAGACTCCTAGGATTGGAGTTTCTCGAGCTCCCTTTGCAAGCTAGCTTGCTCAACCTACATATTCTGTGTGAGGCACACCTTTTTAGCTTCCTATGCTTTGTCCTTGGCCAACACAACTTCTAGCCTTGCCTTGACATCCTTAAACGTGTCCTCCATCTTTTTCAATTTACAACCAGACTTAAGAAAGTCAGTAGTCACTACTCGTTGCGTCTCTTCCATTAGCTTGAATTTATCCCATGGTCGAGAAACACACAAGTCCAGTATGATGGCATGAATATTGTAGTCATCAAGTTGCATTTCTCCCTGTGATTTGGCAACATTTGGATGTAGGGTCGCAAAATGCAATGATTGTTGAGCATCATTATATATTGTATGGACTCTAGTATCTGCTGGTCCGGTGGCATCATGTGCCTTTTTTTTCTAGAGTCGAAGAGCTTGAGCTTGGTTCGTTGTATCGCTCTAAGACGAAAATTGAGCCGACTATCTAATTCGTTCACCTACAAAGGGTGCACTGGGAGGGACAGTGAAAGGAAAAGAGAGACGAGTGACCTCAAATGTTTTCTTCTTTGGAAGGGAAAATATGAGTGGAGAGAAGGGAGGTATATTCTAAATCTCTAGTGACGAAGGCATGGAGGGGCTCTTGGGGAATGGTGTTGGAAAAGGGGTTGCATCAAGCTTTGACAATTGCAAAGCTTTAGTCAGAATTGACTCAGATGATGCAACAGGGATGACGGCTTAAGACACTAAGGGGGTGATAGTTTTTGATATGGATGATGACGCAGATGGGGCAACCAAAGGGGCCCCAACCAATGACAACAAAGCTTGAGGGAGAGTGAAAGTTGTGTGTTTGATATGAGAATACTAGGAGAACCCTCTCATAGCCACCATAGAGGGGACATAGAAAGATGGGCTCACACCTAGAGCAATGGGTGCTATGGGGACCGAGGAAGAAATAAGAGACTACGAGATGAGAAGAGAGGGAGAGAAAGATACCTAAGTGGTTGTATCCATTTCAGACTCTTGACCAAACGCAACCTCCGTCGAACTATCTTTGATAGTGGTATCAGTGCGTTGTTGGTTGCTTGGTGGAGGAGTCTCAAAATCCACCACTTTCATCGATTTTTGTATTGATCCAAGGTTTCACATAGCTACTGGTCGAGACTGCAAAGACCCTGACCACAAAGTATTCATTGGCACATCCCTAATAGCAGTGCTAGGTTGTGTCACCATTTTCTATTTTTTCTTTCCCTTGTCGAAGCGTGGTTGGGCATCCTCAGGGTCACGCTCTTTCACATCACTTGTGTTAGAATCTATATGTTCCTAGTTCTAGAGGGTATCAAATTTATCATTGGTGTTAAACAATGATGAATGTTGGAAAGGGTCGTTGGTGTTATTGATCTCCTAGCGGTAGATCCAGAAATCCTAAATCTTTTTCGGTTTTCAACCCTCTTGCCTTTGCAAGTTGTTTAAGAGGGTAGCACCTATTCATTTATTTTTATCCACCTTCCCCTTGATGAGATAGAAACTAATCCATGATGAACTCCAATTATATGTTAGCATGAGTGCCAAGTTCACCCAAATTTTGCTGTCATCCTTAAGCGGATTACTCCATGCTTCCCAGTATGGTCGAGGGCTATGGTTTACCTTAATAGATGTGTCACCCAAATAATCCTCAGGGCTGTAGTCCCATTTATCGCAAATGAAAACCAACTTGAGGTGTTCTAGCTTAGCTTCTAGTAGCGCAATAAAATTTCTCTTTACCATGATCACTATTTTTTAGCTCATAGGACAATCAAAAAATACTTTCTTTTTCTTCTTCGGGTTAGAGAAAAAGTTTCAGTTCATAATAGAAATTTTTCAGAAGACTTCAAGGGCTAATACCTGATTAGTGATGGATGCAAGGATTCAGATTGGCTCTTCAAAAAAGCCACACACTCAGAAGTATGTGCAATCTTCACCGAGGAACCAGTCACACTTTGGGAAGAGGGATCGCATCTAGTTGGTCTGATCACCCAACAGGTGATAGTAGTCACCATCCTTGCTTAGGTCATGAAAAATCAGACTCAAGAATTTCTCTAAAAATACATAATAGTCATAGGTGGAACAAAGGATGGGAGTCCATACTGAAACTGTCTTCTAATGCTTTTTCTCATCGAATATTGACAACTCCATTTTTTCCCTGAAGAGATCAGGATTTTGGTGTAGAAACATATAGGCTAGAAGAGAAGGATACTTGAATTTACCCATAGTCTTGAAATCGCCAATTTGCTTCTTCATATCTTTGATAATCATGTCTGCAAAATCATACCAAAAAGTTCCTTCTACCTCCTGAGTTGGAAACCTAGGCCCAACTATGCTTCAGATACGATCTCATCATCTTCCAAGCCAAACACAAAATCCATCATGGAGAAGGCATCCTTCATGTCTGCCTATGATAGTCGCTGCGAAAATTCAAATTTCTTAGTGGTTGCTTGCAATCCTGGGGCCTTTTAGTCTCTGCATTATAAAAGTTGAGGGCTTGTTTCCTACCCTTCAAAAATTCAGAACCCCTTTTCTGGCTGAAGTGCTCCATCGGTCGCTCTTTGGTGCCCATATTGAGAACACACAACATGTGCCTAAGATCCTCCATAGTTAGCATGACTCTCAACTTCCTTCCTTCAATGACACTATTCGCTGAATTGAAATGCCAAATCCCTTTGTGGATTATCTTTGGGCAGTGGTGCACATAAGGGACCATATATTGGGGAAGTCTATAGTGCCATTGCTTTAATGGTAGTTTATTTTCGAAGTAGTTCTTCATCTTGGTGAAAGCAGCTTCCCTAAGGTCCTTAGGATTAGTCTTGAGCTCAGAATCATAGATGTTATCCCACTCCCCTTTACCAAGTTAGCATCTCTAAGTGGACCCTTCTTTTTTAGCCGCGTGCAAGACCATTCTGGTTTTTATGGAATTCCAAGTGTAGCATAGGATCTCTGTTCCTCAAAAATATTGACCATAGGTGTGGTGATTATCACATCGGCCAAGATTTTAGACGTTTTGCCTAGTTCATTCATCTGTGAGCTCTTGGTTACTTTAGGGGCAGAAGATTCCATTTTTCCTCCAACTTTTGAAATTTTCTTCGCGTCTCTTTGCAACTTTGCACTTTGAAAAATCTCTACACATTTCTTGTATTCAAAAATCCTTTTTGCTTAAAAAAAATTGCATGCAATACTTATCTTTTCTATCTTCCTTTGAGTGGTAGATGACGGTTGATTTTTTTGTATTAAATTCAGCATGTACTACCAACCTGTCAGTTTATGTGAAGCAAACCACTTGTCACTTTTAAATGACAAGGATTCATAACGACCCTAGGAACTTGCAACCCTTGGCATGATTTTCCTTCGCAATTGAGTCAGAAATTTGACAATAGACTAAGCGTCGTATGTTGTGGAAATTAATACCCCAAACATAATGAACATGCCAAAGTGTGCGATAAGTGCCAAATAGATCTACATCCTTTCTCAGGGTCTGATGAGTGCCTAGGAAGATGACACCTTAGTGCGCGACTTAAAAGGCTACCGCCGAATGTTGCTAGTAGCTTGTGCTAATTAATTTGCTTGCCTGCATCAAATCCTACCTGTAATCACAACTAGATGAGGGTCTTAAGTGAGCCTTGGCATAGTGTTTGAGGTGGTACCTAGAAAACCTCATGCTTATGGTATGCAAATTACCATGCTGCACCGATAAATAGGTGCCTAGGCACTAATGAAATTATACTTAGCAATCTTAGTAGAATTAGCACTAGGCAATTGGCTTTTTATTTGGTAATTGTGGTTTGCGTAATAGTTGCATAGAGTTTGAACTTAGGTATTCTCAATTCATTGCTACATGATAGTTGTATAGTATCTGACACCATGGATACCCCAATAAGGCTAACTTCTCATAAACCACAAATGGATTTTCTTGGAGAAATATCAACTAGATGCCTGAAGAGGATGATGAGGCATGCACATTCTTTGGTCATCATAGATTTGAAATGGGTCCTTACTGCCTCGGATATGAGGAAAAGTATAGGGTGAATACTGACATGTGCTCTCACTTTGTGGCATCCCTGCTTGACATTCTAGTCCCCAATCCTCTTATCATTCGGTTGGTGATGGGAATATTCCCAAAGAATTATCTGAATGTCCTTGGAAAGCTGTTGGCACATGCAAAATTTGGTAGGATACTGACTATGAGCGACCTTCACTGATTTGTTGAAGAGGATACAGTCATCCCATGGATTTCACTATTGAGCAACTTTCACCTTCAGTCACGAGAAGTCCATCGCCAGAAGGTTTTCTTTGCTTACCACTCTCTGTTCCAGATATACAACGTGTTGTCATTCTATGATATAGACTAGTGTAATGATTTTAGGAACCTGACATTTCCTTTGCCACCTGTTTCTATTTTAGATGTTTCTGCTAACTCCACTGCTACTAGAAACAACAAGGACCTAGATACCGCTACTATTGTTTCCCATTCTCGCAATTGAAGCTTCTCTCTGAGACTAAAAATCCCCTCTTTCTGCTACTTTAAGATTAAATTTTTTGTTATTCTCTTTGTATATAGCCTGGAAAATGCTTTCACGATATAAAATCTATAAATATATACTTTTAGAAGTGTGGCCTCTGAGCCATTTTGCTGTTGCAATAGTATATAGATATAATGAGAATATAGCTTATGTTTTAAAAATCTATTTTTCTGCATATTCTTGTCCCTTTGGTATATGTGTTATCCTCTATATCACATTGTAAATCTCTTCTATATCAATGATTAGAAATATTGGCCAAAAAAAAAAGAACATAAAAGAAAGCAACCACACTAATTACATATTTACATGGTAGAACCATCTAAACGAGCTTTATAGAGAATTTAAGGTGAATTTCCCTGACAAGAATCCCCTAACTGCTTTTCCCTCCAGGATTTCTATTTTAAATGATTCGTATTGTCTATACTGAATTACCATGAAGGGTAGTAAGTGATAATTTTTTAGTGAGGCTTGGTCTAAGTCACAAAAATCAATACACAGGCGGATACCTTATTTCTTCTTTTGGACCAATTTCAAGCTACGTACCCACGTTTTAACCTCGACTAAGAGGTCAAAAAATGGTTGAGCTAGCCTTAATAACCTTTGTACCATTAGTGCTTCCATATTGAGGTTCATCGAATTCTTTAGGCAAGTTGATTTAATTTCCCTTTTCGGATATATCGTAGGTCAGATGATGTTGGGATCATATCCTCTGAGGTTATCATATGGACAGGCTACTGTTCCCTCAACATTTATTTTTAGAAGGGGGATGAGCCTTTCGTCTACTTGATGCTTGACATCCCTTCTGATTTTGAACCTTCTCTCATCCCTGACATGAAAATTTGCATATTCGCCTCCATTTTCTATAAACTTCCTCTTTTTGCTTCTTGTACTGCCTGAATTAAAAGGGGTTTTGAGAGTAACCAAAACTTTTAGAATATTATGGAAACCTTTTTTGAATATCCTGTTGGTCATTGGTTTCAACAAATCTTGATTGGAGTTGGTCGACATATTTATCTAACTACGAGCTGAATAAGGTGATATATTCATTGTTGTCAAACACTTGCCAACTTTGACCAACATCAGGAGTTGTTGGTCAGCTCATAATCTGCATAGAATATTGATTATGCATTGGGTTGGGTGTTGGTTTGGACTGGGATCCGGTTTCAACATATCCTTCTATACCATGATTATGTTCTTGAGGAACAACTTTAATATTGAAAGTTTCAAAGCTCTTGACTAGGTCCCAAAATTTTTCTCTATGGGGTCCCATACAGACATCTCTTGCTGTATTGATATTCCAAACCCGATTCATGACTAGCTTGGTGTCCTCGAATAGCTTCATGTCTATTTTTTTCCAGTTTCAAACCTAGAACGAGGCCTTTGGTTTCAGCTTCATCGCTTGAACAAGAAAATCGAGTTTGAAAAGGTCTGATTGTCTTCTCGTCATTGGGGGAAGTTGGGTGTACTTCATTTTTCATACTGATCTTGAATTTTGCACCATTGAAATGCAATGGCCATAGTATTATTGTCTGAACACCTTCATGTTCTCGTGTCACCTTCGAGATGGCTTGGTATTTGTCATAAATGACATAGGTTCCTAGGTCAGTGGCATGATGATTTCCCAAAGGGTCTTTGTCAATGAATTCACTTAGGATAACTTCTTCTTGCTTGGTCCAATCTTTGGTGGTTTCTTCATCTTCTAGAAGATCTATGAAATACATTTCCTCCTTGGTGATGGAAGTGTGAGCGGACTCAAATACTGTCTTAGCTTCCTCTACAACATGTTCCGAATGCAGAGGTTTAGATATAAGTTTCAATTTTGGCTATGTGCTTGGTCTTTATAATCAGGTGTGGCTGATCTAAGGAAAGGTACCCACCTAGTTTAGAAGTAAATTATCTTGACAAGCACATATAGAATATTGGAGGAATATCAATAATTACAGTATCCTATTTGACTGTGATATTTCGGTAGGCAAACAAAGTTAATGGGAGGTTCTTAATGATCCCCACAGTGTTATCCATATTTCCATCTAATTGCATAAATCCTTTCTTCAAGGGTTCGTAGCTCAGTCCTAGGGATTCAACTATTTTCTTGGGCATGACTTTGGTGTAAGTGCTGGAGTCAATCATGGAGTTATGCAGTAACTTCTTTCCTACAATAAGAGTTAAAAAAAATGGTTTCGGATTTGGTTTGCCTTTGCTAGCTTTGACTATCGAATTTTCCTCTTGACTCTCAATATAGGCCCCTTTCATAGTATTTTCAAGAACTTTGGATGATGGTGGCTACTTATTAGACTTCCCTTGAAGTGATCGCTCCTATGGTTTTGTGATCGGGCCTTCTTGGAGAGCCCTCTGTAGCAAGATTTTTTTCTCTAGTATGGTTAGGATTTCCTATAGGGAAACATTACCAGATTATTGTTTTAACTATTCCACTACATCAAAAGGTGGCGGCCTTGGAGGATTTTTCTCTTTAGCTTTTGTTGTCATGATCTCCTTTTGTGGTGAACATTGCGATGCTACTATGGAGACACTAGATCTATGGTCAGGGGTTCTTTTTGGCTGTGGACTGACTAATTGCTAGATGGCTCCTTTGCCTTCTAACCTTCCATTAGAATGGGTGATGCAGTCAAACTATTCCTGCAAAGTTTTAGAAGTGAATGCTTTGAATGTCAACATTGCCTTCTCTCCTTCCATCCATGAGAAGAGGGCATGGTCGAGAGCTATATCGGTCTCTTTTTCTAGAGATATTCCTTGCATTTGAGTGATGAGTACCACATTTTCCATTTACAAGAAGGTATATGCATAGCCCCCATTGTTGGACGTTGCGCCTTGGTTTCCCTACTCTACTACCTTCTATTGTAGATTACAACGTGGGTAGTTTTAGGGCATATGTGAATCGCTTAAAGGAAAACACTAGGGGTTGCCATCATTGATCAAATTA
The DNA here is from genome assembly GCA_007115665.2 of Sequoiadendron giganteum. Taxonomy (NCBI): domain Eukaryota; kingdom Viridiplantae; phylum Streptophyta; class Pinopsida; order Cupressales; family Cupressaceae; genus Sequoiadendron; species Sequoiadendron giganteum. Next base: position 579,882,612 of record CM021101.1, read on the forward strand.
TTTTGCCCCATAGTCATCTCTTTATTAGAGCTTAGGCTAGCATTTTGCAACAAAGTGGGTACTGGTACTATTTGATTTGTTATATTTGCCCGAGGATTTGGGTAAGCATATCCTTAAATCTAGTTATGTTGGTAAGAGGGACTTCCACCTTGATAATTATGATACACTAGCTTCGGAGGAGTGACCAGGTTGTGCTTGATGATAATTATCTAATTGTCCATAGCTTGAAACATTTCCTTTATGTCGCTCATCTCATCCTTTGAGGAACCAAGTGTGATGGTCTATGGCATGCTCACGTATGTGTACATAGATTGTGAAGGAGCAGTTGGTTGGTTAGATGTCATTGCCTGGGCAGAAGCTAGTATTTTGAGGAATATACGAATGATGGGCCAAGGCAAAAAATTTCCAATGTCGCTCAAATTATTCTCTCCTTTAATTGCGATGCTATACACATTAGGTAGAGTGGCTCCATCAAGTGATTGGATCATTATTGAGATATCTGCGTTGATGGACTTCAGGTAAAACATGAATGCCGAATCGGGTGGCAGACGGATTGTTGCCTAAATTATTTGCCAAGCTATGTCGAACCGAGTGTTGAAGTAGGTCAAGGCCTCATATGGATCCCCTTTGATAATCTCTAGCTGATGATACTAAGAAGATATATTGTTCACTCGAGAATCTATCAAAAAAGGGGTCTCTGAGCTGATCCCATGTGCTGATGGAGTTAGTCGGCAGAGTACAATACCAATCTGATGCTTTTCATTTGAAAGAAGCTACGAGCAACCTTAGAGCTATGTTTTCATCTATTACTCTATGCATGAGACACATGTCTATGATATCTTGGAGATGTTTGGATGGTGTTCTTGAGCCATCTCCAATGAATTTAGGGATAGACCTGAGGGAAAAACTAGAATGGGGGCCCAAACAACAGGTGCTACTAGGACAACAAGGATACTTTGGGCATCCCAAGCCACATAATTTTGGTTAGAAATAGACAACATGGATGGTGGAGAAACTTGAACATTTATGTGACTGGTTCTTGTTGGTATTGACTCTAACAGAGGTACCAACAACCCAGGGTTGTTCACTATTTGGGATCTTGTGACAGGTCAATGGTTCATGTACTTGCTTAAAGCTTAAGCATATTATTTACGATCCCATTGTGCATGCCAGGAAAGAAAAAAAATTGTTGATGCCGAAATTTGACAAGGTAACAATCCTCTGTGGGAAACATAGTTTTAGGGGGGAACCTATTGCGCCAAACTATGTGACCTCCATATTTTAAAGATGTCGACTTATTTTATAACTAGGGTTTTGAATGGGAAAAGGAAGCATATATAAAATAAAATATCTAACTAGGGCGATGCACCAAGACTTAGATTTAAGGCAAGACAAACCTATCTTGTAGATGCAGTCTAAGGGCCTGTTAAGAAATTTGTTATGTCTAAAATAATAACTGTTAAAGATAAAGACCTGAATAATTCATTTCATGAAATAAAATAATTTTCATAGAGCTTTACTAAATAGAAAGAGTCAAAGACATGGTTCTAAATCAGTATTCTATTCAAATCATTGAAGTTGCAAAAAGACTATTAAGAAACAACACAATATAATGTTATCAATAGTTAAGAAACATAAAGTTCAAATAACAAGGGCACAATCTGTGAGTCTTTACAATTATCTAATAAAATAAAAGGCTTTGTGTCTCCTAAATTATTCTATAGATATTTCGAGCTAACAATAAATATTTTCTTCCCTCTCTATTTTTTTTGTTCTCCTTGAAAGAAGTAGTATATATAGCCAAGGGTATCCATCACTTGAGAGCCTATAATATAAATGATTTCTCATCATGAATCATAATTCTTGCAAAAATGATTCATCATGGATTGTTGTATTAAAAATATTATCGAGAATGAACCCAATCACTTGTTAGTTAGATGCAGTCCCTGCAAATGATGGCAGTGGTCCCGACCTACCCTGTGTAAACAAGTGCCACCTTTTAGTGAGTGTAGTTAAAGCACGTGACATGGTATGGAAGCTTCACGTTCACATCACTCCCCCATTTTATGTAGTTGCACCAAAGGATTACGTGGTGAAATATCACAATCTATAGTTCATCCTCCCTGTCCTTCGATGAGAGTTTGTGATGGGAAGACATGTGGAAACATTTGAGGGGACTGCTTAAAGCCTGTACAGGTGAAGGCTATGTGGCAGGCAGTCAGGGCCTGAAAGAGAGTTACATGGAAATAGGCTCAACATGCCCAGTTTATCAACATGTGGGAGCAAGTCAGGCCTCGAAAGAGAAAGGAAGGGAAGCATCCGTTCAATGAGCGATTTGGTGACATGTGGCTGTTAGAAACTAAGAAAAACATCAAAATAAACCTAAAGGGAGCATGGGGGTATACAAATATCCTCATGTTCTAAATGATAAGTTCTACATTAGCAATACATGATATGAGTACTGAATGTAATTGCAGGGATCTCTCATGGCTAATTTATTGCAAAATGTATGAGGAGGATAATCAATGAGGGATGGCTTGGTGATTTTTTATTTTCTTGCATTGCTCATCATGGATTTGTTCCAAGGCTTAAGTTCCAAAAGAGCGATGAGTGATGAATTTATTTTTTCAATTTTTGTTCGCTAATTTGAATAGATCTTATGTGATTTATTTTGTATCATTGATTCTTATGCAAGTGTACATGTCTTAACCTGACCTCTTTGTTGTATCTCCCGTTGCTAATAGGATCCAAAGTGCGAAGTTACATTAGTGATGTGTGATGGGAGGATGAACGTGATCGAGGATGGGCTATTGATACAAGGGCTAAGGTTTCATCACGTCGATGCTTGCATCATTGATGGAGTTGATGAAGGAAGACACATGTTAGTGATAAGTGATGACCATTGAATGAATGGGCAATGTGGAAAATCTTGAGGACATCATATAAAACAAGAAAGAAAGTAGCAAGGCAAGTTGAGAACCATTGATGTGGGTTTTAAAACAAGATCAATGACTAGGATTTGAACATGAATGGCTAAATGTAAGTTCACTCACATGAACTTACTATCACACATTAATGGCAGTATGCCCGTATCTTGGCCATAAAAGAAGGTAAGTACCTGGTTAATTGTGCATTTGGAGTTTCTTGGAAGTAGAAAAGAATACCAAAAGTTGAAGAAGTTGTTCGGGAAGCTACGGTGAACTAATACAACAACAAGTATGTTAATCATTCACTAGGGTAAGAAAAATGTATATCCCCTCCTAGTTAAAATATTGAACTAAAATTTTTTAGGTGGTTGATAGGGAATTGGGAAGATTTATCCATTAGTGGTATTTTGAATTTGGTGATAAGTGTCGGGTCAAAATTTAGGAAAATAGTTCTGCTCTACAAGTAGTGTCATGTGTTTTCATACTTGGGAGGGTCTTTTCAATTGTAAGAAATCATAAAACCTAGTTCTCCTGCATTTCAAACATGAGTGAATCAAAGCCCAATGAATCTAGTATTAGATCAGAGAGGAAACCAAAACAAAAAAGGCTTAAATGACTTAAAACTCAGGATATTTCATCTAAGGTTGAGTCGAAACTGTTTGCAGTAGCTAACCCTACACCAAGTATTCCTGCAATGTGTGCTAAGACCATAAGAGAAAAGAAGGAAACATAAAGGTTCATGCAGGAGGCCTCTGGAGATATAAAATAAGCAGGGTCATGAATTGGAAAGAGACCTACAGGTCAAGTTGTTGTGACCACTAGGTTGATTGATGGTGTTGGTGAAATTGGCAAAAAACCCTAGCCTCACAGTGGGTGGCAACTATTCTGGTATGCTTTCATCAGGCAATATTCTAATAATCCTACATGTTATTTATATGGGTTGAATCTTGGAAAATTGGTGGTACCCAATGTGTTTGTAGAAGTGGAATTAATGATCGAACTGGCTAGGCACTATCATCCCATTGACAAAATAATCAGGAATGAGAATGGTGATTCGATCCTAGAAGTAACAAAGGACAATATTGTAGAGGTATTTGTTGGGAACAAGTGCCTCAACTTATAGCTTGAATCTCTGAAAAGGACTTGGAAAAAATTATTTTGTTCTGATATTTACCTCTCTACCATTGGGCGTTCTTCTTGGAGGCATGATTGCACGGTTACCACCTTACCGTGGGCCTCTACTGCTCTATCTGTGGTTGGGAAATGTTACCGCCATACCCCGAGGTCTTTGTCTTGAGTTGGCGATAGCGCGATGGACTAGCATGGTCAGTTTGAAGGTTTACCTCCCTACCATAGGGGTTTCTTGATGATGGCATGGTGGTCGTGGTGAATGACGATAGTTAGCAAAAAATGCTTACTGCCATATCTCCATGGATTTCTGACCATGTCACGATGGCGAGGTAAGCTATGGAAGTTAGCAAAGTCGCTTACCTCCTTACTGAAGAGGTCTTGCAGTCAGGGTGAGGTAGCATGGTGTGTTTGATGGCTAGCTCTCACGGTTACCTCCATACCATGGGAGGCTTTGCTCATCCTCATGATTGAGCGGTGGAAATTCCATACCACAGAGGGTTAGTCTGAGCTCTATGGTGGCTGTGGTAAGGGTGGTGAATGGTTGATTAAGCACCTACCGCCATACTGCAGTGGTCTATTTGGCTCGGTGAGGTAGCGTGGTAAGACGAGTTCAACATTTGTGTTGACTGGTCTGATTTGACTTGAAGCAATGAACAAAAAGGAAGGCAACACGTGGCATCAATGATTGATTGGCCAAAGTCTGGAGCGGTGAAAGCATTAACTACAAGGCTCAGATTCGGCAGTTGGTAGAATCAATTTCAAGCAAAGAGAATTAATTCCTGGATGGCTCGATACATGATTGTAGGGCGACTTAGTTAGAAGCGATCTAATTCATCTATTAGAAGGAAGGTGCATAATAATGGCACCTGATTGGTTGGTTGGTAGAATAATGAACATAAGACTTGTAACAATCAAATATATATTATTGTAGAGGTCAATAAGGTGACGATAGATGTGAGATAATTATTCATTGTATGCTAAAAAACATTGTAACAATGAAGGGGTTGACTGTCTCTTGTTGTGAGCTAATATCAAAGAGAGAGAAGTATGTTAACTTTGTATGTAAGCTCTTACTGTAATACAAAGTGATTTCTCTTGGTTTGGTGGGTTTTTTCCCATAAGGGTTTTCCCACGTAATTTTTTGGTGTTATCTTTGTGTGTATGTTGTATTTCTTGTTACTCGTGTATTTTTTGTTCATCTCAGTTGTTTTAAGAAACTTTAAAACTGGTATTTTCACTTCTCCTCTATTGTTTTAGCGTTAGGAAAGCATTTCCACACCCTTTTCTTTTCCTTTCAATTGGTATCAAAGCCTGGCTAGTTGTGTTATCCTTGTTAGTAAGGCTAGTTTTTTATGCTAATACTGTTCCAATGGGAGTCTTGCAAAGTTAGAGCCTAGTTTTGTTTGAGAAAGCGAGTACATCAGGTAGAGTAGAGATTGACAAATTCAATGGCAACAACTTTGAGTGTGGAAACTCAAAATGGAAGACTTGCTTATGGATAGAGAACTCTGGGTTGTTGTGTTTAGAACTATGCCACAAGGTATGAAGCAAGAAGATTGGGACCTTGTAGATAGAAAAGTGAGAGGTCTGATAAGACCTAGTTTGGCTGATTCTATAGTCCTGAATGTCCATGAGGAGAAGTCTGTAGCTTCGTTATGGAAGAATCTTGGTGATATTTACAGGGAAAGTCTCTGGTAAATAAGTTATTCTTGAGGAAGAAGTTGTACTCCTTGAATATGGAAGAAGGTGCATCTATTATAGACCATCTAAACTCATTTAATATGAGTGTTTCTTAGTTGGTGTCTGTGAGTATGAAGATAAAGGAGGAGGATCATTGCATGCTCCTATTATGTTTTCTACTTGACACTTGGGATCATCTTGTAATGGCTATTGGAATTATGACCACTAATTTCAAAATGGAAGACGTTGTTTCTTCCAGTGATAAATTTAAGAAACTCCCCCTGAAAAAAAGATATAAAATCTTGGCAAATCTTTCATTTTCTGAGGAAAAAAATTAATTTCTATTGGCGAAACTTTCCTTTCTTTCGAAAAAATTATTAGTTTTATTGGAGATTTTTTTACATCACTAAATTTTTGTGGAAAATTTTGGAAAATATTGAAAAATAATAAGAAAATGCATTAATTATGATGGTGAATCTATCCAATCTAAAAATAATTCTCATGGAAAAGTAAGGGCCTAAGGGTGGAAATTATTGACGAGTTGAAGGGGTAGACTATAATATTTACTTTCTACCATTGTTTTATAATCTAATATAATGACCCTCATTATATTCTACAAGGTCAAATGTAACCATGATCTATAATTCTCATGGGGGCTCAAAACTACTTTTAGATAATTGGTTTAACAACCCTTGTTGTACACTATAAGGTGAAATTTACCCACAATCTATAATGCTCGTGATACCCAAAATTGTGGGCCCCATGAGCATTACAGATCATGTGTACATTTTACCTCGTGGAATACAACAAGGGGCATTAGAATATATTTAAATCAATGGTGGAAACTAAAGATTAGAAATATGGTCCTAAAGCAACTAATAGTTATGATATACTATTGGCGAATTAATATATATTTCTCCAATAATTTATAAAATTAAGGCGAATCTGATCTAATCATGTATCGAATATTGTGGCAAATTTTTGAGTTAATTTTTTAATAGAATAAATTATTTGGCGATTTAAATAAGACTATAATAATTTTTTGTAAAAATGCGGCGATTCAAGTCACATTGTAGCTCGAACTATTAGCCACTAAAAAAATCACTGGTCTCCTCATTGTTGTCTGAAGAGATGTGGAGAAAGTCCTCAGAGATGGCCAAAGAGGCCCTTCTTGTTTGAGGTAGATCAAAGGAGAAAGGCAAGAAGTCTAAATCTAAATCTTAAGGGAGATCAATGTCCCTTGGTAAAAATTCCAAAGTGAAATGTTGAAATTGTGGGCAGCCTGGTCGTATTCAAAAGGATTGTAAGGATGAGAAGAAGAAGAAGAATGATGATTTAGACAATGACTCTTCTCAAAGTGATGTAGATGTCTTCATTGCAGCCTTGGCAACTCACACATCAAATGATATATGGCTGGTTGACTCGGGTGCATCCTTCCACTTGACGTCTCATAGAGAGTGGTTCACTAAGTATGATAAGTATGATGGTGGAAAGGTTTACTTGGCAACTGATTCAACACTGGAGATTGTTGGTTGTGGAAGAGTCAAAATACAATTCCTTGATGGAAGAATAAAAGGGATTGGCGATGTACTGCATATACCAGGTTTGGCTCGTAGCTTACTTTTTTTCAGTAAGTTGAATGATGTTGGTTTGGAAGTTTATTTCTTGAGTAAAGGATGTAAGATGGCTAGAGGTGCAATGGTTGTGGCTAAGGGTGTATGTACTAGCACTCTGTACAAGCTAGATGCATGTCCTCTTCAATGTAACAATGTCTCTGTGAAGTCAAGCAAAGTTGTTCCTGTAGATAAGGATGATGAGGCTCCTCTAGGTGAAAATGCCTTGGAGTTGAAACTCCCAATAGAGAAAACCATGTTGTGGCATCATAGACTTGGTCACATAGGTGAGAAAAGTTTAAAAACCTTGAAAAATAAAAATCTTGTTGAAGGGCTGTTGATTGTAGCCTTGAGTTAGATTTTTGTGAACACTATATTTATGGAAAGCGATACCATGTTTCTTTTTATTCGAGTCCTCATAAATCTTCTGGTGTATTGGATTGTGTTCATTCTGATGTGTTTGGTCTAGTTAATTTTGCTTCGTTATCAATGTCTAGATATTATGTTTCTTTTATTGATGATTATTCAAGAAGGGAATTTATATACTTTTTTAAGAGTAAATCTGAAGTGTTTAGTTAGTTTAAAGAATTTAAAACTTTGGTGGAGAATTAGACTAGAAGGAAAATTAAATGTTTGAGGATGGATAATGGTGGTGAGTTTTGTTCTATAGACTTTGAAAGGTACTGCAAATCGCATGGGATTAAAAGGCATAACACTACACCTTATACTCCACAATATAATGGAGTTTCTCAAAGGTTGAACATAACATTAATGGAGAGAGCGAGAAGTATGTTGAGCAATGTTGGTCTGGAGAAAAATGTCTGGGTTGAGGCTGTGGCTACAACATGTTACCTAGTAAATCGTTCACCTTATTCTACTCTTGTTGACAAAACACCTTTGGAAGCGTGGTTTGGTAAGAAGACCTCTCTGAGATATATTCATTTCTTTGATTGTGAGGCATGTGTATATGTGCCAAATGAGAAAAATATCAAATTTGGAGAAAAAGGTTGTTAAATGTATCTTCATTGGGTATGGCATTGGTGTGAAGGGATACAAGCTTTGGAATCCTGATACTGAGAAGGTTCTATACAAAAAAAGTGCAATATTTCATGAGCTGAAACCTTCAGTAGCTGATCCACACTTAGGGACAGATAAAAGAGAAAATAAGAATGATGTAGTTGAAATTCCTTAGACTCTAGAAAAAGAGGAACTACATGATGTACCTGAAACTAAGGAGAGCTCAAGCAGCATTGAGAGTTCTGAAGATCAAGAACCACAACCTCAGCCAGTAAGAAGGTCTACACGTGAAATACGACAACCTGATAGGTATGATTTCTCTATGTTAGATTTGAATTGTGCCTATGATTTGATTAGTAGCACTGATGAGCCTAGGACTGTGAAAGAAGCTATTAACATGTCTGATTCAAATTCCTGGTTGGAAGCTAGGAATGAAGAAATGGAATCATTAAAGAAAAATTAAACCTGGGATTTGGTACCTTTTCCTGAGGGGTGAAAGCTTGTTGGTTATAAATCTGTATTTAAGAAGAAGAATGGTCTAGATGTTAGTGTTGAAAAATATAAGGCAAGGTTGGTTGCAAAGGGATTTTCCCAAATAGAGGGAATTGATTATGGAGAAATATTTTCCCTTGTAGAAAAGTTGACATCTATCAGATTTATTTTGTCGCTGATAATAGTATGACTTAGAGATCAAGCAGATGGATGTGAAGACAACGTTTCTCCATGGAGAGATGGAAGAAGAAATTTACATGTCCCAGCCTAAGCTCTTCGTTGAAAAGGGTAAAGAAAGTTTGGTTTGCAAGTTAAAGAAATTTGTGTATTGTTTGAAGTAGTCTCCTAGAATGTGGTACCAAAAGTTTGACACTTTTGTGTTGTCTATGGGATTTGTGAGATAAAATCTAATCATTGTGTTTATTACAAGTCTTAAAATGATTGCATGCTTATTATTACCTTATATGTGGATGATATGTTGTTCATAGGAAATAGTAAGTCTATGATTTCTGATCTTAAATCTCATTTGTCTGGAAAGTTCGAAATGAATGATCTGGGTGTAATAAGGTATATTCTAGGGATAGAGATAACCAAGGAAAAAATGAGTAGAAAGATTTGGGTTAGCTAGAGTAAGTATGTTAACACTATGCTAGAGAGATTTCGTATGAATGATTGCAAGAAACTAGTTGTTCCAATCTTACAGGGAATGAAACTATTTGTTGAAGATTGCGCAAAATCTTCTACTAAGATGGAGGACATGACTAGTGTGCCTTATGCAAGTGTTGTTGGGATTCTAATGTATGCAATGGTCTGTACAAGGCTAGACATTGCCCAAGTAGTGGGAATTCTTAGCCAATTTATGGAAAGTCCAAGAAGGACACATTGGGATGTTGTGAATAGAGTGTTCAAATATTTAAAGGGTACTTCAGAATATGCTTTGTGTTGCCATGGAAATTTGGTTGCATCATAGAGAACACTCAACATTCGTGGATATGTAGATTCTAATTAGGTAGGGGAAATTGACAACAAGAGATCCACTAGTTGATACACTTTCATGCTAAATGGTGGTGCAGTTAGTTGGATAAGCAAGCGACAGGTTGTAGTCACTTTATCCACTACAAATCTGAATACATGGCAACATCACACGCCTACAAAGAAGCGTTTTATCTAAGTCGTTTATGTTCTGACATTGGTTTTAATGCAGGGAAATTTAGAATTTTTTGTGACAGCTAGAGTGCAATTTTTTTGGCAAAGAACCCTACTTTCCATGCCAAGACAAAGCACATGGATGTGCAGTATCACTTCATGAGGGATATAGTGGAAGATGGAAAGGTCTATTTGGAAAAGGTTGACACTTTGAAGAATGTTATGGATGCATTAATGAAGCTAGTGAGCACGAAAAAATTCAGATGGTGCACAAATTCGATGGGCCTTGGGGCCTATGACCATCAGTAATTTCAAAATCTAGAGGAAGCCACAAAGTTTTCGTCAAGTGGGAGCTTGTTGGGAACAGGTTCCTCAACTTCTGGCTTGAAACTCTAAAAAGGACCTGGTGAAATTCATTTTGTTATGATATTTACCTCTCTACGATTGGGATTTCTTCTTAGAGGCACGGTTGCATGGTTTACCTCCTTATCGCGTACCTCTGTTGCTATGTCTGCAGTTGGGTGGTGTTACCACCATACTGCGGGGTCTCTATCTTGAGCTTGCGGTAGTGCGGTGGACTAGCGGGATCAGTTTGAAGGTTTACCTCCCTACCGCAGGGGTTTCTCGATGATGGTGTGATGGCCATGGTGAACAAAGATAGTCAGCAAAGAATTCTTACTGCAATGGCCTTTTGGCCATGTCGCGGTGGCGAGGTAATTTGTGGCAGTTTGTAAAGTCTCTTACCTCCTTACCATAGAGGTTTGTGATCACGACGAGGTAGTGCAGTGTGTTTGGCAGTCGTCTTTGGTGGTTACCTCCATACCACATGAGGCATTTCTCAGTCTTGCGATTGGGTGGTGGAAATGCCATACTACAGAGGGTTGGTATGAGCTCTGTAGTGGCTATGGTAAGGGTGGCAGATGGTTGATTAAGCATCTACCACCATACTGTGGTGGATCCTTTTCTCTATCCCAGTGGTGCGGTATGTCTACCGCCATATCACAGAGGCTGAGAAGGAGCTGAGTGGTACCGAGGTGACACCACCATACCGCAGTGGTCTCTTTGGCTCAGTGAGGTAGCACAAGAAGAGGATTTCAACATTTGTGTTGATCGGCCTGACTTGACTGGAAGTAGTGAAAAAATAGGAAGGCAACACGTGGTAAGTAATCAATGACTAATTGGCCAATGTATGGAGTGGTGAAATCATTAACAACAAGGCTCAGATTTGGTAGCTGACAGAATCCATTTCAGGCAATGAGAATTAATGCCCAGATGACCTGATGCGTGATTTTAGGGTGACTTAGTTAGAAGCAATTGGATTCGTCTGTTAGAAGGAAGGCACATAATAATGGCACCCGATAGGTTGGTTGGTAGAATAATGAATGTAAGACTTGTAATAGTCGAATATATATTATTTTAGAGGTCACTAAGGTGACGATAAATGTGAGATAATTATTCATTGTATGCTAAAAATAATTGTAACAGTGAAGGGGTTGACTGTCTACTACTACGAACTAATATCAGAGAGAGACAATTCTGTTAACTTTGTATGTAAGCTCTTACTATCATACAAAGTGATTGCTCTTGGTCTGGTAGGTTTTTTCTCGTAAGGGTTTTCCCACATAATTTTGTGGTGTTATCTTTGTGTGTATGTTGTATTTCTTGTTACTCTTGTATTTTTCATTCATCTTAGTTGTTTTAAGAAGCTTTAAAACTGGTCTTTTCACTTCTCCTCTATTTTTTTTGCGTTAGGAAAGCGTTTCTGCACCCTTTTCTTTTCCTTTCAGTATTTGGGTTAAACCCCAATTATACTTTGAAGTTTAGGCATGTTGAGCTATATGCTGAATATGAGCGTAAAAAAATTCATACAAAGATAGAGTGTTGGTTAGACATAGAAGGACCAAATAGAGATTTATTTCTAAGGATGTTGAGCCTTTTGAGTTTTGGGATTTTGTGTATCATTTCAAGAACACTTATTACTGCTTGAATCTAGTGTTAGCCTATAATTTTAAGGTAATGATAGCCCTCGAGCTATTTGCAAAGGTGGCAGATATACAGGGTCGTAATCAGAACACTAGTTATGATTATGCCAATTATGTTGTTGAACAAATCCATGAGCATTTCTTCAATCTAAAGGAGGTAATCCCTTTACATTTCCCTCATTATTATTTACTAATGCATATGCTCCTATTTGAGAGTGATTATGGCTAGAAAAGGAAGTTGAAATTGAGATTGAGAGATGATGAAAACAATGTATTTCAAGTACAAATGTGGACACACATATGGGATCAGGACTATCCCCATTCCTATTATGTCATGTTTGCTAATATCATAAGGTATGGTATCCTAGAAGTGTTGGGTGTAGCACCTATTCACAAGATTTCTCCAACAATCAGAAGTATCATGCACCCAAAGGATGTACAAGGATCTAGGGAAACACATAATTGGTCAGATTGGTTTCTTCATTCAGAATATACTTTGATCAGAGTCTATGGGGCTAAGGTGGCACTACATTGTTTACCCCTATATGTATCTAAAAGATAGGTCTTTATGGAGCTCATGTGGTAGATTGATGATATGGATTATGAGATGTTCAGGAAGCCCAAGAAGGGTACTATGGTGTGTCCCTAATGCAATTTTTCTTACTTCAAAGTTACTACCCTTGAGGGGTATGAAAATTTTGGAATCATGGTGAATAACCTTAGAATGAATTTTAGTGAGGTTAGGATTTTTGATCCAGAAGGATTTGTGGGTTGAAGAAGGAGAGATAAAATATTATTAGTGATACATCATGAGTTCTTATACATAGATGACAAGTGATGAGGTTGTTATAACAAGAAAAAGGGAATGGAAATACATGATGGATATTGAAGAAAGAATCATACGAAGGAATTCTGTTTATGTAATTCCATATGATGTAATTGTTGATCCTTTTGAAAGAGCTTTCACTAGGATAAGGGATTATCAAAGTAGTGATTTTAAGCTGAAGGTGAAGGAGGTTGTTGATAAAGCACAAGCTCTCCTAGAATAACCACAAGCTATGAATATCCCAAAGTAGCCTACAAATGTCCAAGAAGTTAGGGAAGAAGAAATGGTAGAGCATGTGCCAGGAAATGAGGAGGTAGAGAAGAAATTCCCTATTGCTAATATTGAGGAAACCCTTAGTTTAGATGCTCACCCTGATAGAATTATCAAATGGCAGTATGATAAGGAAAGTGATGATGATCCTAGGATCAAGGAATGTGATGAATTCCTTGCAGATGATGAGTTTGTGCAATCCTAGGAATTTTAGGAATTTATGATTAAAAAATGGAGTAAAGAGATAAAGGAAAGAATTGAACTAACTCGGGCTAGTGCTAAACATTCTCATCAAGAGGAAGTTGAGAGAGCAGAGGAAAAAAAGGATCAAGGCAAAAATTGCAGCAATTAATCCTATTGAGGATAGGAAAATTATCTCAGATAGTGGAATCATGTTTTTACCAAGATGCACTATCACCTCTAATATAGCTTATGATTTAGTAAGAAGAGACCCTTAGGCTTCAATATTTGAACACCAATTTGAGGATAAGGTCTTTGGATCTGGATATAGTCCAAATTTTTATACTTTTGCAATTTGGTCTATGGCACCTAATACTAAAAAACATGAGGTTTCTAGGCCAATTGAAGAGGTTCTTTGTTCCTTGGTGGTCAAAAGAGCTACATATATAACTCCTATCCAAACAACTAAATTAACTGCTCATGCTGCAATTCTTAGTTTAGACACTACACAAATTTCTTAGAAAAAATATGATTCTTTAGTGAAGGAATACAATAAGACCTTGGATGAGTTAAATAAGATATGGTCCATTGTTCAGGCTATGCAGTCAATAAGGACAATATTCATGCCATCCTCTTCTTCCTTAGACTTGTCTACATAGGATAAGGAAACTTTAGCATTGAGAATTAAAGATTTGAATGATCAGCTGAATATTGAAAAGGAAAATGTCAAGAAGGCTAAGTTTGAAACTGTTATGGTGGAAAATGAAATCTTTGAGGATGTAATAAAGTATAGGGTGACCAAGCTGGTCAACAAAGCTGATGATGTTTGAGCTACCTATAAGAATATTCATGAAGCAAACACAAAGTATCTTCAAGTATAAGGGGCTTTCAAGAATGAATGGAGTAACTAGAGTAATAGGGTAGGTGCTTTAAGATAAATTATGCCTAGAATGGGGGAGGATCCTGAGGCACCTACTAACATCCTTGAGATTTTGCAAAATATTGATTTGATTAATTAAATAACCACCTTTCATGGAAAACTAGGTATGCAGCTCCAAAATAATTTAAGAATATTCCATGATGTGGTGAAGTGTGGTATGCGTACAATATTTAATCATAAAGGTGAGTTACATCAGATTGAAAAATGGAGAGAGGAATTGTGATATATGCTCACATCAACTAAAATTATTCTAATTGTGCTTGACTATATTTTATTGAATCCACATATTAATATGCTGATAGATATTGAAATAGGGATGGATATCTTTGTCAAAGAGGCCAAAGAATTAATTGATGCTAGGTGCACTCAACACGATGAAAACATTTTTTTTTGATGTATAGTGGCCCACTAAGGAGGAGTATATGTCTTGGTTGGAAAAATATACTGAGTAAGTTTGTAAGGGGAATAAAACAATACATAGCCTGAAAATAGTGCAAATTAGGATTTTTATAAAGTATCGCAAAAGATTATTTTTTCCTCAACATGAAGATTGGTGGCACAAGTGATAATATGGATTAGTCAACTTTGTTTCTTTATATACTTTCCTTGCTTCGTAGATTTTGCTGATTGCTTTTTCATGGGAAAACATTTTGAGTACTTGGGGAATATTTTAAAGCTATTACAATAAACAAATGATGCCTTTTTGAGGTGGGTCCTAATCTCTAGAATGATGAGGGTTAATTTTTCCTCATGTTTCTTCTCCCCATCTGAAGGCTCAAGTGTAACTAAATAAGGAATATTTGTTACATCAATCCAATGAGGTTTTGACAAGTGCGCTTCTTGGCCTGAGGCTAGTTTTTTCTCTTTCATTTCTATAAGAGAGAATTCAGGGCAAAAGTAAGGGGTTGGTTGAAAATTGAGATACACAAAAAGCTATAATAGCAATACATAACATGTTTTGTGTTTTTATCTTAAGTTTAGAGTTTATTGTCATGTTTGTAATTTTGATAATAGTATAGCAAATACAATACAAAGTAATACCAATTTTAGTTATTATATCTCCTTGTGCTTGTTTTATAAGTTATGAATGAAATAAATCAAGCATTCTTTTGTTTGTCTCTATTTTTTCTCAATAGATGTTTAATTTCATTCCTTCTTATTAGTTCAATGAATTAATGTAAGTGCTTGGTTGAGATTAATAACTTGTAATAATTGGGTTATAGAATAGTATAAGTATTAATAATCATGAATTTTATAAAGAAATGTTGTAATACAAAATTTCTTAGAATTGTATGTGCTATTGCTTAAGTTGTTATCAAGTTACATAAGTTGATACTGACTCCTTATTTGGATAAAGCCACTGGTCCGTGCAAAGTGTCCAGGGTTCAGTTTCCTGGTTTATTCAACAACTAATCACTTTAATTTTACATAATTTCAAATGGATACCATTGTAGTTGTTTTGTATTGAGTTATTTTTTCTCATGCTCCTAATATAAGACATTAATAAATGAGTTGTCGACTTATTTGATGTATTGTGTTATTGAGTGATTTTATGAGAAGTATCTATTATTAGCAATGTGTTCAAGTGTATTCATGTGAATTTCTAAGTTTACATTGTGGGATTACCCTCTGAGGTCTAATAGAGCCTAAAGTGTAGGAGTAAGAGTCCTGTAGCTTTTACTCATTCATTGGCCAATCCTCAACCTTGCTAATAATTGAGTTTTGGAAAATTCATAAGTAAGGATTGAGATCAAGTTTAGTTCTAAAAATAAGCAATAATTTCCTCATTTTCGGTGCAATATTCTCACCTATCTTCCTACAAAACCTTAGGATTTTCTTCATAACAATTGCAACTAACAAACCATTTTGATATATCAATTAGTTTTTTACCATTTTCAGCTTTACTAGGGTTATACTCTTTTTTTAGAATTCATAATATTTCCTGTTAACGGTTCCTTTCTTCTAGAATTTGAAACCTCTTCCATTAACAAAATTACTATATGTGTGGCCAAACTTACCCTATTTAAAAAAATTAACAATCAAGTTCAACATGATTAGTTGTATCATGAATTCTACATTCAGTGACTCTACCAAAGTTGAAAAAACTCAAAGGACTTAATCTCCAATTAAGTATTCCTTGGAGTTTCTCAACTTCCATTTTTAAACTATCGGCTTGCATATATTTTCATCTTACAGGCTACAAAACCGATAAAAATTCCTAAAAAAAACTCAAAGGGAAATAAAATGAGGCCCTCCTTCTAGGACTAGTTCCTATTGATGATGATGTTAGTCACAACAACAAAGCAAATTAAATCCTCACAGGAAAACCGCAAAGAACCTATCTTTACTTGAAAGATTGAACCAGGGCAACCTAAAGGTCTAATGAAAGTGAAAGGTTGAATTAGCTTAATCCCAAGGCTTTGGTATTTAGATTTTGACCATACTACTTACTAGGTTCACTTCAAGGTATGATGCGATATTGCTGTTAATCTCAAGGGGTCTATGTTTATCTTTGAATTTTTTAAGAATCATAAGTATCAAATATAATATTTTATGTTTGATCATTCAACAATTTCATGAAATCAATAGATTTGCAATAATATTTCATGAGAATCAAACAAATTTTCTATCACTTAAGTATATTTGACTTTAAGAATTCAACAATTTCATAGAAATAAAATATTTTCAATAATATTTCCATTCATTCATCTCTTTTTGGAACATTTTTTGAAATTTAAACATCTAATCTAAAATAAAGCATCAAAATACTTGAAAATTAAAATTGCTCTCGAGTATTCTCCATGCATGCCCCAAGAAAAAATAAAATCAAAACAAACCACTCTATGCTTCACTAGATTTCTTCACAACTAGGCATAAAATAGTGTGAGCTTTTAAAGAAGGGGGTTTAGTTTCCACACCGAGTATGTTTTGTATGCACCCTTAAATGGTGCAACATACAATCTTTTCCAATGGAACAAACAAAATAGATACAAAAGATACATGAGATAGCTAGCTATCAAATTGGCTTTGATATTGATCAAGCTCTATGTGCATACAAGTTTTTAATTAGGAATGATTCAAAAAATTGGAAAAAAGAACAAAACTTAGAGAATTTTTGGCTCTTCTGACATCCACAAATTCTGAACTTAACTTAAAAGGAAGTATCTTCTAGCATTTTATAGAAACAAGATGCAGGTAGGATAAGAAAAATACATGAAAGGGAATCCAAGGGATGAATCATATCAAGGCATGTGGAATATGATAAACAATAAGATAATTGCAAACAAAGTCAATGAGAATCAACCTTCAATCACACATTGATATCTTTCAGGTCTTTTATCTATTTATTATCGCTAGGATAATAATTTGAATCTAGATAGTATGTAGGAACTTTCCCATATATTCAAAATGATTAAGGGGATGTTTTGTTCCTAAATCCTAGTTCTACCTCAGGATTTCTACTCTTAGGAATGGGCTTCCCCAAAGCTTGGCGCTCTCATTTGCCTCATGCGTAATACAAAGATTCTCGACATTACGATGACTCAAGCTCATCCTTCACATAACTTCCCAAAATGTGCAACACAATATGGAAATAATTCTTTTCACAATCCAAATTTTCCTAACTGTCTATACCTGAACTTTGCATCAAAACTGTTGTTGCTGCAATTACCAATTCCAGCTATTAAATCCATTTTAAAACATTTATAAAAATATCATATAAATAAAACCATCATTAATTCATCATCATTTTAAATCCATCATAAATAACACGCTTTCCAAAAGATCATATATTCTTTAAATCAGGTTATCGGACCATCAAATCATTTTGGATAACATTAAAGTCGTAAAATTTTACTTTACATTGTTACCCGGTACCCGAAACCTCAACTTTTACCCATAATTTTCCTAGACTTTGGATTTCACCAAAACTTCCATATTTACTGAACCTTTGCTCACGGACTGGAACACTTTGCTCGACACCTTGTATTACCTTTTCACTTTTGGCTTTCCTGGTTCTCGATACCCGATACCCAGAAGACTTGAACTACTGAGTATTATTTTTTATAAAGATTTCTCTTTTGCTTTCCACTTTCGGTGATCTTTCCAACTAGCCAACATTTTCTATAAACGTTAGTTTTAACTTGAGGTCCCCAACCCTTATAGTCTTGGGGAATTTTATGAGACCACACAACACAACCCAAAACAAATCCTTTGTATATTTCCTACAAAAGACCAGGAGATAACGAAATCAATCCCACCTTACCTCCTAAAATAAAACAATTTTGTAAAGCTAAAGAGAAAGTTGTTGAACAAACTTCCATGGTTCCTTTTGTTCTTCCCCTTAGGGAAGAAAATAAACCTATGGTTGATAAAACCACTCCTACATAAATGTAACTTGAAAGTCATAATAAAAGAAATAGAAATGCTAGATGGCATCGGCATAGATGTTGTGCTCTTTCTCAAAAGATTAACGAAGAAACAAACAAATAAATTCAACATCCAAAATTGACAGAAGCAATGCACGATGAATCTCCCCCTTTATTGAAAAAAAAAGATCCTATATGCCAATCACAATAGGAGCTAAAAATTTCTTTGGAAATTATCATTCAACCTCCTATTGTGATTAATTTAGATAAAGATGAGGAGATTACTAAAATAGACAAAGAGGTGTATAATGAATTGAACACATTGTTTTCCTTTTCCATGAGCTTAAACAATAATTCTCCTAAGAAGAGTGTTGAACTTGGTAATGACCCTAGTTTGACACTTGCTCTTATCCCTTTGGCTAGTTGTTTGCCTTATGTATACAATAAACACGATTGGGATGAAGATGACCTACTAATAGGTTGACTTGCATGTGCCTAACTAGCCTTTTGCATTTTTTTTATTTTTTTCGTGTGATTGCATGTTTATAATGTGATCTCCTCGTATTGTTTTATTTGATGTCTCCTTTTCTCTTTGTGACATTCGTCTATTTGTACCTACATTCTTCTCTATGTTGTAAATATTTTATCTTTTTTTTGTCTTGTGTTTTCCTTTTGGGGATGATGCAAGGCATCGAGATATTTTTATCTCTTCCATGTTGACCCAAAATCTTTTCCTTTATCTTTTTAGTTGTCTCATGTTTTCCTTTTGGGGATGGTACAAGGCGTTGAGATATTTATATCTCTTCCATGTTGATCCAAAATATTTTCCTTTATCTTTTAATTTGTCTTGTGTTTTCCATTTGGGGATGATGTAAGGCATCAAGATATTCATGTCTCTTCCATGTTGACCTGAAAGGATTTTTTTTTTCACTCTCTTTGTGTCATTCTTCTAGTTCTATGATTATTTGGAGAATGATGACAATTATGAGCTCTCTAATCACATTGTAGCAAGAACATACTGACCCCAAATCCATAGATCCCTCATGTTTTTGGAGTTTCATTTTCAGGGGCAACCCCTTCCTTTTTCATGATGTATCTTCATTTAGAAACATATGAGTTGGCAAAGCGATTTTGTAGTAAGCTCTCATTTCTTCTTTCTTGTTGGTATTTATCATTTGCTACTTTAAGGTAATTTCTCACAACATAGTGTTTAGCAATTTCTTTAAAGTGGGGGCATACAATGGTATTATTATTTTTCATTTCATGTTTTATTATGTAGTCTTTTTACTTCATGTGATGTGTCTTTCACTTTGTGGTGACATTGGGTGTGATCTCTCTTAGCATATTATATTCCTCTTGGCGGCTTGATCCAACACACTACATCCCCTAGGTTGTGAATCTTATATTCTTTGATTGGTCCTCTCTTGGAGACATTAGGGATGATGTTCCTTGAGTTAAGACCTCACGTGAACTAAGCAAAACTCCTTTGAATGTTCCCTATGTTACATTTGTAATTTCTGATATATGCACACCTTGCATAATACACTTTTCTTATCTGTGGAGCCATCTTTTTTTTCACGAGTATAAAGCATACATAGCTTTTCTTGCTTCATGAATTTATAAGTTCATTATTGTGTGGTGCCTTATCAAATCTATCCAGAGGTATAGCTTTGATTTGGTTGAACATGAAGCCGAACTTAGGCATGAATTTCCCATAGCCACTTGCTTGTGTGTGTGAGTGCATACCGGCTACGTGCATATGTATTTCACCTCTTTGGATACTCACCCAACATATAGCATATATTTTCATTGCCTCAAAGTGAGAATGCATTTCTAGACAAACAGTTGAGATTTGATCCACAACATGCAGGAAAAATGATTGAAGCTTGATGCACCCCTTTTTTTTCCTTATGTCTTTGGTAGTGTATGCTTATGCCTTGTTATTTCTTTTTATATCCTTTTTCATGTCTTTTATTTTGTGCCTATGTTAGTTTTCTATAGGATCTTGATCGTAAGGGCTTGCACAAACCTCTTGGTTGGTAGCATTGGTATGATTGAACCCCTCTTGATGTGATCTTGTCTACCTTAGTGTGAGTTTGAAGAAAGTTCATCCTCTCACTAAAGTGGGGGCTAAATATAGTGTCAAAAAATGTCATCTATGAAATTTTCACACTTGTTTGGGCCCTCCTTATAAATTAAGCTTGATGTTGCCTTGATTTAGTGTTGTAATGTGTTTAACACATTCACATTAGGTGTTGGGCCCTTGTGAACTAAATGGACCTTATTGTACCTTATTTAAGGTGTTGCAAAGTGTTGTACCACACTTTCACACTTATCTAGGGTTTTCATTAATTAATTAGGCTTCTTTATGCCTTAATTGGTCTTATTTTACATCCACAAGCCTCATTTAATGTATCTTTTTGAGGATAATGCTGACATAAACCAACATCCAATCATAATTCATGTATTTTTAGATTGTATGGACTAGATTTAGTGATATGGGACTTATAATCCATCTTGGGAATATGGGTCCCACCTATTTTTTTAGGCCCTGATCCTGATTTCACATGAATCTAAGATTTTCTTGAAAACTATGTCCCATATTCTAGCCTAATGGGACTCATACGCCACTTCTAGTGTATGAGTCCCATGTGGCCCAAAATAAAATTTAATTAAAATTATTGGTAGGATTTTATCCTCCTAGATGTGATGTCGGCTTGTATTTTTGTAGGTTTGGGAAATTAGGCATAAACAAGTATAAATACAAGGTTATTTAACTCATTTTACACCTAGCAAGTTGAACAAGCAATCAAGTGATCCTTATAGAAAATTTGAGTTTATAAGAGAATTATAGTGTTTACAAGATCATACAATAGTATTCAAGAGTTGTTGATCAAGTATTTTGGATAATTATTCAAGTATCAAGCATCTTGCCAAAGGCATCATGCACCATGCTTATTTTTTAGCTAACATTTGTGATGTAAGGTTTTATGATTCAAGCTAACATTCAATTCAAGGTCTATCACATTCAAGCAAGATTCAAGATCTACATCAATTGGATGCACTTCATGCATGTTTTTGACAATCTATTGTTAAGGTTCGGTGAGTTGCAACATCACATTTTATTCATTCATCGTTCCTTTATCTTATTTGATTTCATTACAAGGTTTGATTACCAAAACGGGGTTTGACCAAGGAAACCCCCTTTCCCCTAACAAACCAAAATTTCCCACTCTCTTTCATGTGTGATTTGTAGATCTAGGTTGAAGAATTTCTAAGGAGCAAGAGTGGAAAGAAGTTGTTAAGTTTACAAAGCTTTCCAAGTTGTCACCTTACTTAAAAGATCATTGGAGAACATCTATAGAGAATAATTCAACAATTCAGGCCCAAAAATCAAGTTGAGAAGGCAAAGAAGAGGTTGAAGAGAAGATTCAAATCTAGATCCTTCAAAAAAGAGTCCCAGTATAGTTAAATTTGAAGATTTCAAGAGTTTCAGACATATCTCTACCAGATTGTTGTTCCTACCAATAAAACCTAATTTGGGACCAAATCGCCCAATCTAGCATATGAGTCCCATTCTGCATTAATTTTGTAATTTCCAATATTTCAGGACTTCATTCAAGTTTCTACAGCCTTCTAGGTGCCCTTCTCTATTTCTCCAGGTTTCTAATCTATTTTGCATTCATTTCTAGGTCATTTAGTGAAGCTTTGCATATCATTAGGTTTCATATTTGATCTTGCATGTAATTTGTCTTTCCAAGCCCTAGGTTGGTGGTGAACCCCTCTTTAGTCATTAATCATACCCTAGGATATCCTTATTGTATATCTCTTTCCATTTTGCATCCTTGGATTGATATCTCTAGGCTTTCCTTGAATGAGAAGTGAAGAAGATTGTTGTTCTATGTCCTAAACCATAAGAAATGATAATTTTCCACCTTTCAGAAAGCACCTGTTTTAGAATTTTATCCATAGCATCAAGACAATGAATTGCTTGATAAAATGCTTTGGTAGAAATGTACAAAAAATGTGGTAGCATAGAGAAGGCAATGAACTATTCGAAAAAATTCCTTAAAAAAATGCAGTCTCATGGTGATGGAATGCCATGAAATTTTTTTTTGTCATAGAATTCCATCACCATGAGACCACATATCTTTGAGGAAAATTTCTCAAACAATTCATTACCTTCTCTATGCTAGGATGGGGTGGATGGTATAACATAGTCTTGGTTATGAGATGGAGGGGGGTCATGACATGAAGAGGGAGCCAAGTGTTTTGATCACGAGGGGAAGAGGATCATTAGATGGGGTGGAAGGTGTAATTTGAGACCACATTTTGAGAGTGATCATACAATGGAGTGAAAGAGGTACTTTGATATTGATATAAAGGCTATCCTCATGACCATCGATATGGTTGGATTGGTTGGAATGGATGAAGTTGGATTAGAATAGATTATGCTGGATGGAGGATAGATTAGATGGTTAGACATTATGGAGGATTGATTGGAAGAAATATTGGTATTGATTTTGGATGATGATGGAAATTAGGATGATGGATTAGAAATGAAATTTGGGATTGAAATAATAGGATCTAAGGATGAAGATAGAGGATGGGATTAGATTTGGGGATCAAATCCAATACCTTAAAATGATTTGATTTGATTAAAGAGGATCATCTATTATTAAGGAAATGAGTTTCTTGAAAAAATGACTCAAAGAAATGTGGTCTCATGGTGATGGAATGACATTCCATCACCATGAGACCACATTTCTTCAAGGAATTTTTTTCAAAAAAATTGCTACCTTTTCTATGATATTTCTCACTATGATTCTTTTTATCATTTTTTTCCGAGAATCCATAGTTTGTTGGAAAGCACCCATTTTAGGATTTTAGCCATAGCAATAAGCAAGTGAAATATTTGATAAAGTTCTTTGTTAGACATGTATGGAAAATGTTGTAGTGTAGGCAAGGTAGTGAGCTGTTTGAAAAAATACCTCAAAGAAATGTTGTCTCATGGTGATGGACATCACCATGAGACCAAATTTCTTTGAGGAATTTTTTCAAACAACTCATTGCCTTATCTATGTTATTACTTAAGGCAGCGTGTTGTTTGAAAAAATTCCTTGAAGAAATGGGGTCTCATGGTGATGGAATTCCATTCAATCACCATGAGACCCCATTTCTTTGAGGAATTTTTTAAACAAATTCTTTCCTTGTCTATACTATTGCTTACTATTATGATTTGATCGATTTTTCCCAAGCATCCATAGTTTTTTGGAAAGAACCTATTTTAGGATTTCAGCCATAGCAGCAAGGAAGTGAACTAATTGATAAAATGCTTTGGTATACATATATGGAAAATGTGGTAGCATAGGCAAGGTGGTGGGATGTTTGAAAAAATGCCTCAAAGAAATGTGGTCTCATGGTGATGGACATCACCATGAGACCACATTTCTTTGATGGACATCACCATGAGATCACATTTCTTTGAGGAATTTTTTCAAACAACTCATTACCTTGTCTATGCTATTGTTTAAGGCAGCGAGTTTTTTGAAAAAATGCCTCGAAGAATTGTGGTCTCATGGTGATGGAATTCCTTTCCATCACCATGAGACCACAATCCTTCAAGGAATTTTTGAAAACAATTTTTCGCCTTGTCTATGCTATTGCTTACTATTATGCTTTGATCTTTTTTCCAAGCATCCATAGTTTGTTGGAAATCACCTATTTTAGGCTTTTACCCATATCAACAAGGAAGTGAAGTCTTTGACAAAATGATTTGGTAGACATTTATGGAAAATGTGGTAGCATAGGCAAGGTGATGAGCTGTTTGAAAAAATTGCTCAAAGAAATGAGGTTTCATGGTGATGGACATCACCATGAGACCACATTTCTTTAAGGAATTTTTTCAAACAGCTCATTGCCTTCTCTATCCTATTGCTTACTATTATGCTTTGATAGATTTTTTCCAAGAATCCATAGCATAGACATGGAAATGAATAATTTGAAAAAATTCCTCAATAAAATGTGGTCTCAAGGAATTCCATGACAAGCAAATGCAACTAGAAGTTGATCCTAGTTATTATTTATGCTATGTGAAGTAATTGCATTACTACTTGTGTTGAATTTCTAAAAAACTATATTGTAATTAAATTTTTTTCATCTTCAACATCTATTTATTAGTTATGCAATGTGAAGTAATGCTTTGAGTTTGAAAGATGTGTAATGAAATGTAATCAACAATATGAATATAAAATACACAAATCTATTAAGTAAAATTCATTAGTGTAAGAGAGGGGGACCAACCGCTGCAAGGCCCCAGGTCATGAAAGGCCGAGAGCAATATGGCTTCCCTAGCTTATCTCAGTTTGAAAGGTTTTTAGAATGGATAGGATGAGAATGATGAGGAATATAAGGTTCTTCGATCACTCTACAAACCTGAGAGTTAAAAGGAGACTGGACGAGTCAATTTTTAGGGTAAATTTGTGTCTCAGATAGCTCTTTGTCCGAGGACAGAAGCATGGTTTTGGGAAGAAAAAATGACGTGTTGACATATCATAGGTGCACTAGCATCTGTACAAATAGAAAACTATAGAGATGAGGTCTAACCTCTAAAAGATGGACTATCGGCCTAGTTTAAGGACTTTTAAAGTTGCAAAATAAGACAATGAAATATGAAATACAAAGACGAACATGATAAAGAAAGTATATTACCACAAGGGTAACAAAGATGATCTCACACAATAATCCTTTCACCAACTTGCTTTAAGGTATCTCCACCTACACATAGAAAAGAGGGAAAATGTTGGGGGGCTGTATAGGGGTCTACGTCAATCAGACCCCTGTTTTGGTGTTTCCACCTCCACGAACAACCAAGATTACAACGATGGAAATAAAGCGATAAAGAAGAGAATACAAGAAAAGTATACAAATGACACTACAAAATATTAGGTTGTAATGCCTCGCCACGCAACCCTAGAGGAAGTTTCAATTCACTATAAAAGTGTACTAATTTTTTTTTTAAAAGTGAGTTAAACATACATGTTCACCTATAATTGACAACATCCCCTAAGGCTACATAACCGAGATTACTTAAATCCCCATTAACATACATCATTCAAATTACATTGCATTACATAACCCAAGTAGTAAGCATTCATTCAACATAAATAAATACCAAGATAGGAATAGAATATCCATAACATATATCCCTTACATGATTACAACCCTCATTCCCAGAATGAGTCAAAATACATAAGTGTTACAATTACATAAATTCTCCTCATAAATACAAGAGGGGTAAAAACAACTCAATACAATTTGAATTACAACAGTGCTAGAAAAGAATAACAAGATCCGTGAGTTGTCCAACTGGATGTCTCGCCTCCACAAACTGAAGATCAATGGGGACCCAACAGTTTTGGTGCATGTTCCACCCAACCTAGTGGTACCCGAAGGCCCACCCCCCATGCTAGGAGATAGTAACAACACAACATGGAAAAAGAATCTACTACCACTAACCAAAGGCAGACTCATACTAACACATACTGATATAACCAAACAAATGAACTAAACAAGTACAACTCAATTACAACATAAGTACCACACTATCATCACTAACATAGATCACATTGCTTCCAAACATAAAATAGATCAAGTATGTTCAAAGAACCATACACATATAACAATAAACAATAGTTGTCCTAGACAGAGTGTCATCGCATAGTAGTCATGAGATCTCCTCTAGGCATCCTTCATAGGCTCCAGTAATCCTGGGGACCTCAATCAAATCCTGGCCCTCATACTCACTCATGCAGCATCCTATATCTCTCGTACTAACAAGATAGATGACTGCCATTTCAGGCCTACCCACTCATCCCAAGTCTAAACGAGCCCTTGTGTCTATGAGTGAGGAAAAAATATCTTGATTAGTGAGAAGTTAGTCCTAATCTTCTAAGTACATTACTTTAATTATCACTTGTTTAAATAAATTCTGAAGGTTATCGGTTTACCTCTTTGGGCTCCGACGCCTAACAAAAGCCACCCTTCTAATGGACAACACACAAACATCTAATCACCAAGGGAATCACAATCGCATACTACCTAGGCATCAAAACACTCCAACACTAGGATAAAACAAATAATACAATACACTCGAAACATCTTGGAGGAAACAAACACACGTAGTCCACTCCTTTCACAAGAGGCACAAAACATCCCCGTTCGTTGAAACCGGGTAAAACCTGAAAAGACACCATGCACTACCCAAGGGATAAACAACTGGTTGACATAAAGATTCGACAACCCTTATCCTCTAAGTTCTTCTGGAAGACTTACAATTTTAGACTAACTCTAAATCCTAAATCCCACAATGCAACTTGATGACATAGCTACAACAAGCATTCAAGTCCTTAATCAAATCTAACATTTGGATTTCCTAAATCCATACTCATTCAATAGGTAACATTTACAAAATCAAAGGCACGATAACAGGGTTAACTCAAACAATTATAAAACCCTTTTTCCCCAATCACAAATATAAGGAAATGATAACAACAATAGGCAAAGGCAAGGAAATACGCTAATTTTGGATATCTTAAATCCATTCCCTATTTATTGCATCTCGTAGAAATTAAAACAATATCATTCTAAAATTTACATTACAACTAATGAATTCCTTCATTAAAATATTTACTTTCCTCTAACTTACTAGCCATGCACACTTTTGTTTCAGTTTAACTTGCTGTCGAAACTTTGCATGCAATCCTATGTCAAAACAGAATATTAAAGTATAAATACCTAAATATAATGGAGCATACTTTATATATTTAAATACTTATATTATATTTATATTCAACACTATATTTTAAAATAAAAACCTACATTAAGCATTTGTTTTGACCTTCTATTTTTCTAAAAAAAATAACTAGGTTCTCAAATTAATTACTTTTGGATAAAATTCATAAACAACCACTAAATTTCCCAATATAGAAATACATTTATATTAAATATTAAATATTAATATTTAATATAGAATATACCCAATTTTTAAATAACACAAGCGAATATTATTAAATAAAAAATTAACTGTAAAAAAAAAATTAAATAAATTTAATTACGAATTAAATTCGTTTCCCAAAACATAAATATGACAGTGGCCGGATGGTACCGCCGGTCCCCCTGTCGGTTACTATCGACTGTACTTAGTACAGCAGCCGCCGATAGTTGGGGAGGTTGCACCCCCATGGGATAGTGCGTCCCCCCATGTGGTGGGCGCACTGCCCATGGCAGGTGCATCCTTCCCTTGGGAAGTGTGGGCAGTGGGGGTACTTCCGTCCCCACCAACCACAGCAACAAAAAGTTTTTATTTTTTATTTTTTTTATATTTTATTTTTTTATATATCCAGAATCTGAACTTAGCAAAATGTACCAGGGGGCGTTTTCAAAATGAATAGAATAAATTTTTATATATATATATAATTACATGTTATATGTATATATATCTTCCATTACATATTATATACAAATATATATATATTTACACAAAATCACATTTCTGGTAAATTTGAGAAAATTATAAAATAACTAGGTATAGAAAATTAATTAAATTTTTCGAGAATGAATTTCTAATTTCACATATATTTAAAAACTGATTTTATCAAAATCATACCTTTAGATTCTTAATAATTCAAAAATAATCAAACTAAAGAGGATTTAATTTTCTCCATTACCAATTTTCTAGTGAGGGTTTGTTTTGAAAACCAAATCTAATTGTTTTGTAAAGGAATTAAAACTTCTTCAACAATCTAATGTTTGAAGCACAATCAAATGTTTAATTTAAACAATGAATCTACAATTTCCCCGTTTACTGAATAAAATCCTACAGTGAATTTAAACATTTATCCCCAATTTTAGATTAATTTAAATCCAGTTTCTTTTAACAAATCCTAATTCATAATTCATTTCAACAACAAATTCTTAAACAATTAAATTGAATTGAACAAATCAAGAACCATAACACACACAGAACAAAACCTAAAATCCGAAGCTACAAAAAAGGTTGAATTTTTGATGCAAGCCTCCTCCAAAGATTTCTTGAATTTTCTTCAAATCAAATCTAACACCAAAAACTGCTTCAACCCTTCTCTGAGCAAAATCTTCCAAAAATCCTTCAATGCTATGAGAAATGAATTCTCCACCCAAAAACTTCTCTTCTCAAAAACCTCCTCTTGCATGAATGAATTTTTCAATCCAAAAACCCCTCCTTAATTAAACATGCAATCCTATTTTAATCAAAATATCTTAGACCACCAAATCTAATCCTTTGCATGCAATATTGACAATTACAATATTAACCTAATTCCATTTTCGAAAACACACTTTGAATATAAAATGCAATTTCAATTTCTTTCAATTTCAAAATGTAATTTTCAATTATCTTTAAATTTCTTTTGCTTTTTATTTAATTTAATCCAAGATTGAACTTAATTAATTAATTTTAATTATTTAATAACTAAATTCAACCCTTTTGAGATTAAAATTTAATTAATTAAAATTTAACTAAATTAAATTCTATTAATGACTTTAAATATAACATCTAAGCATAACTTTGATTTAATATAAAATAATCACCACTTTTAACCAACGCAATTATTCTAAAAATTGATTTAATAAACAAGTACCTTACAAAAACAAATAACATTAAATAAGGTAATTCATGAATCAGTAACCAGAACTGACGACACACTAAGGCTAGGGTGTAGACTTGGCACATGTTACCTAGCTACTATCTCCCATTCAACTTAACCGTTGGGTCGACATGCTCAAACCTGTGAGACTAGGTGGAATCGATGTCATGTACCTGCAACCTGAAACCAAGTAAACAACATAATATAGTATATCCAACATATAATACACACCGTGAAGAAGAAATCACGAATTCACAGGGCGCTCACAAGCGAGTGATACGAAACCGTCCTCTTCACCAATATACTTATCAAAGACTGACATTAACATCATAATCAATAATCTCATAATAACATCTCATGCTAAATCTACAACATCATTAATCCATAATGCATGTGAAACAATAATCAGATAAACCACATCACATCACATAAAATAGTTGTCACTCAACAGTAGCGATCAAAACATCATAAGAAAATGTATCCAGTATCAGAGTAGCTGCATCCAAACATAGCATAAAGAAAACCAAACAAGAAGCAAAATGAAGGGGTATTACATACGTGCTCACTCAACCAAACAATAGATAAGATGAGAGGATCTTACCACCTCCATCCAAAGCACTAAAGGCTTGTGGAGGAGAAATATGAGAGGAACTTAAACCTCTGTTGCAATGTATTCCTCCTGCACTTGCTCTATAGAAGTGATGGAGTGATATATTTCTTCTATGAAGTGTGAAATGCTGATACAAAGCCTTGAGTGAATGATCAAAGTGTAGAGAGATTATGTAAACTTGTGAATAAGATGGCCAAGAGATCTTCTAAACTTGAAAATGAATGAATGAATTGAGAATATGAATGAATAATGGAAGAAAACAACCATATTCATGTCAGCCAACTAAAGAAAGGTGTTACAGTTCGACCTCTAATAGGAAGTGTAATTTTTCTATAGACTCCAGCCATAGGAATCTACCAGGGATGTAAGCATGTCGTGTAGATGTCTGCATGTTGCGGGAGTGTCCTAGATAGAAATGCCTCCATTGACACACAAAACGGGTGCCAAGTTTGATGTGAATAATGGGCTTATGTGGAATTATGCCTCCAATTTTGGTTTTCTAAAGTGTAAAGGGGTGAAAGGGGAATTTGAATTAGGGGTGCAAATTCACTCCTATACAATTTTCCCCCACTTTAGCGAGCATGAATACTAATGAGTGCTTTGATAAAGTAGATCAAAGGAGAAATAGGGTTAGAGATGTATACCTATACCAACAAGGAAGAAAATCATGGTTTGGCGAACCCAAAAGTGTAGGAAAGGGCTTCATAGCTGCGCAAAACTATAAAGTTGAAGAGCGAAAGTGCCTCACAAGCCTATAGACCTGCAAGGGAGGTATCCTCCAAGAAATATCACATGAAGGAAACTAGGAAAGCACCTTACAAACCCATAGACTAGCAAGAGAGGTATTCCCCAAGAACTATCACATGAGGGAGACTGAGTAGAGGGGACTTCACAGAGTCAAGGATGATGACATGTTTACCCATAGATAGAACATGTCAGGAAGCGGCCACATAGGCCGGTGAAGAGATAG
The DNA here is from genome assembly GCA_007115665.2 of Sequoiadendron giganteum. NCBI lineage: Eukaryota > Viridiplantae > Streptophyta > Pinopsida > Cupressales > Cupressaceae > Sequoiadendron > Sequoiadendron giganteum. The sequence continues at coordinate 579,913,448 of CM021101.1, forward strand.
TCACACAAACCATCACCAAGTTGGAAGAATTTCAAAGGGGTCCCTTGGGAACTGTTGAAAAGGAAGAGGGGTCCACTCAAGAGACAAGCTATTTGAAAGAAAAGGTCTAGTAAGGCTGCCCAAAAGCTAGATGCAGGAATGAGAAGTAGGTCTAGTCAGGCTACCCCTCAGCTAGATGTAAAGATTCAAAGACTGGTCTAGTTGAGCTGCCCCTGAGCTAGACATCATAGAGCTCATCAACAATATAAACTTTTGAAGGTGTCTCTTGGGAACCTGACATGAAGAAAGGGGGTCCACTCAAAGGATGCACTATTCAAAATCCACCGCCTTCTTTCCCGAATTGATTCATCATCAACAAATCCTTATGAAATATGTTCACTTCATCAGTTAATTCGAAAGGAATGATATTCTCCCACATGAGGGGAAGATCAAAGGTGTTCCTACTTTAGAGGAAGGTTTCCAAGTCCTTTTTTTAGGAACTCATGATGAAGGAAACATGTTTTGTTAGGGTTTCAAGTAGAGAATGCAATTATAATAAAGAAGCATGTGGAGGGGTCTTTGAGAAAAGATTCATTTGGAAATGAATGCATTTTCTAAAGACCATGTAATGTAGAAGTGGAATTGTCACACATGAGAGGGACAATTTAAGCAAAGAAGAGAGAAAGATAAAGAAAAAGAAAAAGGAAAAGGAAAGAGAACATGAACAAAGGGCATAGGGGGATCTGGTTTCATGGAGTCAGATATGAATTTATTTATATATAATAGGTAACCACGATGCAAGGCGAAAGATCATCAATCTCCAACCAGATCACAAAGAATGCACGAAAGATAATGTAAAAATTAAAAAATGGGTCAACATGGAAGGAAGCCTAAATGCTCCCAACGCTTTGCATCATCCCCAACTTGTCAAAATTCAATCACAAACATGGAATAATGATGATACACATAATATAAGTTTTGCAACACAAACACCACACCTATATCCAAGCACCAACATGGGTGATGAGGGTCATCCAAGAAAACATAGAACGAACATGATGGAAACACATCACAACACACACACCCATCTAATCTAAAGATCAAGAAGAGGGTCTCCCCCTAACACTAGTCAACCAAGAGGTCATCAAATTCCCACTCTATTTCATCATAGGGGGAAGAATGATGAGCCTTTAATGGTGTAATGTTAAGGGGTGGAGCTTTTGATCCTCCCACAACAATAGCTAAGGCAGAGGGACTTGTGAGGTCTTCGTCACTCAAATCTTGTGGGTCTAAGGTCAACAATTTTGTGAAGATGTTTGAAAAGGTCAAAAATTCATCCACCAAGTTCAACATACACTTGATGGGAGTTCCATGTTTCACGTCCATGGACGGGGGAGTTTGCACCTGAGATTCACTGCTAGGCTCACCGAGGGATTCAATAGCGATGACAAACTCAGGAGAGGCTAGCATTGGTTCCATCACTAGGACATAGCAAGTTAACATGAGACCACCTTGTAGGGAAGGTGGGCTCCTCGTACATCCTCCATTGTTGGATGAACCATTCTCTACCTTTTTCTTCATTGTAGGAGGCAAACTCCCCATAGATGAAGCGAGACAGATAGAGGGAGAGGAGGAAAGAATCATAGTAGATACCAACAAAGTGTTAATCATATCTACAGGCTTAGGAAAATGTGAGACATTTGAAATGGTTATCAACAAAGGTAGCTTCATGGAAGGAGCGATGAAAACCTACACCTTTCTAGGTGCATGTACTCTCACAGCAGAAACCAAAGTAGACATAGAGCTATTTTGGACAGAAGTAGAAGGGAAGAGGAGGAAATGATAGGAGGTCCTAATACAAGATCGGTCATATCCTCTTCTTTCTTTTGTAAGGAAGCTTGCTCAGCTAGAGGAGCCTTTTGTTAATGCTTGTGCTCATGCGCAAGGCAGTTTCTACAGCTCTTCAACTCGAAAGCCAAGATTTGTGAGGGAACAAGGGGCTCTTGCTCAGCCATGGGAGTGTCCTCCACAACTGTTTCTAGTAGAGGGACAAAATCCTAGATGGGAGAAGGAGGTGTAGGTTTAGAGATGACAGGAGGAATAAACTCTAGTGCCTCAGTGGCAGGCCTCTTTTCGTTCACTATTTTAGGAGCAGGAACGGTAGGAGGCTACAGAGGCTGAGACATAAAGGAATCTCTATGGGGGGATTTCTATCTACCATACCAAATGTTCCTAGGCTCCATGGGTAAGAAAAGAAGATCAAACACAAGACACTTGGCCTTTCGCCAAGTGGGTACCATGGGATTCTCTCACAAATGCGAAACAAAATCAGGTGGTACCACAACAAAGTGAGAGGAAGCATCAGGTTCAAAAAAAATAGAGGAAGAAGGAGGATCTCAAGATTGCTTGTCTTCTTCTCTCCTACATGCCTTGGTGGCATCACTATCAAATTTTAGACAAGCCCTATGTGAAATTGCATTAGGAAAAGGAGGGCATCTTACTTTCAGTGTAGGGCGCCCCTTCTTATAGTTTTGATATATGCGATACAAGAGGTCCTTCCTGGGAGGGAGAGGACCAATAGGTGAAGGCCAAAAGTAATCTAAGGATTTCACGTGCAACTGGTGGTCTATAACCGGTGTCATGGACAATGTGTACTAAACCTCCATGAACAAATTTTAGACACTTTTGTATAATTAAGGGAACTGCATTCATAGCTACCAACTAGGGGATACCTAGCTTCACTCTGAGGAGTTCAGACCTCAGGATGATGTCAAACTTAAGGTTCACATATTTAGGTCCAATGAGGACCCATAGGACAATAATCCCTATAGGAGGTACAAAAATTCCATTGTGTGTGCATACGATACTTTCAAGTGCATCATATCCATCCTTATGCAAGAAGTTTATTAGCATGATCTCATCAATTATGATATTCATTTAGATGTTAGATCAATGAGAACACCTGTTGCGATATTTCCATTTATCCTCGCAAGAATGTAAAGAAGAGATGGTTCCCTATTGAAGCCCATCGACAGGTCCCGTGAAGTGAAGGTTATTCGAGTACCACTACTCACAGTCTCCACAGATGGAATAGGTTGATTTAAGAAAGAGGCCATCACACACACTAAACAATACTTCTACATAACCTCCTAAGGTTTTCAGGATAAGGCAATGACCCAATTAAGGTTTCATTGTACAATACTATTGAAACCTTCCAACAATGCCTATTAGGGGTCGCAAGGCAAAAGCCTCACAACACTCACACCTACAAGACTCCTCGGATACAAGGAAAGGGAATTTCAGTATCACAAAATAGAACCAAAACGGTTCATGTCAATTTCACGTAAAATGTAAGAGAGGGGGATGAACCGTGACAATACCCTAGGTCATGAAAGGTTGAGAGCAGTATGGCTGCCCTAATTTACCTCAGTTTGCAAGGGTGTTAGGATGGATGGGATGAGAATGATGAGGACTACAAGTTCCTTCGATCACTTTGTAAACCCAAGAGTTGAAATGAGACTAGATGAGTCAGTTTTCAGGGTCAACTATGTGTCCCAGATAGCTCTCTATCCGAGGACATAAGCACGGTTCTAGGATGATAACGTGGCACACTAGCATCTCATAGGTGTGATGGCATCCATATGGCCAAAAACCCATAGAGACAAGGTCTAACCTCTAAAATATATACTATCAACCTAGTTTAATGACTTCTAAAGGTGTAAAATAAGATAATAAAATATGAAATGTAAAGAAGAACGTGATAAAGAAAGTAGATTACTGCAAGGGTAACAAATATGATCTCACACAACAATCCTTTCGCCAAATTTCTCCAAGATATCTCCACCTACACATAGAAAAAATGGAAAATGTTGGGGGCTATATAGGGGTCTGTCTCAGTCAGACCCCCGTTTTGGTGTTTCCACCCCCACAGACAACCAAGATTGCAATGATGGAAATAAATCGATAAATAAGAGAATACAAGCAAAGTATACAAAATGAACTTCAAAATAGTATGTGCTTACTCAACCAAACAATAGAGAAGATGAGAGGAGCTTACCACCTCCATCCAAAGTGCTCAAGGCTTGTGGAGGAGAAAGATGAGAGGACCTCAAGCCTATGCTGCAATGGATTCATCTTGTGCTTTCTCTATTGAAGTGATGGAGTGATAGATTACTGTTATGAAGTGTGAAATGTTGCTACAAAGCTTGGAGTGAATGCTCAAAGTGTGGAGATATTGTGTAAAATTGTGAAGAATATGGCCAAGAGATATTCTAAGCTTCAAAATAAATAAATGAGTTGAGAATATGAAGGAAGAATGGAAGAAAACAACCATATTCGGGTCGACTGACCGAAGAAAGGTGTTACACTTCAACCTCCAATAGGAAGTGTAACATTTTTTTAGACTCCAACCACAAGAATCTACTAGGGATGTAAGTGTTTCACATGAATTTCTACACACTACGTGGACATCCCCTACAAAAACACCTCCATCAACACACAAAATGGGCACCAAGTGTAATGTGAAAAACAAGCTTATGTAGAATTAATACTTCAAGTTTGGTTTTCTAAAGTGCAAAGGGGTGAAAGGGAAATTTTTATTAGAGGTGCAAATTCACTCCTATACAATTAGTTAAACTCTTTATTCTATTACCCAAGTGAAGGTTTGAACCCCACCACCACTGGGAGGTGTTGCTGTGAAATATCGAATATTAACCTAGTCAACATACAAAATTAAATATTAGATTACCATTTATATAAAAATGCTATTCAAATGCAATATTTATAATTTTTTAATAGTTACATACCTCGACAGTAGATGCAATGGAGTAAAAAGCAGGTGGAGGGCCGGTGAGAATAGTATGAACACTATGACCCTAAAATTTTATTACAATCATTAAACTAAATTAGATAATCTTACATTTCAAAAATGAAATTTAATAAATTAAATTCAATGAACATGCTAACATTTACCTAAGCATTGAGGCTATAAGCCTCATTCAAAATTTCATCTACGAACACCAAATGGTCAGCTACAAACATTGCCTATGGACCAACCTCCTAACTATATGTGGGATCATATGTATAGGTGGACCCACAAGCTTGAAAAATATGGGGTGGAACCCTACCCCTCAAAGTCTCCCCTAGCTTGTGTTGTACTTCAGGACTCACACACTAGATGATACTCTAGGTCAAAGAACTAATAGACTGTAGAATATCCACCGGTCTAATGATTGCTCATCTCACTAGCCCTTGAGGGTCGAGACCTGCACCTATTTTATCCTATGTTGACCCACCACCTCTCTCTTGAAAGTCTTGCACATCAAAATAGTTGGAGATTTTGTTGAGGAAAAAATCACAGTAGAGTTTCCTCAAGAAAGTTTTGGGGACCTTGTTATTATTGCATGGAGGATGGTCAAAACCAATGCACCACTTCTTCCAAAAAATATCCTTTATCCCTTGGTGGTTGCACCAATGAATAGGAAAACTCTTGCTTGTAAGGTCAAGAGTTTGATTTGTATGCGGGTTATTGAATAGTGAACACAAGTCATATTTTGTAATTTTTGTAATTTTTTAATTATTTGTAGGATTATTTATCTACATAAAATTATTTGTACTCCCGCCTCTTATCTGCACAATCACTTAATTGCTTTCTAATTGCATCTACATGTGTTAACATAGCTTGAAGTGAATTTTTTAGTGTGGTTCTTTCCGAGGTTGAACTTACATGATCGTTCATCCTCACAATTAACTCCTTAATTTATTTTTTGTTTTTTTCAATTTCCCCCATTAAATTTTGCTGAGTTGAAGGAGGATGTTGAGGAATTGTTGGAGGATTTTGTTGCTATGGTTGTTCATTAGGATTTTTGTGGTGTTGTTGTTCATTAGGAGGAGAAGGATTTTGAGGAGGAGAATTAGGTGGACTTTCAACTCCTAAAAATTAAAGAAATTAACATCAAAAACATATTAAATCTACCTATAAATAACAACAAATTCACATTAAAAAAACAATAAAAGCTTACTCCTTGGAGCTCCCCGTCGACGTGGTCACATTTTTGAAAATAAATAGAAATGATTTGGTGAAGAAATTTATGAATTTTGGGGTGTCCACAACACAAGAATTCCTTGGAAGGGTTTGTAGGCCACAAATGAAGGAAATATGACAGTATAGAAATGATTTTGTTTTGTTTTGTTTTTTTCTTATAATGACACATAACACACTCGCATTATAACTTGAGCCTCTTATAGGCTCAGTGTGACTGAGTCTTAGGCTTAGTCACACCAAGCCATAATGCGAGTGCATTATAACGCACTCACATTATGCTTTCTAATTTTTTTAAAAAAAAGTTGGCCACTTTTTGGCCCCCCAACTTTTTGCACTCGCCTGTATTTTAAATACTTAATGATACAGGGGCATCATATTATTTTAAAATATATTTCTTTATTTTTCCTCAACTAATGCCACCACATATGGAGCCAACAATTTAAAAATTTAAAACATGATTTTTTTGTTTGTTTAAAGGGCATAAATACCTACTGTAAGATCATTTAATGAGTAGAAAAAATAAAAAAGAAATGAATAAGGGAAACTTGAGTGGGAGTTTTGAGTTTAAAATGAGGTAGTTAGGGGCATTATGGAGGATTTTTGAATGCTGCAGTGCTTTTAGGTGAGATTTTGGAGACTTTTTGGGGGGGTGGAACTTCCAGATTTTGGCAGTTTTGAAGAGAAGAATATAACATAAAACTAGAAGACAAAACAAAGGAAAAAGAGGTTTAGAATAGTAGTATGTATGAAAGAGTAGAGGAGACAAAGGGAATAGAGGACAGTAGCAAGATCGTAGATGACAAAAGGGAAGATAGAAGAATGACAAAAAGAGCTTTGTTTTTTAAATGCTTATGTAAATGCATGTAAAGTGCGTAAAAGTTGAACTTTAAATATAATATAATATTTTCTTCTTCATAACTGTTGTCTATGTGCATGTGTCTATGAATAATATTTTTATGAGTTTGTTGCTTTGGAAGTATGAAATTCTATGTGCAATTTTTTGAGTGTTTTATGTTGCTGAGATTTTGAACAGTCACCTACAACCAACATTGCGACTACCTAGAATAGTAGTCTACTTTTGAAAACAATTATTTTGTGACTCTATAGTTGATTTTATGCCTCAAAAACTATTTATTGGACCTGCAGTACATGTGTAGACCTCTGTAAAGGTTGTGTGAGGTTTCTTACAACAACACAACCTCTCCTTTTCTACCTGTTTGCTCATTTAAAGTGGGTTTTTGGGTGCCTACAAGGGGGTAGGTGCCATCACTTTATAAAATTGACATATGTAGAACTCTAACACAATCTATATTATGATAAATAATCCTATAAATTCTCTACAGCTATTGATGCATGTCCCTTGAAGTCTAGATAATCTAGATTCATGATCTTTGAAATTATATCTTCATATCTAAAACTCTGGAGCTTCTACAAGGTTGTAACTATTGAGCTACTTCAAGAGTATAACTCCAAAGATAGATCCTTAGGCTAGAAATGTATGCTAAAATCAATTATCTTCAAAATTAAAAGTGATTCCACCATTCATAGGAAAAAAATTCTCTTTATGTAAAAAAACATATTTTGACCAAGAAATAGGTTATGTATATCAAGAATTTATTAGTCAATGAATTATAAAATTAAAAAACACATATATAAATCCTTTATTTTATTTTATGTTATGTATCATAAAGTACTACTAAATCCACCTTAAATTTTAGGATAGGAAAATAAAATGAGTTACATTTATATGATAAATGATTTAATAGTCTCATCATTCCCCTAAGCTTAAGGTCATATATATTCTCCTATTAGATTTTATTCTTTTGTATATCCCCCTACCAATTCATTCTCTTTGTTTATTCATTGTCCCTTTCTATTTTTTCTTATTGAGACCCATATTGGTTTTAGTCATATTCTTCTAAATAAGTGTTCAAATTATAGGTGTCTAAGTCTCTCCCCTATGTTCTTCAACAACGGTTTTTGGTGCCTAAAAATCCTAAAAGTGATGTTCTGTGATGGTTTTCATTGAGAGAATTAGGGAAATGATAAGGGTAGGCCAAAATCTCATCCCTATCCATTCATATTTATATTTTTACATCAAATGGGACATAAATTTGGTTCAATAAATGCATCATTTAAAGTTGAGTGGGGAGATGATTTATCTCTTCAAATAAGTATGGAGGTTATTATAGATTTTTTCACATTATAAGAAAATTGGGCCAAACATTTAATGTATTACTTCTTAGAAGTCATCATAACACGCCTTTAAATTTTCTATATATTTAGGTTGTAGTGAGGGATTGTAATTAATTTCCTAAAGGACTTACTAAAATTATTTAGTATGGGGTATTTACACCTCATAAGGAGGCCCATTACTTGCTCTTGGTTATTATACTCATGCACCTTATTAATCCATGCCACCTAATTTTGTAGTAGTGAAATGTAGGTATTAACTTGAAATTCTCCCATAAAAATTGTCATATTTTTTTTCAATGGGTGAATTCACACAGATATTTCTTCTATTTAGGTGAATTGCTTTTATATACTTTAAGAATTATTTTTTATCCACAAAATCATGTGAGAACACACAATAAATTATTAATATAATCTAATTTCAAATATTATCCTCACAAGAAAAAACTATCCAAATTTAAAGGCTCACTATATGTCGATAGGAGCTCTTCTATTTTACAAGTTGTATCTCAGTTAGAAATGTGTCATCTAGGATGGATACCTATGATTTTAGCTTCATGTTCCCGTTCCACCCATAACATAAAAATTAACACCATGAGAACCATTACATTTCTACTAGTAATTTTTTTAATCGATATGTTTCTAGATTAAACTATATGTAAGAATATTTAATTCAATATTTTAGATCATACTTTGTGATATGTCGTTAAGAATTAGAGAGCTCATGAAAAGATTTAATGATATGAAAAATTATAAAAACACTCTAAGTATAGATAAAGGGAAAAAGAATAAAAAAAAGAAATGTTGACAAGTTAAGATTTAAAATAAATAATAATTAAAATAAAATATAACAAAATATAACAAAATATAAATATAAATAATTACATAAAATTTGAAAAATAAATAAATTAAAAATAAATAAAAAACCAAAATCAATACCAAAAAAAATAATTAAATTTTTGATCTAAGTCTCATTGTGTAGGAATAATTTACTTTAACTTCCTTCACCCCTTCACCCCTTCATCCCTTCCCAATGTTTAAGTAATTTCAAAGAATTTTTTTAAAATTATTTAAAGGAGGGGAAAATGATATGTTTTCAATTAGAACCCATATCTCCTCTCTCAAAAACCCCTTAGACCCTTTATTGTGCTCAAGTGTCTATAAGAAATTATATTCCTAGACTTTTTTCCCCTTTTAATGCTATATTTAAGGAAACATTATATAGATATTAGGTATGGATGTATTTGCAGTTTCAATATGTAGATAATTCTACCTCCATAAATCATCTTATTTTGTGTTATTGCTTGTTTCATTTTTTATTTTCTTTTTTTCATTTTTTTAGTTAATCTTTTTAACATTTTGTTTTAGGTTTCGATTATTTTTGAATTTCATTATCATTTAATATTTATTTGTTCTCTTTTCATTTCTATAGGTTCATTTTTTATTGATACATAAGTATAATAGATTAACATACACACATTAATACAAAAATTACCTTGTACTTCTATTTTTCATTCGTAATTGTATTTTTATTTTCTTCAAATAAAATTATTTAGTATTTTTTGGTATTTTATTAATTTTTATTTTTTTTCTATTTGTTTTCTAATTATTTATATTTATATTATACTATATTATATTGTTATTTTCTCTTTTTTATTATTATTTTTCTTGTATCCAAGTTTTTTTTGGCTCTTCCTTCCTTTCCTAATTTTACACCTGACTATTTTTTTATAATTTTCTATATTATTAACTCTCTTCTTGAACTCCCTAATTCCTAATGATAGATCATGAAACATAATTCAAAATACCAAATTAAATATTTTTACATATAATTTATCTAAAAATTCTCTAATTTAAAAAGTAACACCATACAATCCATGTTTTGAGGATTGGGGATATATGACATAGAAAAGTTAAAGGAATGAGGATCTATTTGGATTATTTTGTCCTTTTTCAATGGAGGAATTTTCCATTCTTGCAACTCCTCTTCAAGGCCTAATATTTTTCTCTCCTTTTTTATGAGCTTGAATTCCTCTTTATTATTTTTCTGATAAAAATTAGTTAAGGAAACCATCAAATTATTTGATGGTGCCTTAATCTTATCATCTCTCACTAGGAGAGCCTCTTATATAGATTCTATTTCTCTATTAATTCATGATTCAATTTTATTTTTCAACAAAATTTATTAATATATATATATATTTTTATTCTATAGAGATATACTAGTAATATCCCTACTGGCTAATGATTGCTTCAATTTATCAATTTTCTTTTGTTGTTATTTGATAAAAAAAAATTAAAATCATTTTAATACCAAAAAAATTTGTTGTCCTTTTGACAGTGAATCTAGATCCTTAGTTTATTCGTTAGTTCATGGAGGCACCTTCCTTTTTATTGGGGCCCTATGTATAGGTGGGGGCTCCAAATCTACTATATATTTTTTAATATTAGGAATTTCCTCTAAAATTTCCTCTAAGAGGCTCACTTCTACCATGCTCAAAATTATCTAAAGTTGGTGTGAAGTGGAACTTCTCTTTTGTGTGTTTTACTTCTCTAAAGTGGATTCAAACAACACACGTGTTCTCTCTAAATGGATGAGATTAGTCTTAGTAAAGGAGTTGGATAGATGTGGGATTGGAATCAAGAATACGAAATTGAAGATGGGAGAGAAAGAAAATTATTTAAGGAAAATAAATGAATAACTTAGTGATGATAGGGACATGACATCAAATTAACATATTATGCAAAGAGAAAGCTATTATTTGTTTTATCACTTGGTGTTATGCATCATGATATAAATAATCATGATGATGTTGCACCATGTGTATATGAATTGACACAAAAAACATGTATTGAAAATATCCTAGTGATCTAATGGGTGCATTGTCAAGGCAAACAAAAATATGGATAGTGATGGAACATGTGAGTTTGTTGTATGGAGAATTAGGTTTGTTATTAATAAAGTAGAAATAGAAGAAAGAAAACACCAAGAAATCACATGATCCTATAACCTGTATAATTTTGAATCCAAAGTAGTAGATGATGGTATGGGATGGTATAGAAGATGGGTAAGGGGTGGGTGGGTGTAAATCCAGAGATAAATAGTTAGGATGGGAGTATATTTCCCCTAGTAAAGTAAAAATAATTAGATTTATTTGATGATAATGATATAAAACTATTGACAATAAGAATAACATAAATATGGTGTCATTAATGATGAGAACAACATAAATATTGGAGATGATATATTTAAATAATAATTATTGGATGAATCTAGGATTAAAAATGGTGTATAATAAGATAAGGAATTAAGAATATATTTGTAATTTATATGGTTTCAAGATGTTGAATGAGCCTTACTTGGATTAGGAGCGTTTCCATATAGAGAAGTGTTTTTGTGATCATACTTTAGATCTAGAGTATACTAGGTTAAGGGTTTTATTTTGATTGTCATCTTGATCATAGAACTAATGGCAAGGATAAATCCAAACCTAAATACAATGATAAAGAGGATTTAGATGGAAAGGTTGAGAGGTTGTGATGGGAAGGGATGGGTGGGAGATTAATTAATGAAGGGGTTTTAAGAGAGGATTTACAAGGACTACATCACAAAGAGAAAATATTTTGATCCAAAATAGGGGGTCAAATAGTGTTGTGTATAAAATAATATGATGTTAAATGGCGTGTTTATAAAGGATGGTCATTTCAAGAGTTCTCCAAAGAAATTTTTAAGTTTGTAGGTCCCAAATCCTTATTAAGATTGAGGCAAATGGGGAAAATGGATGGGTGTGAATAAATGGATATGGTGGATGGGGATGATGATAGGACATGATTGGAGGGATAGGTGTGGAAGAATGAATGATATGACTTGTCCCAAATTCAAGGTTCACATACAAAATTGATTTACACATGATTCCCATAAATGAGTTTCATCAAGGTACTTTCCCAAGGCACTACAAAAAGTGGTTTTCACCATTAGATAAATTATTTCTCTTTATTATTTTTTTACTTTTTAGATTTTGATAATTTTTGAATATCTACAAATTCAATCCTCAAGTGAATGGTTATCTAATGTAATTGATCTAGATACATCTATCATGATGTGTTAATAATATCATATAGTTTGAATTTTATTTTCTAAGATCATTGTTCATTAGTATATAATTCAAAACTATGATGATGGCCTTTGACAACTAGGTTTGCCTTGTCTAAATATGAGCATCTCAATAGAGTACCATCATAGTTCTTGTGGTAAAATTTTTTTGAAAGGACATGGTGCATTCCATATTTTTTATTGTTGGATTCAAGATAAAGATATGCGGATTTGGAATGCATGCTTGAGGATTAGGCTTTAGAGTGTGGATATGGATGTTTAATTTAGGGGTGTTGTATTGAATGGTAAATTTTGTTTTATAATTAGGATAATTTGGAATATGGTCCACACCTATTATATATAATAAGTGGTTTTTGATTTTTGTCTTGCTTTTGATGACTCAATTTGATTTGATTCATCAATTTACTTTTATTGGGGATCCATATTTATTTATTTTACTTCTTTTATTTTATTGGATACATATCATTTTCTACATTTATTTTGATTTTGTGCTTGATTTATATTATGCACTTGATTTTACTTCATTGAAATATTTTTCTTCATGGTATTGCTTAATTTTAAATGATTGATAATGTTTTTGGTCCCAATCAAGGGGAGTAGGATATTGGGAATGAGAGTTTCTAGTAGGGATGAAAGTGGTAGGTAAAATATGGATGGAAGGAGGATTATTAGAAGAGCTATGGATGGCCTATATTTTGATATTTTCATTGGATAAGCTTTCCACAAATATCATTGAGGTTTCGCCATAATATTTATTTATTTATATGTGTAGCCAAGGCATTGATATCCATAATTTTAATGTCATAATATTGGTTCTAGAATTACTTTCTCATGATGGCCTAACCCATTTTTTGTAGCCCATGCATTGAAAAAATTACTTGCCCTAGGATTTTTATTGCATTTGAAGTAATATGCATATCCATCTTCAAGAAACCATGAATTTATAGACAATCCTATTTCATGTTTTATGAGATGGCCAAAGGGGATGAATGTAGTTGAACAAGTTAAAAATATTTTCATGATTCCTCATTGTTCATGATTATGGTATCTTGATTAAAGATATGATTACTATGATCACTCTTTTCTTATTGAGCCTCATACAAAATGGGATACATGTCATTTATTTTATTATCTATGTGTCCAAGGGAGGAAAGTGTATCATCTTGGGAAATGGAGGTTGTTGGATTATGGATGAGGTCACCTTCAAATTCATTGTCATGATTGGGGTAATAGTGGATGAGGGGATGATTTTGGATTTCTTCATCATACATAAGATCTTGATGAAAAAAATTAGTTCAGATGTAATTTTTATCAAATATTGGATTAGCTTATATTTCATGATCCTCTATAGGTTGTTGAACATAGATCAGATTAGGTTGGATTTCCTGATTATTTATGAGAAGTATTTGTATAACTTAATCTTGATTTAAAAAGGAGACTGTTTCAACATGCTTTGGAAGTTTCTCTTGATATATATCCAAGGGTTTAGATGATAAGATATGAGTTTGGATAAGTATGAGGGATTATTGGATGGATTCAATACTTTTTATACAAATCCATTGAGTGAAATTAATAACTAATAGGATGCATTATGGGGTTTGATACAGTATAAGCATGGTAGTAGGAAACTCACTAATAGGTTTAATGGACATAAATTTATTGGATTTGTTGCTTTTTTGTTTATCCTATGTAAGTAAATCTTGTTTGAAGTATATGCTTTCATTGATGACAACAGATCTTTGTTATTTCATTGATGTAAATCTATGGAGATACTTTGATTGGTTGCATTAAGTTGTCACTAGTAGTATCATTGATATTAGCCTCTACTGTTCCTTTAATAATAATATGTTTTTGGATGTTAAACCTTTGGTGTGGTTGAGAAGGTGTTATATATGTTGAGATGATGATTTTGGTGCTTGGTTTCCAAGTGCTTTTGAGAAGATTTGAATAAAAGAGGAAAAAGTGTGGTGAAGAATGTTCAGTGTGGTAGAGTAATGTTTAGTGTTTTTCTCTCCATTTCTTCATGGTTGAAGATATGATTGTGTGGTTTGGATATGTTGATCAGAGGTGTTCAGATGTATTATATCTAAATTTTTAGGTTTTAGATCGTGGTGCAAAAGAAGTTATGTTCACCAATTTGTGAAATGTGATGCAATTTTATCTAGGAGAAATGGTTTCTCTCCACATTTATTCATGTTATATATTTTGGTCTTATGGATATGGAAGTGTGCTTATATTGATCATATCTATCTTTAGTATATTTTTTTTGAGTATTGGTTCTCCAAAAGGTTGGATTCAACAGCTAGAGTATGTGTAAAGTTAATTGGTTGTATAAAATATGCATGTTCTCCAAGTGTATGATGTTGTGAAGGATTTATTAAATTTCAAGGTGTTGATGGAATATTCTAGATTACATTTAAGTGTTGTACATGGTTTGTAATTCATATTTATATTTGGTGAAGCATGTACAAAAAAATTTAATGGTGTTAACATAGGTTCAGATGACCTTGGGTGTTTACAATAATTGTCGATATGCTTCAGTACTTGTGGAAACATGATGTGGCATGTTTATATGGATTTAGGTCTGAGTTAAGGTGTGATGTGCTCCACCTTCATTCATCTCCACCATGGGAATTTTTTGGTGTTGACCTAGTTTGTATTTGCAAAGTTGAGGTGCATAGTCAACCTTGTAGATTGTTTTCAAGGTTGAGGATGGTATATATGTTAGATTTTATGGTTGAGTTTCTAATATGTGGTTGTAATTGATGTCAACACTATTAGCATAAATATCTTTAAGACTGTATATGTTGAGCATATTGAGAAAATTGTAATAAAATGCGTTAAAGGTTGTATGTGAAGTAGTGAAGATCAGTACGATGGAAAGTTCAATATGTTGATAGTGAGATGTTGTGGATTAAAGGATTAAAGTTTCAAAGATGTGCATGAATATTTGAGCAAGCTATGAATTTTTGTATTCTGACAGTTATTATGTTATTGTAAATGGTGTTCATGGAAGAAGATAGTGTGATTCTAGTAATCTGAGTTGTTTCATATGTTACTATGGTGTTCATGGATATTTCTAGATCATGTTTTATCTGCGTTGCACATTCACATTGATCATTGTGCTCGTGATCCAATATTTTCTCTTGTGTGTTCATGTTTTTCATGTTCATGGCTGACAAGGTGTTTGAAGCATGTTGTGGATCTTTGAGGAAGAATCTTTGAAGGTGTTTTATGTTCGAGGAAATTATTTTGGGTCTCTACTATGTTGTGGCCAACCTTGGTTGATTCACATAAATAATCTTTATTGTTTTAGGCCGATAGTTTGCATTCATTCTATTATTTTGTTAAAGCCAACATATAACAATGCAATTTCTTGTTGCAAATATATATAAGTGATTTTTTCTTCATTTGAGAAGTGTTTGTATGTGATGCAAAGTGTGTGTGTGCTATGTGCGAAAAGGTTCAGATCATTCGGAAGTAGAGCAGAATGTGAAGAAGAGTGAATAAGTGTTCATGTGCTTAAGTGGAACTGTACTCAGGCATTAGAAAATGCTACTTTCTCAGTTTAAATTCTTCAAATGGATTTAATATGAATATTTTATGTAAGTCAGTGAGTCTTCCTTTGAGCAGTGAGCTCTAGGATGTGTTCCTAAATGCATGTGCATTCCTCATTTATTCTTCTTATACTTTTAATAGGTTATAACTTGTGGATTAACCTCCACTGTGGTTTTTTTTGTTAACCAAGTTTCCACACAAAAATCTTGGTGTTATGTGTGTTACTGATGTGTTGTTGATTCATGCTTTTACTGTTATTAATCAGATTTGAGAATAAGGCTTAATAAGTTTAATAATTTTGAATTTTTTTGACAACTAATTAACCCTCCTCTCTGAGTTGTCTGCCCTTGTGTTGCCAACAATTGGTATCAAAGCAAGTTCCTTGGAAGAATTTTAAAATCTTGAGGTGATTTGAGATGGAGAGATACAAGAAGGATATTTTGAGATTTGATAGAACACATTATTCTATGTGGAAGACTCGAATGGAGTGTCATCTGAGATGCATTGGTGAAGCCTACTAGAATAATACAAGAAATAGGTATGTTATTCCTTAGAATGGTCCTACTACTACTGTTGAGATTAGGGATGCTGAATATAATATCATGGCTAAGGAAGCATTGTTGAGTACTTTGACTTATTTTGAGATGACAAATGTTATGGAGCTGAGGATTTCTTATGAGATCTAGAAAAAATTGGAAACCTTGTATGAAGGTGATGCAAATGTAAAGATTGCTAAGCTACAAAGTCTGAAAGATAAATATCAATTGTTGAAAATGGGTGATAATGAAAATATTACTACTATCATGCAAAGACTGAATGAACTTGTGTGTGGAATCAAATGTGCTAGTGGATAGTTAGATGAATTAGAGATTGTTGCTAAAGTGCTTAGATCCATGCCTACTGCATAAAAATTTAAATCTACAAATATTGATGAGCTTTAGACCATGACAAATGTAACCAGAGATATGCTGATTGGTAAACTTACTGCTTTTGAGTTGAGTGAATTGAGTGATGCCCCTCCAAATAAAAAATCTGCATTTAAAGCTACTACTTCTAGGAGAGACAAGCAGAGATATGATCCGGGTGAAATTTCTTCTAGAAAGGTATTCAGGTATGAGGAAGAAATGAGATAGATTGAAGAAGAAGAAAGAGAAATAAATGAGCTTGAAGCACTTATTGTCAAAAGGGAATCCGTACGAGAAGGTAAGTATAAAGGAAATTTTCCTATAAATTTTTTTTCTTACAATAAAGTAGGTGATTTTGCATGAAGGTGTCCAAAAAGAGTTCCTAAGCCAAGAACTTACAAGCCTAAATTTTAAAATAAATGTTATTATGCTGCTGATGAAGGTGTGATAGATGATGAATATGATATCCAAGTGAAGATGAGTTTGTGTTTATTGCTATCAGGGAAAATAATCCTATGTCTACTGAATCTGCTAGCTATACAAATGTGGAGAAAGCCCTAGCAGCTCGAGTTGAAGAAAAATATGAATGGGTAATTGACAGTGGATGTTCACATCACATGAAAGGTGATAGAAGTAAATTTGTAAGCCTGGAGAAGTATGATGGTGGTGTTGTAAGATTTTGTGATAATAATAGTGGTATAATCCATGATAGAGGATGTATTTCTTTTGATGGTAAGCATAATACCGATGATATTCTTTATGTTGAAGGTTTGAAGCATAATACTTTGAGTGTTGGAAAAATGGTTGATAAGGGAAACGATATTCAATTCAAAGATGGAAAGTGTAGCATATTGGGAAGTTCTAGAAATGTGATTGCTTCAGGTACTAAAACAAAAGGTAAGATCTTTCATCTGAATGCTGCTAGTAAAAGTTGTATGATTGCTTAAGTTGATGAAAGTTGGTTGTGGCATAGAAGAATGTGTCATGTAAACTTTGACAATATTATCAAGATAAGTTCCTCACAGGATGTGAGAGATCTTCCTAAGTTGGTGAAGCCTACTAATGCCATATGCAAGGAGTGTCAGTTAGGAAAAAAAACTAGAATTTCATTTTGGAGCAAATGACATTGTTCAAATGAATTGCGCAAGTTTGTGCATTTTGAATTATGTGGTCATACTACAATCAAAAGATTAAAAGGTTATAGGTAGTTCCTATTTCTTATTGATGATTACTCTAGGATGATGTGGGTTACTTTCTTAAGGGAGAAATTTGAAGCTCTAGAAAAGTTCAAGATCTTTAAGGCTATGGTTGAGACAGAGACAACTCTAAAGATTAAATTTTTGAGATCAGATAGAGGTGGTGAATTCACTTTCAATGAGTTTAATATTTTTTGTGAAGAGCATGGGATAAAGAGACAATTATCTACACCATGGACCCCTCAACAAAATGGAGTTGTGGAAAGGAAGAATATGACAATTCAAGATGCTACTAGAACTATGATGCTGGAAGCAAATGTTCCTCATATCCATTGGAGAGAAGTTGCGAGTATTGTTTGTTTATATCCTCAATCGGATACAAATCAAAGGTAATACTAGTAAGACTCCTTTTGATCTATGGTTTGGTCGTAAGCCTACTATTAGATATTTCAAAATCTTTGGGAGTAAATGCTATATCATGAGAGATGAAGATATAGGAAATTTTGATGCTACAAGTGATGAAAGAATATTTCTTGGTTATTCTAATAAGAGTAATGCCTACTAGTGCTACAACAAGAGATTGAATAACATGGTTGAAAGTGAAAATGTTAAGGTTGATGAAGACATTTCTAGACCCTCCAGAACTTGTGGATATGATTATGATGATCAGAATGACAGTACAAACAAGAGTCAGACTTCAAATCAAGTTCAGATGATTCTGGTGAATCAAGAAGATTAAGAAGAACGAGAGACCAGTGAAAGTACATAAGAGAGATCACAAAATCCTGAAACTCAAGAACACTCTAAGACTCCAAGATTTCAAGTCGATCCTAAGGAATATCATGTGACTGTTGTGAAGAGAATTTTTAGATACTTGAAGGGAACAGTTGATTTTGGCCAGTGGTATCCTAAAGATGATGATCTTACTTTGAGTGCCTTTACTGATGTTGATTGGGTAGGAGATCTGAATGAAAGGAAAGGTACTAGTGGTGGCGCATTTTTGTTGGGAAAGAAATTGATTTCATGGTTAAGTAAAAAGCAGAATGTTGTTTCTTTGTCTACTGTCGAGCCATAATACATCGTTGTTGCTAACAATTGTACTCAAGTGTTGTGGGTGAAGTAGATGTTGAAAGATATCAGAGTTTTCTATGATGAACCTATTCCATATACTGTGATAATTCAAGTGCTATAAATTTTTGTAAGAACTTTTTTCTGCATTCAAAGACCAAGCATATATCTATCAAGTTTCACTTTTTGAGAGATAAGGTGAGTGATAAGGAAGTCAGACTGGAGTATGTGCCTACTAAGGAATATATTGCAAACATCTTTACTAAGCCATTACCTAAGGATACTTTTGATTATCTCAGAAGCAAGTTATGGGTGATTACCCCTCCTAATCAAAACTAAGATGCATAGTCTTTGCATCAATTTGTGCATTATAGTCATATCTTGATCCAGATTGATGTTGTGGTGGATGCTACTTAAGGGGAGTAGTCAGATGATTCTGATATGTTCTTCAAAGCTTGTGTATATTTTTCATTGATGTCAAATGGGGATAATAATAATGTGAAAAAATCCTGGAGAACTAAGGGGGAGAAGAGTAATGTGAAAAGGGGAAATTGCTGCAGAAGAGTTAGTTGCGTTGATGGTGTTTTCCACATCATGTGTTGTCATCAATGCCAAAGGGGGAGATTATTGGATGTTTTGGTTGAGTTTCTGATATGTGGTTGTCATTAATGTCAACACTATTAACATAAATGTCTTTAAGACTGTATATGTCAAGGATATTGAGAAAATTGTAATAAAATATGTTACACATTGTTTGTGAAGTAGTGAAGATCAATACGATGGAAAGTTCAATATGTTGATAGTGAGAAGTTGTGGATTAAAGGGTTTGTTTTCAAGCCTATCTAGTTTATTCACTGAAATTTACAGAGGTGTGCATGAATATTTGAGCAACCTATGAGTTTATGTATTCTGACAGTTATTCGGTTACTGTAAATGGTGTTCATGGAAGAAGATAATGTGATTCTAGTAATCTAAGTTGTTGTGTATGTTACTAGGGTGTTCATGGATGTTTCTAGATCATTTTCTATCTACGTTGTACATCTGCATTGATCATTGTGCTCGTGATACAAGATTTTCTCTCGCGTGTTCATTTTTATCATGTTCATGGCCGACAAGGTGTTTGAAGTGTGTTGTGGATCTTCGAGGAAGAATATTTGAAGGTTTTTTGTGTTCAAGAAAATTATTTTGGGTCTCTACTATGTTGTGGCCAACCTTGGTTGATTTGCATAATTAATATTATTGTTTTAGGCTGACAATTTTCGTTCATTCTATTATTTTTTTGAAGTAGACATATAGCGATGTAATTTCTTGTTGCGGATATATAAGTGATTTTTTCTTCATTTGAGAAGTGTGTGTGATGTGAAGTGTGCATGTTTTATGTGTGAAAAGGTTCAGATCATTCAAAATTAGAGCAGCGTGTGAAGAAAAGTGAAGAAGTGTTCATGTGCTTAACCAGAACTGTACTCAGACATTAGTAGATGCTACTTTCTCAGTTTAAATTCTTCAGATGGATTTAATTTGAATATTTTTTGTAAGAAAGTGATTCTTCCTTTGAGCAGTGAACTCTAGGTAGTGTGCTTGAATGCATGTGAATTCCTCATTTATTCTTATACTTTTAATAGGGTATAACTTGTGGATTAACCTCCACCATTTTTTTTTCCCCTTAACTGGGTTTCAATGTAAAAATCTTGGTGTTATGTGTGTTTCTAATGTGTTGTTGATTCATTCTTTCACTATTATTAATCAGATCTAAGAATAAGGGTTAATAAGTTTAATAAGTTTGAAATTTTGTGACAACTGATTCACCCTCCCTCTTAGTTGTCTGCCCTTGTGTTGCCAACAATATATGTGTTGAGTTGATGAAGAATTGTGATGTGAAGTGTGTGTGGTGTGAATTATGATGTGAAGTGTGAAAGTACAAAGTTTAGTGTGAGATTTAATAACTAAGACTACTAGAAGCAATGAGAAAAAGGTGTCTATATTCTAGAGAGATTGTGCAAATATTTTGGTGAAGCAGTGGTGGATCTTTTTTGTTTCTCTGAGATGGATTTCTCATTGTAACAATCTTCTTTCTTCTTTCTTTTCGGTTATAATCCCCCCAATAGTGAGCCTATTGTATTCGATGTTGCAATTACTTTATATTGTGAGCTAATCCTCACCATGGTTTTCCCTTCTTGGTTTTTCCACATAAATTTTGTGTTCCCATATGTTTGGATGTGTTTGCATCGTTGTTTCTCATGTTTATGTTGTTAAGGGTTTAAGGATTAATGCAAATCGTAATACTAATGAAGGTTTGATTTTTAAATGTAAAACTGATTCACTACCCTTAGTTCTCTTATGCATTCAACAATTGATATCAAAGAAAGGATCCTTGGAAGAAAGCTTAATCACTTGAGGTAGATTTGGGATGATGCACAAGGAGTTTCCTTTGTTTGATGGATCTGATTATTCATTCTGGAAGATTAGAATGGAAGGTTTCCTTATTTCTATAGGGTTTGGAGTTTGGAAGTTTGTTGAAACTAGATATACAATGCCTGCAAATGGTCCATGTACCAATGATGAGAGCAAGGCATATGAGAACAAGGGAAAATCAAGGTATGCTCTCTAGAGTGTTCTTTCTAATTCATAACTTGTGAAAGTTATGAGTCTTAAAATTACTAGTGAGATCTGGAAAAATATGGAAAGCATCGATAAAGGAGATGATAAGGTCAAGCAAGAAAAGATGTAGAATCTGGAGACTAAATTTGCAACTCTGAGGATGACAGAAGATGGGGATATTATAGACTATATGCATAGAGTGGGTCAAGGATTTGTCAATTTCATCAAAGGAACTGGAGGAAAACTAGAAGAAGATGAGGTGGTAAAGAGGGTATTAATAAATCTTCCTAAACCTTATAGTCATAAGGTTTCTGCTATTGAAGAAGCTCATAATTTAGACCATTATTCTAGAGATAAGTTTTTTGGTGCTTTAAATTTCTACTTTTAAATTGAGAGAGTTTGGTCCAAGTGACTCAAGAAAAGAGACTACTTTTTAAGTTGACAAAGAAGTGAAGAATGATGAATCTGATCTAGACAAGTTTGATGAGCTAGAAGAAAATTTTGTGAGGAGATTAAAAAAGGGTACTGGAAAATATAGAGGTAAGTTACTTTTCAAATGTTTCAATTGTGGAAATAAACGTAATTATGCTTCAATATGTCCATTCAAAGCTTGAAATGAAAAATTTAAGGAGAAAAATGGTAAATCAATTAAGAGAAGTTACTATGTAAAAGAAGATGCTAGTATATCTGATGATGAATCTGATTACCCTAATGATGATGATAATGAATCATTGTTGATGGCTCTAAATTTTGGAACTAAATCTACTAACCTTGAGAGATGCATGAAGGAAATTGCTTTGGAAGGTCATAATGGAGCTATGGTGACTGCTTTTAATGCTAGAGAGGATAAAAATTACTAAATTATTGACAATAGATGCTCAAATCACATGATGGGTGATAATAGTAAGTTTATTAAACTTGAGAAGTTTGAAGGAGGTCTTGTTAAGTTTGGTGATGATACATTTTATAAGATATGTGGAAAAGATTCAATCAATTTTGATGGAAATCATATTCCAAATGATGTTAATTAAATTTTAAGGGGCTTCAACATAATCTTCTAAGCGCGGGAATTTTTTTTAGCAAAGGATATACTCTTGTGTTTCAGGATGGTGGTTGTGAGATCAAAAAAGCATCTAGAACTTTGGTTGCTACAGAAAGAAGGAAAAATGGAAATTTTTATTAGCTTAAGGGTGCTAATGGTATGTGCTTCATGAATCAAATAACTGAAAGTTGACTATGGCATAAAAGAATGTGTCACATAAATTTTGATAGCCTAGTTAGAATCAACTCTGCTCAAGCTGTGAGAGATCTTCCAAAGATTACAAAGCCTATAAATGCAACTTTTAAGGAATATCAAGTTGGAAAGCAAACAGGAAAAAGGTTCAATATCAAATAATACTCTACCGTAGGACCTTTGGAGTTTGTACATACAAACCTTTGTGGAATAAAAATAATAAGTTCGTAAGGTGCCAGGTATTTCATGTTTTTGATTGATGATTACTATGGAATGACTTGGGTAACTTTTCTGAAAGAAAAACCAAAATCTCTAGACAAGTTTCAAACATTCAAATCTATGGTTGAGAATTAAATGGATATGAAAATTAAATGTTTATGATTTTATAGAGGTGGAGATTTCACCTCCAATGAGTTAAACAACTTTTATGAAGTTCATAGAATAAAGAGACATTTTTTAGCTCTGAGGACTCTGCAAAAAAATGGAGTAGTGGAAAGAAAGAATAGGACTATTCAAGAAGTAACAAGGACAATGATGAAGAAATAAAATCTACCATATGCATATTGGAGAGAATCAATTCATACTATAGTCTATATGCTTAACATAGTGCAAGGAAAAACAACTAAAATAATCCTTAGAGATGTGGTATGGAATAACTCTTATTGACAAGTATTTCAGAGTGTTTGGAAGCAGGTGCTATATCAAAAGAGATGAATAAATCTTAGGAAAGTTTGATTCTAGATCTGATGAAGGAATATTCCTTGGATACTCTATAAAGAGCAAAGCTTACCAGTGTTATAATAGGAGGCTAAAAAGGATTTTTGAAAGTGAAAGTGTCAATGTAGATGAAGACTTACATAAAAGCTAAGTGTTGATAGATGGATATGAATCAGACGAGTCCTCTTATAGAGAAGAAGAAAAGGGTGAAGGTAAGGAAAAATAAGTATAGATTGAAGAGGAATAAGCTTTAAAAAGGATCCCTAAGACCCCTGAGTATGTGCAGAAGAACCAGTTTGAAGATAAGATCATTGGTGATAAAAGAAAAGGTGTATTAACAAGAAGAAAGATTGATATGATAGAAGAACAAGTAAACTTATGTTAAATCTCTAAAGTTAAACCTAAAAGAGTGATTGAAACATGCAAAGATGAGTATTGGATCAAGGCTATGGAAGAGGAACTGATGCAGAATGAGAAGATTCAAACTTGGGAACTTGTTCCAAGGCCCATGAACAAGAATGTGATTGGAACTAAGTGAGTATTCTGAAACAAACTGAATGAGAGTGGAGAATTTTTTAGTAACAAGGAAAAAAAATTAATGTAAAGGTTACTCACGAGTAGAATGAATAAAATTTGAGGAGACATTCTATTTGGTGGAAAGGATGGAGGCTATTAGGATGTTTTTGGTGTTTTCAATATATAAGGATTTCAAAGTTATTAGATGGATGTGATGTATCTATTCTTGAATGATGAGTTTGAAAAATAAGTATACATTGAACACCCATAAGGATTTCAATTGTCAAGAGATCCTAATATGGTTTGTATATATATTGGAGAAGGCATTATATGGACTCAAGTAGGCTCCTAGAGATTGGTATGCAAGATTGGATAGGTAATTGTTGTAGCAAGGATTCAATAAAGGTACCACAAATAGAAATGTTTACTTTAAAGTTAAGAAACAACAAATATTGATTGTGGTTGTGTATGTTGATGATATAATCTTTGGAGAAAATGAAATTATATGCAAAAATTTTGTAGAAGAGATGCATAAATACTTTGAGATTTCTATGTTTAGTGAGATGAATTTATTCCTTGGACTTCAAATCAATCAGATAGAGAAATGTATATTCATTTTAAAATCAAAGTATGTCAAAGAAATGTTGCAAAAGTTTTTAATTGAAGGCTTTAAACCAGTATGTACTCCTATGGTTACTGGTTGCAAGATGAGTAAGAATGAAGAATCTCCTAAGGCTTATCAAAACAAGTATAGATCAATGATTGGAGGACTTCTATATCTAGATGCTACTAGATGAGATATCATGCATGTAGTTTTCCTTATGGCTAGATTTCAAGAAGATCCTAAAGAGTCACATGTGGAAATAGTAAAAGGAATACTTAGATACTTGGAAGATACCTCAAAATATTATTTTATGATATTTGAAGGATATTGATTTCTCTCTAAGTGCTTATACAAATATAGATTAGGTAGGTTGTGTAGATGATAAGAGAAGTACAAGTGGTGGTGCTTTCTTCATTTGAAGAAATTTGGTGTATTGATTAAGCAAGAAGCAAGATTTAATGTCATTATCTACTGTAGAGGTAGAATAAATTGGTGTAGCATCATGTTGCACATAAGTGTTGTGGATGAAGCAAACCTTGAAGGATATCAAAGTGTCATATGATGAACTAATTTCTATATTACGTGACAATAAAAGTGATATCAATATTTCAAACAATAGAGTAATGCATTCAAGGACAAAGCATATCACAATCCGATATCACTTTCTAAGGGAGAAGGTTGTAGAGAATGAGGTGAAGTTGGAGTATGTGCCTATAGAGGATCAAGTTGAAGATATCTTCACTAAGGCTCTTCCTAAAGATACTTTTGAGTATCTCTAGGAGAAGGTAGGGGTTATTTCCCCTCATTCTTTCAATTAGATGCATAAGGTTATGCATCAGTCTATTGGATTTCAAGATTAATTCCTAGTTTTGGACTGATGTTGGTGGCCACCTCTTAGGGGGATTAGGTAGTGGCATTGTTGGTTTTTGTAGTTAGGGGGAGTGTGAAAATAAGGTGCAGAGAAAAAAAAGTGTAGTAAAGAAAAGGTAGTTATCCCTTATAGGTGTTTCCCTTGGGGAGAGAACATATGTGTAATTGATGTCAAAGGGGAAGAAATGAAAAGAAAACATATGTTTCCCTTTGCCATTGATGTTAAAGGGGGAGAGAGATAACTTGAAAACCATATGAATAAAGTGTTGAATGAACAAGACAATTGAGAGAGTGGGTGAATCAGTTGTAGCTAATTAAAACATCAAAAACCTCAATAGTAATTATATCCACACACATTCAATAAACCCTTATTCTGTTAAAGTGGCTAATCATGAAATGCAGATGACAAAAACTGAAATTACAGCACCATACACAATAGAACACCAAATTTACATGGAAAAATAAATGAGGGAAAAAACTTGGAGAGGATTTATCACAATATAATTAATTGCAAAACTGGTACAAGGGCTCACTGCCAAAATAGGACACACTATCCAAAAAAGGCTCACAACCAAGGCTCACTGCCACAAAAAGAAATAAATAATATAGAAGAGAAATGTTACACAAAGAACAAGTTATCAATGCAACAAGGAATCCACCACAAATGCTCTAGTACTTTTGTAGGCTTGTATGAAATATTATGGATACCCTCTACTCATTGCATTTAGGAATCCTACTCTTTGAAGATCACACTGCTCTACTCAAATTTGGATCTATATGTCTCTAATTCACATCACATTAATCGCTCACATCTATCTCACATCTATCTTTCCTCTCTCTTTCATCTTACAACAACACTACTCTTATTTATATCATCCTCAACCTTCAAAACTTTCTCCAAGGTATACACCATCCTTTACACTTACAATTTCATATTAGGCCAACACCTAAGCATTCATGTGATGGATAAGAATGAAGGCGACCCATATAAATCCCTAATTAGGACCCAAATTAATCCTAACATGCCTCAACATGCTTTCATAGACTTCACAAGTAGTGTTAACACCAATTCTACCAATAATCGTGTTAAAGAGCATAAAATAATTAAGTAGACACTTCATTAAATTAATCCAAACAATTTGGACAAAAAAATTTAATTGAACATGATCTAGAACAATCCATGAACCACCTGAGATCCAACAAATAATTCATCCAAAATCGCATCATAGAAATACCTCAACCTAGAACATTTGGTTAACCTCATTCACACACTAACGCATGAAACACACTGTATTGTACCAAATCAAGTGAAACCTTGAATTTTGAAAGATACAAACATTATAAGCAACTTATCATATCTGAAAACCCTAAAAACAATGTGGAGAAATGTGGAGCAAATACATTTCTCCCAGACCACAACAAACAACTCTGAAAACCTAGTTCACACACTAGTGAACATATCTCACTCTGTACAACAATCCAAAAACCTAAACTCTTGATATAGAAACTAATAACAACCTTTAAAAACATATCTAATCCACAAATGCATAACATCAACATATAATAAATGTAGAGCACATCCCGAAGCACATTCTAAACACTAGCGCAACACTATTTTATATGTTTATTAAATTTTCTCAAAAGCACTTAGAAACCAAGTACCAAAGACATCATCTCAAAACATTACGCTATTCCAACACATGTCCAAAAAATGTAACATAAAGATAGCTCCATGTACTCACAACACTTCCTCAATATCTCAACTATACATGCACACAACCTGTAACAACCTGTTTCCTCTTTTTCACAATTTTCTCGATATCCTCAACATCTTCATCATGAAACATCCTTCCTCAACACATAGTTAACATAAAATACAACACCTTCATACTTGCAAAAATCTCCCCCTTTTTCATTGATGGCAACACATGATTTTAAAACCTTCAAAGACAACACAACAACTTTGAACACACTTTCTCATGTTTTCCTTTTCTCCCCCTTGAGTAGATAAATATTTTTGCATGATTCTTTCTCCCCCTTTGACATCAATGGAAAAGGATAAAGTTTTTTGCATTGTTCTCCCCTTTGAAACTGAACCAAACTACTTACACTAAATACTCCCCCTTAAGAGTAAACCCAACCAAATAAGCAACTTTGTAAAATGACAACATATGACATGACCTACTCCCCCTAAGAGGTAGCCACCAACATTAGTACAGATAAGAGATGAATCCATAGATCCATTGGAATGATGCATCTCAAAATGTATCTAGTTTATAAAAGGAGGGGAAATAACCCCCAACTTCTCCCTAAGATACTCAAAAGTATTCTTTGGAAGATCCTTGGTAAATATGTTAGCAATTTGATCCTTTGTAGGTATATATTCAAGTTTCACCTCATTCTCCATAACCTTCTCTCTTAGAAAGTGATACCTGATTGATATGTGCTTTGTCCTTGAATGCACCACTAGATTCTTTGAAATGTTAATTACACTTGTTTTATCATAAAAGATAGAAATAGGATCATCATACATTATTTTGATACCCTTCAATGTGCGTGTCATCCACAATACTTCTGTGCAACAAGATTCTGTTGTAATATACTCAAATTTTGCATTAGATAATGAAATTGAATCTTGATTCTTACTTAACCATGACACCAATATACATCCAAGAAATAATTCACCACCACTTTTACTTTTCTTGTCATCAACACAACTAGCCCAATTTGCATTTATGTAAGCACTTAATGTGAAATCAATATCCTTTTGATACCATAAGCCATAGTTCAGAGTTCCTTTTAAGTATTTGAATATCCTTTTTACAATTGCTACATATTTCTCATTAGGATCTTCTTGAAATCTATCCACAAGACAAACTACATGCATGATATCCAATCTAGTAGTAGTTAGATATAGTAGTCCACCAATCATAGATCTATAATTGCTCTGATTAGCCTTAGGTGATTCATCATCCTTGCTTAATTTGCAAACAGTCACCATAGGAGTGCATACCAGTTGGAGTCTTCCATTCCAAACTTCTTCAACATCTCTTTGACATACTTTTATTGTGAAATGAAAATGCGTTTATTTGTTTAATTTATTTGTAGCCCAAGGAAGATATTCATCTCCGCAAACATTGATTTCTCAAACTCTTTTTGCATCTCTTATGTAAATTTCTTACACATAGCTTCATTTCCTCCAAATATAATATCATCCACATATACAACCACTATAAATATTTTGTCTTCCTCAAATTTGATGTAAATATTACTATATGTGGTGTCTTTACCGAATCCTTGTTATATCAAGTGTGTGTCCAATCTTGCATACAAAGCTCTAGGAGCTTGCTTCAATCCATATAATTCCTTTTTCAATCTACAAACCATATTTGGTTGATCTAACAACTGAAATCCTTTCAGTTGTTACAAGTAAACCTCTCCTTCTAATTCACCATTCAAGAAAGCAGACTTCACATCCATTTGATAAACTTTGAAGTCATTGTATGTTGAGAAATGCTAAAAAATTCTAATAGCTTCCATCCTAGCCATTAGAGAAAATATTTCATCAAAGTCTATTCCTTCCACTTGTGAGTAGCCCTTACACACAAGCCTTGATTTATTCCTTGCCACTTCTCCATTCTCATTCAATTTGTTTCTAAAAACCCACTTAGACCCAATTATGTTCTTGTTATTCGATCTAGGGACCGGTTCCCAAGTCTACTTTTTCTCAATCTGCATAAGTTCTTCTCCCATTTCCTTCATCCAATGCCCATATTTGTATGCATCACTCACTAATAGATTTACCACAACTTCAATAACTCTACTTCTTGTCAATACTCCTTTCCTCTTGTCTCCAATGATCTGTTCTTTAGAATGATTCTTTTGCACATACTTAGGGGTCTTAGGAGTCTTCTCCAGAACTTCTTCCTCTTCATTCTGCCCTTCTTTTTCATCATATTTTTCTTCTTCTTCTCTGCAAGTGGGATCATCTGACACATATCCACCTATAGCAATTGAATTCTGTAAATCTTCATCAACCCTAACATTTGCACTTTCAACAATATTTCTCAGCCTTTTATTGTAACATATATAAGCTTTGATTTTAGTAAAACATCCAACGATGATACCTTCATCACACCTTGCATAAAATTTCCTAATTTTTTCTCATCTCTTCTGATATAACATTTGCTTCCAAATACTCTAAATTACTTGACTGTAGGAGTCCTTCCATACCACAAATCATAGGGAGTCTTTTTTCTGTTATTTGTTTCTTGAACTCTATTAAGTATATAAACAATAGTATGAATTTCTTATCTCCTTTAGACTTCCAATAGGTTTTCTTCTTTCATTGTAGTTCTAGCAGCTTCTTGAATAGTCATATTTTTCCTTTTAATTACTCCATTCTACTAAGGAGTTCTGGGGATAGAAAAGTTCCTCTTTATTCCATCAATTCACAAAACATGTTAAACTCATTGGAGGTAAATTCTTCACCTCTTTCAGACCTCAAACATTTTATTTTCAGACCAATTTCATTTTCAACCATAGATTTAAATTCCTTGAATTTATCTAATGCATCAAATTTCTCTCTAAGAAAAGTAACCCATGTCATTCTTGAATAATCATCAATGAAAATCATAAAATACATATTACCTTGAAGACTTCTCACTCTTGTAGGACCAAAAATATCTATATGAATTAATCCCAATAGTTCGATATCAAATTATTCCTTTCCTTTGAAATTACTCCTCATTTTCTTTCCAAATTGACAATCTTTGCAAACAACATTCATAGGCTTTGTAATTATTGATAGGTCTCTCAATACATGAAATAAACTGATTTTGACTAAACTATCAAATTTCATGTGACACATCCTCCAATGCCATAACCAACTATAATTAGTTTGAGACATAAAGCAATGACCATCAACACCCTTGAGATGATAGATGTCTCCATCTGTCCTTTTACCAACAGGAATCACAATTTCAAATCCTTTTCTAATTGCACATATTTCATCCTTAAACACAATATTATATCCTTTGGTACATATTTTTCCAAGACTCAAAATATTATGTCTTAAACCTTTAACATAGTAAACATCTCTAGTATTATGCTTTCCATCAAAACTAATTGAACCTATTCCACAAATCTTAGCTCCTGAATCATCTCCAAATTTAACTAATCCTCCATCATACTTTTCAAGTTTAGAAAAATTACTTTTGTCTTTGATCATGTGAGTAGAGAAACTACTATCTACAACCCAATAGTTCTTATCTTGATTGACATGAAAATCAAAAACCAAAGTACCTTCAACATTATCCTTCTTCTCTAGAATACTTTCCTTCACACATCTTTCAAAGTTAGCAGAAGTATATTCATCTTTTAAAGCTAAGAATAAGCATGCATTTTCATCAACATCTCCATAATAACATTCATCATTATAAATACTAGCATCTTCTCTAACATAGTAACTTCTTTTGATCATCTTTCCTTTGTTCTCCTTACTTTTATTGTTCATGGATCTGTTTGGACATCTTAAAGCATAATGACCTACATTTCCATAGCTAAAAAAATTGAAAGGTAGTTTACCTTTGTACTTACTGATGCCCTTTTGTATTCTTCTTACAAATTAAGGTTTCACATCATCAAGATCTTCTCCATCTAAATATTCAATCTTTTTTATTTTTCAGCCTTAAAAGTAGTCTCCACTTTAATACCATTTCTCAAACCAAATTTTCTTATTTCAAATGAAGTTAGCATACCAATGAATAGATCTCTAGAATAAGTATTAAAATCTTCAACTTCCTCAATATCAAATACCTTTTCACTGTAAGAGTTACAAACAGATTTGAGAACTTTCTTTACCACCCTAGGTTATTTGACTTGTGCACCAAGACCTCTCATAGCACTTACTAGTTCATCAACTCTTTGCATGTAGACTATAATTTTTTCATCTTCAAAAACTTGTAGAGTCTCAAATTTTTCCTTTAGATTATACAACTTTTATTTTTTCAACCTTATCATCTCCTTCATGAATCCTTTCAATCTTATTCCAAACTTCTTTAGCAATCTTAAGATTCACAACTTTAAGCAATTCAAAATTTGAAAGACTTCATAAGAATAAATCTTGCCTTAGAATTTACCTCATATGCCTTGATCTCATCACTTGTACTCAGACCATTTTGAGGTATATTATATTAATTATTTATTTCCTTTTCAATCTCATACCCATAAGATGCAAGATATCATTCCATATTTTTCTTCAAGAATGCATAGTTTGTTCCATCAAATCTAAGGCAATCTATCTTGTTTTCCATCCCAAATCTAACTCAAGTGGTTAAGCTCTTCTCCAAGGAACGTTTCTCTAATACCAATTATTGAATGAATAATACATCTGAGAGGGGGGGTGAATTGATTTTATCTAATTTAAACATCATAACCCTAAATAGTAATTAGATTCACAAGCATTCAATAAACCCTTATTTTGTTAAAGTGATTAATCATGAAATGCAAATAACAAAAACTAAAATAACAAAACCATACACAAGAGAACACTAGATTTATGTGGGAAACCCAATGAGGGAAAAAAAAGAATGAGGATTATCTCACAATATAAGTAATTTTAAAATTATTACAAGACCTCACTACCAGAATAGGACACACTATAAAAAAGGCTCATAGCTAGGGATCACTTCCACAAAAATAAAAAAAGAATATAGAAGAGAAATATTACAAAGAGAACAACTTCGCAATGCAAAAATTAATCCACCACAAATGCTCCAATAATTTCATATCCTTTTACGAAAAATTGTGGACAACTTCAACATTCAAGATTCCAACTCTTTGAAGTTTACACTACTTTGCTCAAATTTGCATCTATACTTCTGCAATTTGCATCACATTCAACACTCACATCTATCTCACATCGATATTTCATATCTCTTGCATCTTTCAACAAAACTACTCTTATTTATATCCATCTCAACCTTTATAATCTTCTCCAAGGTTGGAAACATCATTTACACTTACAATTTCAAATTATGTAGACACCTAAACATTCTTGCGGTGGATAAGAATGAAGGTAACCCATATAAATCCCTAATTAGTACCCAAATTAATCCTAACATGCCTCCACACACTTTCATAAAATTTGCATGTAGTGTTAACACTAGGTTGGCCAATACCCATGCTAAACACCATAAGAAAATTAAGTACATGCCTCCTTAAATTAATCTAAGACTTTTGAACAAAAAAATTGTCTTGAACATGATCTAGAACAATCCATGAACCACCTAATATCCAAAAAATATTTCGTCCAAACTTGCATCATAGAAATACTTCAGCCTAGAACATCTAGTTAACCTCATTTGCACACTAACACATGAAACACACATTGTACTATACCGGATCAAGTGAAACCTTGAATTCTAAAAGATACAAACATTATAAGCAACTTCCTAGATCTACAAACCCTAAAAAAAATGTGGAGGAAATAAATTGTGCCCAAACCATAACAAACAACATTGAAAACCTAGTTCACACACTAGTGAACATATCTTACTCTGCACAACAATCCAGAAACCCAAGATCTAGATATAGAAACTACTGAAAACCTTTAACAATATATCTAATCTGCACATGCCTATCATCAACATAGAAGAAACATGGAGCACATCTTAGAGAACATTTTGAACACTAGCACAACATTGTTTTCTTTGTTTATTAGATTTCTCAAAAGTACTTAGAAATGAAGTACCAGAGACATCATATCATCACATTACACTTTTCCAACACATCTCTAGATATTGCAACATAAATATAGCTCCATGTACTCACAACACTTCCTCAATATCTCAACTGTACATGCACAGAACCTGCAACAACCTATTGTCCTCTTTTTCACAATTTTCTCAATCTCCTCAACACCTTCATCATGCAACATCCCTCCTCAGCACATATTTTACATCAATGGCAGCACCAACTTGTTGAAATCATTTGCAAAACCTTCACACTTGCAATAGAAATGGGGTGAGAAGTCATGTGAAGGAGGAAGTGTTGGGAAGTGTTGATGCTTGTGTAAGGGGGATCAATATGCACTATAGTGCAATATATTTGTAATTAGAGTTTTTTTTTTTTTTTTGGTTTATTTTCATATCATTTGTTTCCATCAATGGAAGAGGGGGAGATTATTGGAAGTATGTGTTTTCATTGATTTCAACAAATATTTTTGTTCCATTGATGTTAACCTATTGAGATTCTTTGGTTGGTTGCATTATGTTGTCATTAATAGTATCACTAATGTCAGGCTCTAGTGTTGCTTTGATAAGCACATGTTTTTGGATTTTGATCATCTTGTGTGGTTGATAAGGTGTTTTAGATGTTGAGATGACATTTTTGGTGTTTTTTTTCCAAGTTCTTTTGAGAAATATTGAATAAAAGAGGAAATAGCGTGTTGAAGAATGTTTAGTGTGGCAGATTATTCTTCCTCCACATTTCTTCATGGTTGAAGATCTGATTTTCTGGTTTGGATATTTTGATCAAAGGTGTTTAAAGGTGCTATATCTAAAATTTCAAGTTTTGGATCGTGGTGCAAAACAAGTTGTGTTCACTGGTGTATGAACTATGATCTAGTCTTGTTTGGGGCAAATGGTTTTGCTCTGCATTCCTTTGTGTTATGGTTTTTGGTCTTGTAAATCTGAAAGTGTTCTTATATTTCTCATATCTATCTTCAATCTAAGTTGTTTGAGTTTTCATGCTCTACAAGGTTGGATTTATCAGTTAGAGTGTGTGGAAGGTTAATTAGTTGCACAAAATGTGCATTTTATTTAGGTGTATGATGTTGCAAAGGATTTTTTGGATTTTATTTTTTTGATGGAATATTCCAAATTGTGTTTAAGTGTTGTATATGGTCTGTGAGTTGTATTTAGATTTGGTGAAGCATATACAGTTTAAAATTTTAATGGTGTTAACATAGGTTCGATCGACATTGGGTGTTTACACTAATTGCATATATGATTTTGTGTAAGTTTAAGTGTGGCATGGCATATTTATATGGATTTAGGTCTGAGTTAAGGTGTGATTTGTTTCACCTTCATTTCTCTCTACTTTAAGAATATTTTGGTGCCGACCTAATTTGAATATTCATGATTGAGGTGCATAGCTAACCTTGTAGATTGTTTTCAAGGTTGAGGATGGTATATATACGTGTTGAGTTGATGAAGAATTGTGATGTGAAGTGTGTGTTGGTTATTTTTTGAGAACCAAAATTAATCTCAATAGATACCTATGAATTTGCAATAATTCAATGATCAACAAAGGTAAGGATTGGCCAATGAACAAGTAAAGGGTTGTTGGGCCTTTACTTTTGCACTTTGGGCTCTGTAGGACCCAGGAGGGTAACCCTAGCAATGATTTAATTAATACTCTTGTGCCAAATTACCAATATCATTGTAATTAATAGATACATTCCTACATACTACAAATAGACATAATTCTTCAAGAATTTGGCTAATCTTTTACCAAATTATTATCTACAAGCCATGAATGGGTAGATCTCATACAACTTTACAATAATTTATGATGTGTAAGTGGTTTTCAATATGATTTTGTTCTTCAACAAGCAAGACCAACTCAATTAACTTCAAAGATGACCAAATTAACAGAACAATGCTCTATCCCTGGGTGACAGACTCATATTTGTAACAAACTATAATACATCAATAATTAAACCAAGCATTTAAAGACTATTGTTGTATTGCTTTGCAATATAGAAAATATGTATATCTAGAATAAAAACTACTTAGTAATATTAATACTCCATTTCATAGACCTATGATTTCATCCAAGCATTTAATTAGTTCTTTCAACTAAAGCAAAAGAAAAATCATACATTCAACCAAAGAGATTGATGACAAATAACAGATCATTGATCATTTTATTCATAATTTGTG
The DNA here is from genome assembly GCA_007115665.2 of Sequoiadendron giganteum. Lineage (NCBI taxonomy): Eukaryota > Viridiplantae > Streptophyta > Pinopsida > Cupressales > Cupressaceae > Sequoiadendron > Sequoiadendron giganteum. Next base: position 579,948,990 of record CM021101.1, read on the forward strand.
CAACAAAATAAATGGTAGAGAAGATGTTCTAGAATTTAAAATTTTAATTCATATGCCATTTCTATTGTAAAACTATTATGCCTATTACAAGCTAGAATCTATACATAAGACACATAACTATTCTATTTCTCTATGCTTGAAATTATAAAATTTCTCTTCAAATGAGCTTGAATGCTTAACCATAAAAAGACCCATGTAATTGGACTTGAATTCCCATTTATATAAACATGGGAGCAACAAGCTTTGGGCCAAATTATAATTTTAGTTTCATTTTCATTTGACATACCATTACCAAAATTCCACCTCAACTCAATTTGGTAGAGTTGGAACAACTGATTACAATTAAGGTGAAAGGTAAATTCATTTTATGCTAATAGTTCATTTTCAACGAGGGATCTTAAATAAGATTCATTTTGTTATGCAAAATTCACAACGCAAAATATTTATCAAATTGCATAGTAATCCTGTATTTTATTCATTTTGGAAAAAAAATCAAAGAACATATAAGATTAAATAAACATTGTTGTTTCACTCTTTGAAGATAGAATAAATGTTTAAAAGTCTCGCACAAGTCATGGGAATGAATGAATTAATTCAATGTGACAAATAAAGTAAGCTATACATCTGAAGATGAAAATAGAAAAGAAAACATGAAAAGGAACATATCCATCATTTCCTAGCAATGTTGGCATTGATTGTCAAACCTCCTATCTTCATATGGGTCTTCTTGTCTTCAACTCCTCTTGTACCCAATCTTCAGAAGCACTTGCAATTGATTAAAAAAATGTTCTATTAGAGCTTTGGATATGAACCTGGTCATATATCCAATCAATAGACATATAACATACAGCTATGAGGCATTAAATCAATTGAGCCATCAAAAGATAAATGCAAAAGTTCCAGATCAAATCATTAGAAGAACATTGAATTCACTTATCACTGAAAAGTGTAGCCTTGACACTTTTTCACTCATTTGGGCATTTTCCCTTGGATTTTAGCCTGTTTTTGCTTTGATCTGATGTTTTAATGTGGCCAACACATTCACATTAGGCCTTGAATGCTTGCAAATCAATAACAACCTAACGATGTTTTATAAAGGTGTTGTGAAGTGTTGTAACACATCTTCCCACTTTTCTAAGACCCTTTCAACACAATTCACCTAAACAAACCCTTTTTACCTCTTTGAAAGCCTTGTGTCAAAGTCTTGTAAGGTGTTGTAATACATTTTCACACTTTCCTAGGCTTTTCATCAACAAATTCACCCTTTCTTATGATAAATTTTCCCCTTAATGTACTTTTAGGCCTGAATTGAGTGTGTTTTGGGAGATAAAACCGTTAAAAAATCATTAAACACCACTTAATTCCCGACCAACACTTGAATTTTTCCAAGTGGACTAGGTCACCACCTTGGGAAAACTAGTCCCTTTTTGCATAAAATTCAAAATTAAAACAAAATTCTATCGAGAATTTTCCTCCAAAACCCTAAGGTTGGTCTATCAATTGTTGTTTTTGGGAAATTAGGGCATAACATGTATAAATAAGGGTTTTCACCCTCACTTCCCCCCCCCCCTAGCATCATTTTCATCTTCACAAGCACTCAAGCACTCTTGCACTCAATCTTCTCAAGCACGCAACAAGCATTCAAGCATTTAGCATTTCAGACATCATCCATTAGATTTGATTCTTGAACACATTCAAACTTCTTCAACAAAGGTTTGGTGATTGTTTACATTTCCATGTTATTCAATAATATTTCCTTTCCTATTTTGTTTCATCATTTAGGGTTTGATTACCAAAATGGGGTTTGACTAACGCAAACCCCTATTCTCTAACCCTAGTCCTTTATCTCCTCTTTGAATGTGTGTTTTGTAGGTTTTTTTGTGCATGTTTTTCAAGGAGAAAGGTGTGAAAAGGGTGTTTTCAAATCAACAAAGTCCTATTTGAAGCTTGGAGACCTCTTTCAACCTGTTTTCTGCAGAATTTGAACCAAACACCTGGCAGTTTCCAAAGTGCAGACCGAAGGCTCCCGTCTCCACTTTTGGATTCCCATAAATTCAAAAGTGGACTAGGTCACCAACAATGGCAGCCTAGTCCCTCTAAACTTATTTTTCAAGGATTTTTGTGGATTTGGCCACCCTTTTGCCAGAAACCTATATCAGAAAAGTTTCCTAGGAAGAGGACTAGGTGGCCCGTTCTAGTGTAAGTGTCCCAATGAGAATTTCTAGCAAATTTCAATTCCCAGGTGCACCCTTTCTGCCTCTTCTAGTTTCTTTCTAGATTGCATGCATTTAGGCCATTTAGTTTACTTTGCATATAGTTTACATTTACATTTATTTTATATTTCATATTTTAGTTTACTTTATTACATTACTAAAATTAAACACATCCCAACACACAAAACACAACCCCTATCGTTGAATGAACCTACCCAAAAAGAATATCATTAGGTGAAAGAGAGTCATTCTTCCATCAAATCTCCTAGGTGAAAGAGAGTCATTCTTCCATCAAAGCTCCTAGGTGAAAAACCCTAGGAGCTTGATTGGAGAATCCTCTTGCCCTTTTTCTTTATATATTTTTGGTGGTTCATTTTGGTGAACCCATCCTTAGAACACTCCTCAAATTATGCTTTTGCATCCTAGGAAAAGTTTGCATTCACATTGCATTAGGGTCTTTGCATTGTTTTGCATTCTAGGGTTTTTACAATTGCATTACTAGAAAAAATCCCTATTGGGACTAATTCACCATTCTCGACAACCTAGTCCCCATTCACATTTTTAACTTCCTGTTACATCATCAGGAACCTCATTTTTGTGCTTCCTACACCTCCTATTACCATATACTATAAGTCTGGAAAGTTATGAGAATATAGTTTTTATGCTTCTAACTCAAAATCATCAATTTAAGGTGGTCATTTTTGATATACCTTCATCATTAGATCTGCAAAATGCTTACATTTCTGAAATTGTGCATAACTTTGATAAAATTTCTTTTCATTTTTTCTTACGCAATGCTTCTCTTCATAAAATTTTTCTTAAGTTTGATAAAAGTACTTTTCATTCTTTCATATACATTGTTTACATTCTTAAAACTTAGCATACATTGGATAAAAAAGTTATGAATTTTTGCATATACATTGTTAGAATTGTTGAAACATTGCATGACATGGTTACAAGTACTTTTTATTTTTTTCAAACATTGTTAGTATCGTACTTATCTAGATATACTAAGCAACCTTCCCTACCCTCTCCCTATGAGAGAATTTTAGTGATAGAGAATACAACCTCGGTTTTCTTACACAATGTTTCTCTCTATAAAACTTTTCTTAAGTTTGATAAAACTACTTTTCATTCTTTCATATAAATTGTTTACATTCTTAAAACATAGCATAAATTGGATAAAAATGTTCTATATTTTTGCATATACATTTTTCATATTGCTGAAACATTTCATGACATGGTTACAAGTGATTTTTATTTTTGTTCAAATAAGATTAACATCATACATATCTAGATATGCTAAGAAACCTTCCCTACCCTCTCCCTATGAGAGAATTTTAGTGATAGAGAATACAACCTTAGACATTCCTAACAATCATATTAGTTCCTCTCCTAATATCTCTCCTCTTGGTGATGAAGAGATTTTTGTGTTAGAAGAACCAATTAATGAGAGTTATGAGAATCCTAGTTGTTTCTCTCCTCTTACCTCTCTTAACAAACAAGACAACACAACCATAAAGGATAATAACAATAAAATTTGTATTACTCCTAGTATCTCTCCTAGTTGTGAAGAAGATACTTTTTTGTTAGATAATACAATCGATGCAAGTCACGAGAATCTTAGTTTCCCCCCTTCTCCTACAAAACCCCTTATTAAACAAGATAATTCGCCCATTGATCATTCTCCTACTTGTGATAGAGTCCCTTTAGAGGAATCCACCTTTGAATTTCAAGAGCATTTGGTTCGTAATTCTCCTAAGAACTCTCCTCCTAGGGATAATATCATGGTCCAAGAAAATATGAACATTGACACATATCCTATAAACAATAAACCTTCCCTAGGTAAAGATAATCAAATTCCATTAGAATACCCTTCACTAAAAAATCATACAAATAAAGACAAGATTCTTGAGGTTATGATGACACAAGTGGTATATCATTTAATTGGTGAGATTCCTAAGTCCCTTCCCACTACTGAATCACACAAAAAACTAAGAGATATATTGAAATCCATGATGCAATCTAATCATAACAATTTTTTGCAGCTGCTCAATTGTAACTTCGTGACTCAAACATATAGGGGATCACACATCATTCCTAATCCATCACCCTTTTCTCAACTTAGAGTCCCTAAATGTTGATGATTCAAAAAGACTCATTCTAATCTATCTATATGGAAACTCATTCAAATATCACCTATATACAAGTTTCTATTTCAATAAATGTTGCAAATATAGATGGATAAGATTCAACCTTACGCAAAATTGAATAATGTCACATCCTCCTCTCATCCCATGCAATTAACCCAATCTGAAATCACATTCCCTAAACGTGAATTACCCTCACTTGAGATTCAAAACAAGAATGATCCCTTGATGATAAAGGTGATCATTCACGAAACTTTAGTCAGGCACACTCTCATAGACAATGGAGCAAAAATTAGTGTTTGTAGCATGGATCTCCTCAACAAACTTGGCATGGATAAAAATGTCATTCATCTTAATGATGTTCATATTCGTGGCTTTGAAAATTTTAATAGGCAACCACTAGGGACGATCACATTACCTATTGAGGTCAGACCTATAGTGTTTCCTACATCTATCCATATCATGCAAGGACCCCTTTTGTACAATCTTCTCCTAGGGAGACCATGGATTCATGCTATGAAAGGAGTCCCATCTACCCTTCACCATACAATGAAATTTGAGTACAATAACAAGATATACACAGTTGATGCAGATGAATGAAGCTACACATCAATTAATCACAACATTTCCAACTCCCCTAATCTGTTCATTCCTAGATCAACACTTACCAAAGTTGATACTAACCCTTCACAACCAACAAAACTCCTTTTTGATAATTGGGGGTCATTAGATTCTACACCTCCTTTCAATAAAAATTCTAAAATCTCACCCTCTTGGTCCAAAGAGTCATACACAAACAATTCATTTTTCAGATACAATTTCTAGTAACGATTAGGGTCTTATGCCTCCATTTAAAGGAGAGTGTGAAATATCACAACCTACACCAAAAAACCCTATATGCTCAACTTGGTTCTACATCAACCACATTACGCCATGGTGGTGATGCGGGCTATATAACTCCCATCCCTCATAACACTAAAAAGGATTTGTGTTCTTCTACAAAAACCAATCCTTCTCAAAAGCACACCAACCCTTCATTTAACTTGGAAGATTGCTATGATATTAGATACAATCTCCCTCCTATACATGGATGCAATGTACACATGATGCCATATTACATATCATAATATCTCAAGAAAGATTTAGGGTTACCTCCCTCATCTCCATTTTCTTCCAATAATAAATTTCAACCATCTCACAGAGTGTGGTGCTCTTACTTGTATTGAGGCACCTAATTCCTCTCCCTAATGTGTACCTTCATCCTATTTGGCTCACCTTTGACCCGCACTAAGTGGGGGCAAGGGGTTAGGTGGCCTTGTCCTCGTATGCCACTTTTTGTTACCTCTATTGACTAGACGTTAACATATCATGAACATACAAGAGCAAGCTTGGGATGTGGATGACATGTCTTAAGTTAACTGACATGTGACACACTATCCTTTCCATGATGCAACCTTGCTTGGAAACATATCACTTGGCATAGGGATTTCCAAGTTGGCTCCCATGTCCTTCTTTCTTCTTTTCATTTTTCACTTCTCTACTTTAAATTAATTGCTCACAGTATGGTGTTTTGTAATTCCTTTAAAGTGGGGGTATACACTAGCACTATTTATTTTTTGCATTTTTATTTTTCTTGGTTCTTAGTGTAGCCTTATTGCTTCATACGATATGTTTATTGATTCTTGGATGACATTGGGTGTGATTTCCTTTATGAAATTGATCTATCTAAGCATATTACATTCCTCTTAGTGGCCTGACGTGAGTTGTGAATTTTCTATTCTTTGATTATTCCTCTCTTGGATACATTAGACACAATGTTCCCTAAATTAAAGACCTTCCATGAACTAAGAAAGAATCCTTTGAACACCCCTTTTTTATTTTACCTTTGTGAATTTTACAAAAGCATTTTTGCATACATGGCCACCTTGCATAACACAACTTGTATGTCTGTGGTGCCATCTTGCACTTGTTCATGAGTTCTAAGCATCCGATGCTTTTTTGTCTCATAAACCACAAACTCTCATCTTTTGTAGTGCCTTATCAAAGTTATTAGGAGGTATAAATTTTGTATGGTTGATAGCAAAGCCCAACTAGCAACATGACTTTCCCCATAAGCCACCTTTGTGCATGTGAGTGCATACCAACCGAGTGTATATTTCTCACCCTTTTGGGCCCTCTCACCTAACGAAAAATTGAAAGTATCGTTGCCCCAAAGTGAGTACACTTTCCTTTCAAACAAACAACCTAGATCTGATCCACAACTAGCTAGACAAACAGTCAAAGCTTGATCCAACTTTCCTTCTCTCTTCACTCTTTCACATCACTCCTTGTGTGACCCTGTGAGCTAATGTTTGGTTTGCCATGGGATCTTAATCCTAGGTTATTGATAATCCCTCTTGATTATATTCATCTCACCTTACTAGCATGAATACATTTAGATCCCTCTTGAGATGCATGAATCGACTACTTTAGTGTGAGTTTAAAGCAAGTTCATCCTCTCACTAAAGTGGCGGCTAAGTGTGTCACCAAAAAGTGTAGCCTTTACACTTTTTCACTCATTTGGGAATTTTCCCTTGCATTTTGACCTAGTTTTGCTTTGATCTAATGTTGTAATGTGGCCAACACATTCACATTAGTCCTTGAATGCTTGCAAATCAATAACAACTTGACAATGTTTTATAAAGGCATTGTGAATTGTTGTAACACATCTTCCCACTTTTCTAAGACCCTTTCAACACAACCCACCTAAAAAACCCCTTTTTACCTCTTTCCAAGCCTTGTGTCAAACTATTATAAGGTTTTGTAATACATTTTCACACTTTCCTAGGCTTCTCATCAACAAATTCACCCTAAATTTGCCCCTTAATGTACTTTTAGGCTCGACTTAAATGTGTTGCGAGAGACAAGCCCATTAAAAATCATTAAACACCACTTAATTCCCAACCATCACTTGAATTTTTCCAAGTGGACTAGGTTGCCACCTTGGGCGACCTAGTCCCTTTTGGCATAAAATTCAAAATTAAAATAAAATTCTAATGAGAATTTTCTTCCAAAACCCTAAGGTCGGCCTATCATGCGATACTTTCGAGAAAATAGGTCATAACATGTATAAATAAGGGTTTTCATCATCACTTCCTCCTCTAAAATAATTTTCATCTTCACAAGTAGTCAAGCACTCTTGTACTCAATCTTCTCAAGCAAGCAACAAGCATTCAAGCGCTTAGCATTTCATAAATCATCCATTGGAGTTGGTTCTTGCACATCTTCAAACTTCTTTAAAAAAGGTTTGGTGAGTGTTTACATTTACATGTTATTCAATCATCTTTTCTTTACTATTTCATTTCATCATTTAGGGTTTGATTACCAAAATGGGGTTTGACTAACGCAAACCCTTATTCTCTAACCTTAACCCTTTGTCTCCTCTTTGCATGTGTGTTTTGCATGTTTTTGTGTGTAGGTTTGTTAAGGAGAAAGGTTCCAAAAGGGTGTTGTGAACTCATCAAACTCATTCAAGTCAACAAAGTCCTAGTTGAAGCTTGGAGACCTTTTTCAGCCTGTTTTATATAGAATTTGAACATGACACCTGCCAGGAACCAAAGTGTAGACCGAAGGCTCCTGTCTCCAATTTTGGATTCCCAAAAATTTAAAAGTGGACTAGGTCACCAAAAATAGTGACCTATTCCCTTTGACCTATTCCCTCTGAACCTATTTTTCAAGGATTTTTATGGATTTGGACACCCTTTTTCAATAAACCTATTTTGGAAAAGTTTCTTTGAAAGTAGACTAGGTCACCCATTTTGGTGTAAGTGCCCCAGTGATCCTTTCCAATGGATTTCAGAAGATTCTAGAGCTCTTCTCCTACAACTTTCAATTCCTAGGTGCACCCTTTCTACCCCTTCCATTTTATTTCTAGATTGCATGCATTTAGTGTTTGATGTTGTGGTTGTTTTATTGATATGTAGTTTTCAATGATGTCAACACTATTAGCATTAATGTCTTTAAGATTGTATATTTTGAGGATATTGAAAAAATTGTAATAAATATGTTATAGGTTGTATGTGACGTAGTGAAGATGAGTATGGTAGAAAGTTTAGTATGTTGGTAACTATATTTTGTGGATTAAAGGGTTTGTTCTTAATCCAATCAAGTTTCTACTTTGAAAGTTTCAAATGTGTACATGAATATTTCAGCATTTTATAAGTTTATGTGTTCTAACAGCTATTCTGTTACTTCAAATGGTGTTCAGGGAAGAAGATAATGTGATTCTGGTAATCTAATTTTTTGTGTATGTTACTGAGGTGTTCGTGGACGTTTCTAGATCATATTCTATTTGTTTTGCACATCTACATTGATCATTGTGCTCGTGATCCAAGATTTTCTATTGCATGTTCATGTTTTTCATGTTCATGGCCGACAAGGTTTTTGAAGCGTGTTGTGGATCTTCGAGGAAGAATATTTGAAGGTGTTTTGTGTTTGAGGATATTTTTTAGCTCTCTACTATGTTGTGGTTGACCTTGGTTGATGCACATTGATAAAATTTTATTTTTGAGTTGACAGTTTGCATTCATTCTATTATTGTGTTGAAGCCGACATAAAGAAATGTAAATTCTTGTTACAGATATATATAAGTGATTGTTTCTTCATTTGATAAGAGCGTGAAGTGTATGTGAGTGAGTGCTATGTGTGAAAAAGGTTCATATCATTCGAAGACATAGAAAAGTGTGAAGAAGATTGAAAGAAAGTAAATAACTATTCATGTGCTTAACCAGAACTGTAATCAGGCATTAATAAATGCTACTTTCTCAGTTCAAATTCTTCAGATGGATTTAATCTGAATAATTTTTGTAAGACAGTGAGTTTTCCTTTGAGAAGTGAGCTCTAGGCAGTGTTCTTGAATGCATGTGTATTCCTCTTATATTTTTCTTATACTTTTAACAGGGTATAGCTTGTGGATTAACCTCCATTGTGGTTTTTCCCCTAACAAGGTTTCCACGCAAAAATCTTGGTGTTATGTGTGTTTATGATGTGTTGTCGATTCATGCTTTCACTGTTATTAATCAGATCTAAGAATAAAGGTTAATAATTTTAATAAGAGTTGAAATTATGTGACAACTTATTCACCCCCCTCTCAGTTGTCTGCCCTTGTGTTTCCAAAAATTAATATCAGAGTAGGTTCCTTAGGAGAAGTTTAACAACTTGAGGTGATCTGGGATGGTGACATACAAAAAGGATAGTCTAAGATTTAATGGAACAAATTATTCTTTGTGGAAGACTCAAAAGGAGTGTCATCTGAGATGCATTGCTGAGTCCTACTGGAACATTACATTCAATAGGAATGTTATTCCTCTGAATGGTCCTACTACTACTGTTGAGATTAGGGATGTTGAAAATAACATTAGGGCTAAGGAAGCATTGTTGAGTTCTTTGACTAATTCTGAGATTACAAATGTTATGGATCTGAGAACTGCTTATAAGATCTAGAATAAGTTGGAAACTTTATATGAAGGTTATGCTAATGTGAAGATGGATAAGCCACAGTTTTTAAAAGGAAAATATGAATTGTTGAAGATGGGTAATGATGAGAATATTGCTACTTTCATGCATAGTGTGAATGAACTTGTATGTGGTATCAAATGTGTTGGTGGATAGGCAGATGAATTAGAGATTGTTGCTAAAGTGCTTAGATCCTTACCTGATTCATACAAAATCAAAGTTACAGCCATTGAGGAGCTCTGAATTGTGACACATATAACCAGAGATATGTTGGTTGGTAAACTTGTTGCTTTTGAGTTGAGTGAATTCGATGATACCCTTCCTAAGATAGAATCTTCATTTAAATCTACTACTTTCGAGAGATATAAGCAGAGATATGATCCGAGTGAAATTTCTTCTAGAAATGTATTCAGATATAAGGAAGAAATGAGATAGATTGAAGCACTTATTGTCAAAAGGGAAGCTAGAGGAGAAGGAAAGTATAAAAGAAAGTTTCCTATTATATTTTTTTCTTGCAACAAGATAGGTCATTTTGCATCAAGGTTTCTGAAAATAGTTCCTAAGTCAGGACCCTACAAGCCTAAATTTCAAAAGAAGTGTTACTATGCTGCAAATGAAGGTGTGACAGATGATGAATCTGACAAAGGGAATGCAAGTGAAGATGAGTTTGTATTTATTTCTATGAAGGAAAATGATTATGTGTCTACTGAATCTGCTAGTTGTACAAATGTGGAGAAAGCTCTAGTTGCTCGAGTTGAAGAAAAAGATGAACGGGTAATTGATAGTGGATGTTCACATCACATGACAGGTAATAAAATAAAATTTGTAAGCCTGGAGAAGTATGATGGTGGTGTTGTAAGATTTTGTGATAACAATGGTGGGATACCCATGGTAAAGGATTTATTTCTTTTGATGGTAAGAATAATACTAATGATGTTCATTATATTGAAGGTTTGAAGCATAATCTTCTGAGTGTTAGACAAATGGTTTATAAGGGATACAATATTCAATTCAAATATGGAAAGTGTTGGATACAAGGAAGTTCTAGAAATGGGATTCCTTTAGGTACTAAAACAAAAGGTAACATCTTTCATCTGAATGCTGCTAGTAAAATTTGTCTGATTGCTCAAGTTGATAAAAGTTGGTTGTGGCATAGAAGAATGTGTCATGTAAACTTTGACAATATTATCAAGATAAGTTCCTCATAGGCTGTGAGAGATCTTCCTAAGTTAGTGAAGCCTACTAATACCATATGCAAGTAATGCCAGCTGGGAAAACAAACTAGAATTTCATTTCACAACAAACAACATTGTGCAAATGAATTGTTGGAGCTTGTGCATACTGACTTGTGTTGTCCTACTAGAATAAGAAGTCTACAAGGTTACAGGTACTTTTTTTTGCTTATTGATGATTACTCTAGGATGATGTGGGTTACTTTCTTAAGGGAAAAATATAAAGCTCTAGAAAAGTTCAAGATCTTTAAGGCTATGGTTGAGATAGAGATGGGTATGAAGATTAAGTGTCTGAGATCAAATAGAGGTGGTGAATTTACTTTTGGTGAGTTTAATTCTTTTTGTGAAGAAAATGGGATAAAGAGACAATTATTTCTACCACGAACCCCTCAATAGAATGGAGTTGTGGAAAGGAAGAATAGAACAATTCAAGATGCTGCTAGAACTATGATGTTGGAAAGAAATTCCCCTCATATCAATTGGAGAGAATTTGTAAGTACAACTATTTATATCCTTAACTAGGTACAAATCAAAAGTATTACTGGTAAGACTCCTTTTGAGCTATGGTTTGGTCATAAGCCTACTATTAGATATTTCAAAATCTTTGGGAGCAAATATTATATCAGGAGAGATGAATATCTAGGAAATTTTGATGCTAGAACTAATGAAGGAATCTTTCTTGGCTATTCTACTAAGAGCAAGGCCTACCCGTCCTACAACAAGCGATTTAATCTAGAGTGGTTAAAAGTGAAAATATTAAGGTTGATGAGGACATTATCAGAACCTCCAAAACCTATGGATATGATTCTGATAATCAGAATGACAGTACAAACAAGAGTCAAAATTCAAATCAAGTTTAGATCATTCTGGTGAATCAAGAAGATCCAGAAGAAGAGACTAGTGAAAGTACAAAAGAGAGACCACAAGAGCCTAAAATTCAAGAACACTCTAAGACTCCAAGGTATGTGAGATTAAATCATTCATAAAATTAGATTATAGCAGATATGAGCAAAGGTGTCCAGAATAGGAGAAGAATTGAAGAAGAATACTATTTAATTTCAAAGGTTGAGCCAAGTAATGTAAATGAAGCATGCAAAGATGAACATTGGATTGAAGCAATGAAAGAATAACTAAAAAAATTTGACAAGAATAATACATGGATTCTTGTTCCTATACCTAAAGACAAAAATGTAATTGGAACTAAATGGGTTTTTAGAAACAAGCTGAATGAACAAGGTGAAGTTATCATAAACAAAGCATGATTGGTGTGTAAAGGATACTCTCAAATGGAAGGAATTGAATTTGAAGAAAAAATTTCTCTTGTTGCTAGAATTGAAGTTGTTAGATTGTTTCTTGCTTATGTTGCTTACAAAAACTACAAATTTTATCATATGGATGTCAAGTAAGCATTTCTAAATAGTGAATTAGAAGAAGAGGTGTATATTGAGCAACCTGATGGATTTCAATTGACTAATTAGGGAGTTATGGTTTGTTAGTTGAGGAAATAATTATATGGAATCAAGCAAGCCCCTAGAGCTTGGTATGCCAGATTGGATAAATACTTGTTGAAGCTTGGATTTAACAAAGGTACTGCTGATAGTAATCTATATTTCAAGATTGATGATGATAAAGATTTGTTTGTGGAAGCCATTGTTGATGATATCATTTTTGGAGGAGATGATGATTTGTGCAGGAAGTTTTCTAATGAGATCCGGAATGAGTTTGAGATGTCAATGATTGGAGAGTTAAAATTATTTTTGGGAATACAAATTACTCGGGTAGATAAACAGATCTTTATATCTCAATCCAAGCATGTGAGAGAGCTGCTAAAGAAGTTTGGCATGGAAGATTCAAAACCAGTCGGTACACCCATGGTGATCGGATGTAAGTTGACACAAGATGATGATTCTCCTAAGGAAAATTAGACTATATACAAATCAATGATTGGTGGATTGTTGTATTTGACTCAAACTAGACCTGATATCTTGAATTTTGTATGCATTGTTGCTAGATTTCAAGACGATCCTAAGGAATCTCATGTGATTTTTGTGAAGATAATTTTTAGATACTTGAAGGGATTAATTGATTTTGGCCTATGGTATCCTAAAGATGATGATCTTACTTTAAGTGCCTTTACTGATGCTAATTGGGTAGGAGATGTGAATGATAGGAAAAGTACTAGTGTTGGCACATTTTTCTTGGGAAAGAAGCTAATTTCATGGTTAAGAAAAAATTAGAATGTCATTTCCTTGTCTACTACAGAGGCATAATATATTGTTGTTGCTAACAATTATACTCAAGTATTGTGGATGAAACAAATTTTGAAAGATATCATAGTTCTGTATGATGAACCTATTGCCATAATCTTTGATAACTCAAGTGTTATAAACATTTTTAAGAATTCGGTGCTGCATTCAAAGACCACGCATATATCTATCAAGTACCACTTTTTGAGAGATAAGGTGAGTGATAAGGAATTCAGATTGGAGTATGTGCCTACTAAGGAGAAGATTGCAGACATCTTTACTAATTCTTTGCCTAAAGATACTTTTGAGTATCTTAGAGGGAAGTTAGGGGTGATTACCCCTCCTAATCAGAACGAAGATGCATAGTCTTTGCATTAGTCTCTGTATTCATAGTCATATCTTGATCTGGATTGATATTGTGGTGGTTTCTACTCAGGGGGAGTAGTCAAATGATTTAGATATGTGGTTCAGAGGTTGTGTACATTTTCCATTCATGTCAAAGGAAGAGAAGAGTAATGTGAAAAAATATGGAAGAGCCTAAAGAAAGTGGGAGAAGAATAGTGTGAACTAAGGGAGAGAAGAGCAATGTGTAAAAGGGAGATTGTTGGAAGAAGAGTTGGTTGCATTGATGGTTTATTTTTCACATCACGTGTTTCCATCAATGCCAAAGGGGGAGATTGTTGGATATTTCGGTTTTCATTGATGTCAACACTATTAGAATTAATGTCTTTAAGATTGTATATGTCAAGGATATTGAGAAAATTGTAATAAATATGTTATAGGTTGTTTGTGAAGCAATGAAGATCGGTATGGTAGTGTTGGATGTTGTGGTTGTCATTGATGCCAACACTATTAGCATTGATGATTCTGAAGGTTGTATATGTCGAGGATATTGATACAATTAGAATGAATATGTTGCAGGTAGTCTATGAAGCTGTGATGATCAGAATGGTGGAAAGTTCTGTAAGTTTTTAATCAGAAGTAATGCATCAAAGGGTTTGTTGTTGATCCTATCTAGTATGTTGTCTGAAATTTTTAGTGGTACGCATAATAATTGGAGAAAATTATGATTTTTTGAGTTCCTACAGTTATTCTATTATTGTAGCAGGTTTTTTTGGAAGAAGAGAATGTAATTATAGTAAATTGAGTTTTTTTGTATGCTACTATGATGTTTCTAGATCATTCTCTATCATTGTGGTATGTCCACGTTGATCAGTGTGTTCATAATCAAAGATTTTTTCTTTGTGTGTTCAATTTTTCATGTTCTTGGCTGACATGATGGTGGTACCATGTTGTGGATCCTTGTGGACTAAAATTTTAATATTTGGCATGCTTGAGGATGTTTATTTAGGTCTTCATTATGATGTGACCGACTTAGGTTGGTGCGCATTGAGATTTGTTCATGAATTGGGCCGACAATTTATAATTAATTTATTCCTTATTTGTGGTTGACAAAGTTGTTGATGTAAATTCATGTAGCAGATATATAAGAGAATTTTTTTCTTCATTTTGAGATGTGTGAGGTATGCTCGATGAATGTATGTGAAGTGTATGTGCACGTAAAGATCGGATCATTCGATTTCAGAGCAGAGTGTGAACAAGATTGAGCAAAGTGTGAAGAAGTATTTTTGTGCCTAACTGGAATTGTCATCAGGCTTTTGTAGAAGCTAATTTATCAGCTCAATCTCATTAGATGGATTTAATCTAATTGTTTTATCTAAGGTAGTGAGCCTTCCCTTTGAGCAGTGAGCTCTAGGAAGTGTTCCTAAATGCATGTGCATTCCTTATTCATTTTCCATTATACTTCTAAAAGGTTATAATTTTGTGGACTAACATCCACCGTGGTTTTTCCCTAACAGGTTTTCCACGTATAAAATATTGGTGTTCATGTGTTTCTGATATTTTGTTGATTCACCCCCCTCTTAGCTGTCTATCCTTGTTTTTTCCAACAATTGGCATCAGAGTAGGTTCCTCTGAAGAAGTTTAATAGCTTGAGGTGATCCGAGATGGCATCATACAAGAAGGATAGTCCCAAATTTGATGGTACAAATTACTCTATGTGGAAGGTAAGAAAGGAGTGTCATTTGAAGTGCATTGGTGAAACCTTCTAGAAGATTACAAAGAATAGATATAATACTACTCAAAATGGTCCCACTACTCTTGATGAGATGAAAGAAGTTGAAACTAATATTAGGGCTATAGAAGCATTGCTAAGTGCTTTGACAGATTCAAAGATGAAAAATGTAATAGGTCTGAAGACAACACATGAGATCTAGAAGAAATTGGAAATATTGTATGAAGGAGATGCACAAGTGAAGATTGCTCAGCTAACAAGTCTAACAGGAAAGTGGGAGAACTAGAAGATGAGTGAAGATGAAAACATTGTTGCTTTCATGCATAAGGTAAATGAACTAGTGATGGGTATTAGATGTGTCGGTGGAATTATGGAAGAAGATGAGATTGTGGCTAAAGTGCTCAGATTAGTGCCTACTTGCTACAAAATGAAAGCTCATGTTATTGAAGAGCTCATGACAGTAACAAATGTGACAAGAGACATGCTAATTGGTAAAATAAATACCTTTGAGTTGATTGAATTTGGTGAGTCTACTCCTAAGACAAAATCTGCATTCAAAGCTACTATATCCAAAAAAATCCAACATAGATATGATCTGGGAGAAAGTTCCAGAAAGTAATTCAAGTATGAAGATGAGATGAAACAAATTGAAGATGAAGAAAGAGACCTAGAAGAGTTGGAAGCATTGATTGTGAAAATAGAAGCCAAAGGACATGGTAAGTATAAAGGAAAGCTACCTATTAAATGATTCTCTTGCAGTAAGATAGGTCATTTTGCATCAAGGTGTCGTGAAAGAGTTTCTAAGTACAAACTTGACAAGTCTATATTTCAAAAGAAATGTTATTATGCTGAAGAAGGTGTTACTGATGATGAATCTGATAAAGAAATTGGAAATTAATATGGATGGGTATTCATTGCTATTAAAGGAAATGGTATGGTGTCCACTGAATCTGCTAATGATAAAAATATTGAGAAATCTCTTACAGCTAGAATTGATGAAAAAGATGAGTGGGTGATTGAAAGCGGATGCTCACATCATATGACTGGTGAAAAAAGAAAGTTTCTAATTTTGGAGAAGTATGATGGCGGTGTTGTAAGATTGAGAGATAACAATGCTGGTGTGATTTGTGGAAGAGGCACTATTTCTCTTGGTGGTAAATATAATACTAATGATGTCCTTTATGTTGAAGGATTGAAGCATAACTTGTTGAGTGTTGGACAGATGGTAGACAAGGGATACAATCTTCCATTCAAAGATGGAAAGTGTAGGATATTAGGAAGCTCTGGAAATGTTATTGCTTCAGGTACAAAGACAAGAGGTATAATTTTTCACTTTAAGTGTTACTAGTGAAATTTGTTTAATTGCTCAATTTTATGTAAGTGGGTTATGGCATAAGAGGTTGTGTCATGTAAATTTTGATAACATTGTAAAAGTAAGCTCCACTCAAGCAGCCAAAGATCTACCTAAGTTAGTGAAGCCTACTAACACTATATGCAAGGAATGTCAGATGGGAAAACATAAAAGAATTTATTTTTAGACCAAACACCATCATTCTAATGGTGTAGTGGAATTAGTACATACTAATCTATGCAGTACATCTAGAATCAAAATTATACAAGGAAAAAGGTACTCTATGTTGCTTATTGATGATTAATCTAGGATGATATGGGTTGCTTTCTTGAGAGAAAAACATGAAGCACTAGAAAATTTCAAATGTTTCAAGGCTATGGCAGAAAATGAGACATGTTTGAAGGTTAAATGCTTAAGATCGGAAAGAGGTGGTGAATTCACTTCCTCGGAGTTCAATTCATTCTATGAAGAGCATGGAATCAAAAGATAGTTATCTGCTCCCTGGACCCCTCAATAGAACGAAGTTGGTTAAAGGAAAAAAAAAACAATTATAGAAGTTGTTAGAACTATGATGTTGGAAGGTAATGTTCCTCATATCTATTGGAGAGAAGTTGTAAGAATTGTTGTATACAATATCAACCGGGTAAATATTAATGGTAATTCTGGTAAGACTCCTTTTGAGTTGTGCTTTTATTATAAGCTTACTATTAAATATTTAAAAATATTTGGAAGTAGATGTTATATTAAGAGAGATGAAGATATTGGCAATTTTGATGCTAGAAGTGATGAAGGAATCTTTCTGGGTTACTCTACTAAGAGAAAAGCTTACCGGTGCTACAATAGAAGATTGAAGAAAATGGTTGAAAGTGCAAATGTTAGATTTGATGAAGACATTGTTAGATCATACAAATATTATGGATATGAATCAGATGATCAACAAGATAGTAAAAATAATGGAAAGAATGCACATACACAAAATCAAGTTCAAATTATTCTGGTGAATCAAGAGAATCATGAAGGAGAAGCCAATGAAAGTGCATAAGAGAGAACAAAAGAGTGAGAAGTCAAAGAGAATCCCAAAGTCCCAAGGTATGTAAAGCTAAATCACTTTGAGAATCAGATTATAGGAGATGAGAACAAAGGTGTGTAGACTAGAAGGAGAATTACAAAATATTATTGCCTAATTTCCAAGATTGGACCTAGCAATGCCAATGAAGCATGTAAAAATGAATATCAGATGGAAGAAATGAAGGAAGAACTAATGCGGATAGAGAAAAATGATACATAGATTCTTTTTCCTAGACATCAGGATAAAAATGTGATTGGAACCAAATGGGTCTTTCAAAATAAGTTGAATGAACAAGGTGAAGTGGTTAGAAATAAAGCAAGACTTGTATGTAAAGGATACTCATAGATGGAAGGTATTGATTTTGAAGAAACTTTTTTCCATGATGCTAGAATTGAAGCTATAAGGTTATTTCTTTCTTATGCTACTTTCAAGAATTACAAAGTCTATCAAATGGATGTGAAGTCAACATTTCTGAATGGTGAATTAGAAGAAGTTTATGTTGAACAACCAAATGGATTTCAATTGACTGATGAAAAAGACATGGTTTTTCGGTTGAAGAAAGCACTATATGACTCAAACAAGACCCTAGAGCCTAATATGCTAGATTGGATAAATACTTATTGAAGCTTGGATTCAATAAAAGTACTGTTGAAAGCAATCTGTATTTCAAGATGGATAAGGATAAAGAGTTGATTATTGAAGTCTTTGTTGATGAAATTATTTTTGAAGGTAATGATGACTTATCCATGAAGTTTGTTGATGAAATGAAAAGTTAATTTGAGATGTCAATGGTAGGAGAGCTGAAATTCTTTTTAGGATTGCAAATTACTTAGTTAGAGGATGAAATCTTTATATCTCAATCCAAATATGTAAGAGAGTTACCAAAAAAGTTTGGCATGGAAGACTCAAAACTATTTGGAACACCCATGGTAACTGGATGCAAGTTAACACATAATGACGATTCTCCTAAAGCAAATCAAACAAGGTATTGGTCAATGAATGGTGGATTGCTCTATTTTACTCAAACGAAACTAGATATTATGAATGTTTTGTGTATGGTTGCTAGATATCAAGTTGATCCAAAGGAATCACATGTGACTGCAATAAAGATAATATTTAGATACTTGAAAGGAACAATTGATTTTTGTCTATGGTATCCTAAGGATGATGATCTTACTCTGAATTATTTTACAAATGCAAATTGGACATGAGTTGTGGATGATAGGAAAATTACAAGTGGTGGTACATTATTCTTGGGGAAGAAGATGGTGTCCTGGCTAAGTAAGAAGCATAATTCCATTTCCTTACCTACTACTGAGGCATAATACATTATTGCTGCAAACAACTGTAGTCGAGTATTATGGATGAAACAGATGTTGAGAGATATCATAATTTAGTATGATGAGCCTATTGCTATATTCTGTGATAACTCAAGTACCAGAAACATTTCCAAGAATCTAGTATTACATTCAAAGACAAAACATATATCTATCAAGTATCACTCATTGTCATATCTTGTTTCAAATTGATGTTGTGGTGGCTGCTACTCAAGGGGAGTAGCCAGATAATTCAGATATGTGGTTCAGAGCTTGTGTGCCTTTGCCATTGATGTTAAAGGGGGAGAAGATCAATGTGAAAAACCTTTGAGGAAGAAAAGGGGAGAAGAGTAATGAAAAAGGTAGAAGAATTTTTTGAGAAGAGTTAGTTGTGTTGATGGTATTTTTCACATCATGTGTTGCCATCAATGCCAAAGGGAGAGATTTTTGGATGTTGTGGTTGTGTTCCTGATATGTGGTTGTCATTGATGTCAATAATTCTAAAGGTTTTATATGTCGAGGATATTGAGAAAATTAGAATGAATATGTTGCAAGAAATTTGTGAAGTTGTGATGATCAGAATGGTGGAATTTTTTATAAGTTTTTAATCATAATTCATGCATCAAAGGGTTTTTTGTTGAGCCTATCTAGTATGTTGTCTAAAATTTTCAGTGGTACACATCATGATTGGAGAAAGTTATGAGTTTTTGAGTTCCTACAGTTATTATGTTATTGTAACAGGTGTTTCTAGAAGAAGAGTGTAATTATGGTAAATTGAGTTGTTGTGTATGTTGTTGTGATGTTTCTAGATTATTCTCTATCATTGTGGTACATCCACATTGATCAGTGTGTTTGTAATCAAATATTTTTCCTTTGTGTGTTTAATTTTTTATGTTCTTGGCTAACATGATGGTGGTACCATGTTGTAGATCCTTGTGGATTAATATTTTAATGTTTGGCATGTTCAAGGATGTTGATTTAGGTATTCATTATGATGTGACCAACTTAGGTTGGTGCACATTGAGATTTGTTCATGAATTGGGCTGACAATTTGTAATTCATTTATTTTTTATTTGTGGCCGACAAAGTTGTTGATGTCAATTCATGTAGCAGATATATAAGAGAGATTGTTTCTTCATTTTGAGGTGTGTGAGGTATGCTCAGTGAATTTATGTGAAGTGTATGTGTGAATAAAGATCAAATAATTCAATTTCATAGCAGAGTGTGAAGAAGTGTTTTTGTGCCTAACCGAAACTATCATCAGGCTTGTGTAGAAGCTAATTTCTCAGTTCAATCTCATCAGATGGATTTAATCAGATTTTTTTATGTAAGGCAGTGAGCCTTTCCTTTGAGTAGTGAGCTCTAGGTAGTGTGCCTGAATGCATGTACATTCCTTATTCATTTTCCATTATACTTCTAATAGTGTATAATCTTGTGGATTAACATCCATCGTGGTTTTTCCCCTAATAGGGTTTCCACGTATAAAATATTTGTGTTCATGTGTTTCTGATGTGTTGTTGATTCATTCTTTCAATATTAATTATCAGATCTGAGATTAAAGTTTGATTAAGGTTAAATAGGTTTAAACTTTGTAAAAACTGATTCACCCCCCTCTTAGTTTTCTATCCTTGTTTTGCCAATAGGTAGAAATTTTAGTATGTTGATAACTAGATGTTGTAGATTAAAGGGTTTTTTCTCAAGCCTATCTAGTTTCTAGTCTGAAATTTTTAGAGGTTTGCATGAAGATTTGAGAAAGTTATAAGTTTATGTGTTTTGACAGCTATTTTGTTACTGCAAATGGTGTTCATGGAAGAAGATAATGTGATTCTGGTAATTTGAGTTTTTCAGTATGTTACTAAGGTGTTCATGGATGTTTCTAGATCATATTATATTTATGTTACACATCTGTATTGATCATTGTGCTCGTGATACGAGATTTTCTATTGTGTGTTCATGTTTTTCATGTTCATGGCCGACAAGGTGTTTGAAGTGTGTTGTGGATCTTCGAGGAAGAATATTTGAGGGTGTTTTGTGTTTGAGGACATTGTTTTAGGTCTCTACTATTTTATGGCCAACCTTGGTTGATGCACATTGATAATCTTTATTGTTTTGGGCCGACAGTTTGTATTTATTCTATTATTATGTTGAAGTCGACATAAAAGCAATGTAAATTATTGTTACGGATATATATAAGTGATTGTTTCTTCATTTGAGAAGAGTGTGAAGTGTTTGTGTGTGAGTGCTATGTTTGAAAAAGGTTTAGATCATTAAAAGGTAGAGCAAAGTGTGAAAGAGAGTGAAATAAAGTAAAAAAGTGTTCATGTGCTTAACTAGAACTGTACTCAAGCATTAGAAAATGCTACTTTCTCATTTCAAATTCTTCAGATAGATTTAATCTAAATATTTTTTGTACTAAAGTGAGTCTTCCTTTTAGCAGTGAGCTCTAGGTTGTGCACCTGTATGCATGTTCATTCCTCTTATATTTTTCTTATAATTTTAATAGGGTATAACTTGTGGATTAACCTCCACTGTGGTTTTTCCCCTAATAGGGTTTCCACACAAAAATCTTGATGTTATGTGTGTTTATGATGTGTTTTTGATTCATTCTTTCACTATTATTAATCAGATCTGAGAATAAAGGTTAATAAGTTTAATAAGAGTTGAAATTCTATGACAACTGATTCACCCCTCCTCAGTTTTATGCCCTTGTGTTGCCAAAATTTAGGCCATTTAGTTTACTTTGCATATAGTTTACATTTAAATTTAGTTTAAATTTCATATTTTAGTTTACTTTATTAAATTAAAACACTTAGACACATCCCAACACACATAACACAAACCCTATCTTTGAATGAACCTACCCAAAAATCACATCATTAGGTGAAAGAGAGCCATTCTTCCATCAAAGATCCTAGGTGAAAAATCCTAGGAGCCTAATTGGGGAATCCTCTTTCCCAAATTGCATTTATTTTCGGTGGTTCATCACTATTTTTATCTAACGTTTTCTATGTAGGTAAAGTTACACATTTCATTACAGGTTCATCATGTTCAAACATTTTACTATGTGGAGGAAAATGGTCTCCCACAAGGGTCAAGCCCAACATACTATAGAGTTGATTGTTATGAATCTGATAGTGAACAAGCACACATAAAAACTCACAATAATGGAACAATAATTAAACACTTGAGAAGCATCAATACAAGAGTATCACAACCACAAGAGATTAAAAGCATAACAATGATACATCTATCTGAGTACAAAATAGAGAAAAAGTGCATCATCCTCACCAAGGAAATCATGTTTTCATACATATTTTTATGTTGTCACTATTTTTCATCATGATTTATTTGTTGTCTCATCATGTTTCTCCTACTATATGCTTCACATAAATTTCAATTATGAAGAGGACAACCAATACAATTAAATGATCTTCAAGTGAAATATGTGTATCAATTTATAAGGTCATATGAATAAGATTGGAAATGCAGAAAATAATTATCATAATATGAGCAGAAAATGAAGTCTTAGGAGAGGCAATAGTGCCATTTTTATGCATGAAAGATAAATAGTGAATGATGCAGTGGTAAACAGTGAATGTGATTTTGTACGAAACTATCTTTCAAACAAAAGAATTCAATACACCATCTTGCTACATTTTAAGTAAAAGTGGAAAAAAAATAGAGATAAATGAAGTCATCCCGCTTCTCAAGAGTTGTAAGTAATATTATCTCCATCCCTATATTGTTTAGAAACAAATAAATGTATTTCACAAGATGAATATGGGAATGGGACTACGGTGATCAAGTGAAGGGAAATGCATTAGAAGGCAAGGCACAAAAGATGAAAGCGTCAGAAATCACTACAAATAAAAGGAGTGATAAACAATAAATGATGCATTTACTTGGAGAAATTCATCATACTATTTTTAATCACAAATTAGTGCAAAAATGAGTAACCATAGTCTATATTCAAAAGTGTGCTTAAGAAAAAAATGTTTTTAGCTTTTGATATTAATTCTTGAATGTAAAGGTTTAGTCTATGTTCAAAGTGAAAGCCATGGAATTCAGTTTTGAGGTCGCTTTTGTACAATAGGGAACAATATCAAAACATTCCTAGAATTGTAATAAAAGAAGGGAATGACCACTATGGGTTAGCATATATGTTTTTCAAATACAAAGGTAGTGTTTTCCTTTTGCCTTCCAGAGGAAAACAAGAAGCACCTAGGAAGTGATAAGATGAATGAATCTCATGGCCCGTGCCATGGATAGAAAAACAAGTGACAAGAGTGAAATAAAAAAAATCTCTCAGCCAAGGGAGTTTGTGACCTCAATCTACAACGAATGAGAATATAGATAAGTATATTATAAATGCATGCTTGAGAAGGATAAATATAGAGGTTCAATTTTTATTTCATTCGCAAAGAACCCTAGTTGAGACTTCAGTAAAAGTGGAACAAAATAAAATTGTGTGTTTTCAAAACCCTATCCTATATGTGTGTTATTTAATAAAAACACCTAGAGGCACGAGAAGCACCAGTCATGGCCGCGACCTCTAATAAGAGATCATGTAGAGAATTCCAAGTTTTTCCTTGCCAAAGTAGTGAATATCAACAGAGAAGATGGTCAATATTAGAAAATGCATCAAGAAATGGTAAAATTTGCGACTAAAAATTTTAAAATACACTCAGAATAAAGCTCAATACTCAGTATTTCCATGAACTAAAATCACCTCTACATTTTTCTCCATCAAAATCTCAAAAAAATCATCAAATACAATTTGAATGTGAGGTTTCAGACTCCAAACCCTATCTCCATGGTGGTGCAGTAGCAGGCTTTTCCAAAAAGTGTGAATGATGAATAAGAGAATGATTTGGTTCTTTCAATATTATCAAGTTTTCAATAATATGAATGAAATGATTGGTATTATTTTTGACCATTATTTTAACATAAAAAAAACCAAACCATTTCGAATTATTGCTATGTTCTTGACATATAAAGTCATCAACCTAATGATAATGGGCAGTCTTTGTGTTTTGAAGGTGAACTTGTAAGTCAAGTTCAAAATTATCATTTGAATTTGAAGTGAGGTTCTACTTCACTTTTTTTTTTGCTTGATCTAAAGAAAAAACAATGATTGAATTAAATATTAAAGGTATAATTTCCTTAATATTTAAAAATTAATGCACGAAAAGGAGGACTTTTACATATTAAATATTAAAATAATCATCAATTGATTATATTTAATATTTAAATCAATTTCTTACCTTCACTTCAAACCAAGCAAAATATATGAAGAAGATTAATGTTTAATTCTTGATGGAGTATACTGATCATGCGAGGAGGTGGGATTGAAGGTTATGATTTCCTGACTTGGAGTCATTTTTTCAGTTTTGTGGAGATTGTAGCGACAGTTCTACAACAGTTTTGAGGGTCTTCTGATCATGCATATTGAGAGGATGAATTTGCAACATTCAGAGTTCAGTTTGCTTCAATGGTAGGCCCATTTATTTAGGCTTTTCTTCTTTGCTCGTGGGGAGGATACTTTCACTTTTAGTTCACTTTTAGTACCACTTCCATGCACTTAGGAGCCAATTCAAGATACACTTCAGTTATATATAGTATGAGACAAATTTTTGAGTTGTTTAAGCTCAGTTTGTAACATTGGTGGGCCCCATTTTTCAGGCAGTTTTGATTTTGCTCATGGATAGATTTGGAGTTCACATATTTTTTACTTCAGTTAGCTCAACATCTCTTTTTAGGCTCTTTCTCTTCTATCTTTTGTATATATTGGAAAAATTATTTCTTTTTCCTTAGTTCTTGATGATTTTTCCTTTGCATTTTTGCAAAGAAGAGATTGATTTTGTAACTCATATTTTTCTAAGTATTTTGTACAACAACTTTACAGGTTACTTAGTATTGTTATTTGCAGAAGTTCCTTCAGAATATTCATTTGAATTTAATGTTTGCCTCTTCAATTTTTGGTGTTTTGTTTCTTCTAAATGATTTGATACAAATTTAATGTGTTTTAAATATGAAACCTTTAATTTTTTGTCTCATTTCATCGATGCATATACATAAAAGAATTTTCTTCATAGGTCATAGATTTTGTTATGTTTGTCTCTTCTCTTAGGTTGTGAAACTCAGTTTTCCTTCATAAACAAAGATTAGACAAGCCTTTTTGTGAAATATTTATGTGATTAATGTGCTCAAATTGAATTGTGTTAAAAAATTTATGAGAGTATTAGTTGTGAAACAACCTGCATAGTAATTGTCATTAGGTGCATCACCATAGTTTAAATTTTAGTTTATGCATTAAATTCAAGCCTTATTCCCTTTTCCATTAAAATTACAGCCAATTATTAGAATATCATAAAGGAATCCGACCTATAATCCAGAGGTTTACTTTCAACATAGGGTACCCACAACTTGAAAGTATTCCCTTGTTTCATAGGATCGCAAGCCATTTTTTCTTTCACACATGGGTGCAATCCTAATTATAACACATACATTTGCATTTCAATTATAAAACTCCTTGAGCGGTTATATTTGCATCTTTCAATGAGAGAGAAAACATATAAGAGAAAAACCCTTTTCCATTCATCGAATAAGATTTACCCACCTTCTGAAAGGAATCTTTCATCATTATAGCAACATAAAAACCTCTCCTTCATGTCAACATCTAAGATAGAAAAACCAAACTAGGCCTTTGTTCCTGCAATGGTTCATCACCTTCAGAATCAGAGTATGCATGCCACCTTCATGATTTTGTTGAAACTGGAGAATTTTTGTCACCATCATCAGAGTCTTCTCGACATCAATTTCTTTTGCCTCATATTCCATGGAAACATTAGGTTCCCCCATATAAGAATCATTAAGACATGTGATCCTTATCCTTCTTCTCATTCTTCTTAGACTTGGTCAATTCCCCTGATTTAGCTTCCTCCTTTTCACCACTTTTTCCCTTCATGAACACATTATTAGGGTCACCCAGATTGTAAATAACAACTCTACTTCTCAAGTTGTAAGCTCTCTTCTCTACCCTTGATTTTGCAGATGTCTTAGGCACATCTAGCTTAACTTTAGGGGTGTCATCTTGCATTTTAGTCCTCTTGACTATTTTTTTCTATTTTTCTCTTTGATTGGGGGGATGACATGCTGGTCTCATTAATTTTCATGATACAATAGGCCTAGGGTTTACAAATTTTCACTTGCAAAAGAGTCTCACTATTTTATGCTCTTAGAGACAAATTTGCAGAACAAAAACCCTCCTAGACCATGCCCAACTCATACCAATCTAACAAAATTTTCAAATAGCCGAACACTTGCAAACCCTAAGCATCTAAAACTTACAACACTTTCAAAAATTCTCCGAGTCAACTAATTTACACATAATTGACACCAAGAAGTGTGGGCACCTACTTACCCAAGAAAATTTTATTCAATTCCTTTGTAACTATTCACCCAATCTCTTCACACCTCCTCTTCTAGCTCTTGTTTGATTCTTGAGCTCTTGAGAATTGCAATTGTGGAAGAAAATGGTTGCCAATCCCCTTTACGTTGAATTCCTAAATCGTGTCCATAATTAATTTTCAAAAAGATATCTCGCATGATCGAACTAACAACTAGCCACACAACTTTGAAACTAGGTTGTTTATATTATAGTGAGATGGATCGACAAATAATCCAAATTAAATCAACAACACTTGAAAAATTTGATTGTAAGCAGTCGTTTTATTTTACCCAATTAGAAAGACTTGTGTGGAAAATCCTCCAACCTATCAGTAGGCTCCACCATCCATTAATCATTGAATAAAAATCCACATGACTTCCCCGCTTCCCCATTGGTCTTAACTTTCTTGCAACTTTCAGTTAAGGGGAGGTAGGGAAGGGCTGAGATTAAATCTCAAGCCTTCATCATGTACATGGTTTACGAAAAGATCACTTGCTCATGCTCATAACCCTCTAACGCAACCAATGGCCAAGATTAAAAATATTTATTGTATTTAGAACACGTACAGAAGAATCCCCTTTAGTAGCACATATTCTGCCTTCATACCCTTACGATGAAATATTTCATTAATATTTCCCTATTTTTAGTGTTTCTTCTGCCACTCAGATGGTTCCATGTGGAGCTCTCCCACTCCCCCATTGAGATATGGGAAGCATAGGTGGGTTCCTCATAGGATGGTGGGGAGCGGTCAAGATTGACCCACGTCCTCCACTATCCACCATTGATTCACTTCAAACTGTCATCCATTGACTTTGAGAGATGTCGGGCCCGCCACTATAGGAAGACACTAGGCACTCACCCGCTAGTGCATTGGATTATTTCAATGGAAGATAAAAGTGAACGAGGGTGTGGGGAATGGTCAATATTTGATCCTATAGATCTAAAGGTCCTTATAAAGAAAATATTTTGCACGTGGAAATTGTTAGCTCTTTAAAGGTGGACTGACTAGGGGCAACGTAAAACAAGGCCTTAGAAAGACTTAAAAAAATTTATGCAAAGGGTGTAAAGGCTAAACAAGGCCAAATAGTCAACCTTATAAAATATTTGAATCCTCGAACATAGGTAACAAAGAAGAAAAGTTGGTGACGGGTAAAATAGGGAACCGTAACCACAAGGGATAGGTCAACTGGATGGATTAAAAGATATAAGTTGTTCTAAGTTTACCGAGAATGAACAATATTAGGTCAAAAAAAGATTAGAACACTTGTAGATAATTTGGACTTAGGATTTTAGCAATTCAAAACCCCTAAGCCATGAAAAATGAAAAAAACCTAAGCCCTAGGTCATGAGAAAAACCAAATTTTGCAAAATTTTATGAGTGGAACATAAAGAAATCAATAGTTTCACCAATGTGTGTGATGTGAATTTTTATGAAAGTGTGAAAGTGTGAAGTTTAGTGTGAGATTTCATGACTAAGAATACTTCAAGCAATGAGCAGAAGGTGTCAACATTCTACAGAGAGTGTGCAAATGTTTTGGTAAAGTAGTGGTTGTTCTTTTGTGTTGCTCTGATATGGATTTCTCATTGTAACAATCTTATTTCTTCTTCTTTCTATTCTTGCAATGAGTCCTTTATTTTTGGTAGTGAGCCCTCTAATAGTGAGCCTATTATATTCGATGTTGCAACTAATTTATATTATATGTTTTTTCCCTTCTTGGGTTTACCATGTAAATCTAGTGTTCTCATGTGTCTAGATGTGTTCGCATTGTTCATCCTCTTGTTTATCTTCATCTAGTACATGACAAGGTTTTAATTGTAGTTAAGGGTTTAAGGACTAATAAAAATCTGAATGTTAATGAGGGTTTGATGTTTTAATGTACAAATGATTCACCCCCCTCTTAGTTGTCTTGTGCATTCAACAATTCTTGGATAAAAACTTTATTAGATAGATGAAACTAATCAATATTCTAGGAATAGGTAGAATTGGGATTGGGTTGGTCAAAAGACCTAGGTGAGCTAGATGTAAAAGTTGATTAGGGTGATTTAGAAGATATAGAGGATTTGTAATATTTAAAATACTTTAGATATAACAATTGGGAGGAGGTAGCTACAAAGGATTTGGGTGTTAATAAATAGGAGGATTCATATAAGGTGGACTTAGGAGATGACATATAATTATCTATAATGGTTTTTACCTTGTATAATAAGGATGATTGGAGGATGTTTGTTATGATCTTGAAGGTTAGCTAGTGCAAGGGAGGTCCTATTTTTGGAGGATATGGGTTTTTATGGTTAATTATGGAGGATATATGGAAGACTTAGCCATAATAGTATCATTAATGGTATCTAGGTTAATGTTATTATTGTAGTTAGGGAAAATCAGATATAAAACTAAAACAACAAGATATCAAGCCCTAACTAGCACAATAGAGTACAAGCAAACATAAAAATCAAAATAACAAGTGAATGCAAACCAATCTCCAAGCTAGATTTGATTTATCTCCATTGCTCTTTCCACCTGCATGAGAATGCAATATTTTGAAGGATTGAATGATTTGATATGTTGATTGCTCATTTTCGATGCATAACGATAAGATGGAGATGATAGAAGAAAAATAGATAGATAGATAAGAAGATTGAAAAAAATTTGGCAAAGTAAGGATGCTAGAAGAAAATTCTCCCAAATGGTCTATGAAAGGCTGATTTGAATCAATGATCAAGATTAAAAGTTGAACTTATGATATGTATGGCTAGGATGAAAATTTTATTTTAGTTCCTATGATGCACATTAAGTGGGTTATGACATGAGGCTAAAACTAGGATGTGAGGGAATAGTGGGATTATATTATTTATTTTGGAGGAAAAGATGCCTACGACACACAATGAATGGGGCTAAAAATAAAATGTGAGTGGGAATCTCATAATTTAAATAATAAAATTATTTAAATTATTTGTGCATGTGAAGAGTTGTAGTCATGTGACACATGTTACAATGTGACAATAAGTGGGGGATTAATTCAATATTTAATTTGAATTATTTTGAGATATGTGAAGGGGGAATTAATTAAATAAATGAGATTTATTTAATTAATTGGGAAGGTGATTAAGTGGAATAGATGGGATGATGTAATGACCTAGGGTAAAATATTACAAAATGTCTTACAAGGTCATGTATCGACTAGGTAATATTATGACATAGAAAATTTTGGGTGTCTACATTTTGCCCCTCTTTGAGATGATGTTTGAGATGGTGAGATTTATGTCGAGTAACATCATTTCAATGAAGATAAGGTATGGATGGAGGAAAAAAAGATGATTCCCTAGCCATGTGAGGAAGTGAGGAGTAAGATGAATGAATGAAATGGATGATAGAAGAATATGATGATGCAAAAGATATGAATAAATGGAATGATAATATAGGATATGATAATGATGATGATGCCCCCTCGAGAGGATAGGAAGGTTGGACAAACACGGATATTCTCTCGAGATGAATGAGATGATAAAGGAGGGATAATATGAATGATACAAGATAAAAAGTAGATGAGAAAGAAGAATGACACACTATGCTGCAATAAAGTGAGCAATCATATATTTGATATAGATCTAGACATTATGCACCAAGGTATAAAGGACCAAGGTGATGATGTGTCTCGTGCCTCAGCATAATACAACCTTGGCTAGATACAAGATATGAATATTAGTTGGGAGTGATTCGGATTTGATGCAAATTAAAATTAAAATTTGATAACACACACAAGAAAGCAAGAAAGCATGCACAAATGATACAAAAACAAACAAGGTATTGCCCCTGTCAAGACATAAACTGATGATTAATTGATTGATTGATGATGATGATGATGATAGTGTTGTCATTGCGGGGAATGATATATCCCTAGATCAACACAAAGATGATTGATTGATTGATTGATTGGGTTTACAACAAGATTAGGATCAAGACCAAAGGATGTGATTGGATAATTTGGCAAGATTGATTAGCTTGGTTGGTATGGATTAAGGATTGACTTGCATTTGGATGATGATTGGTGAATTGAATTGAGGAATCGATTTGCTTGGAATGATTTTGATTTATTGGATTGATGAAGAAATGATTTGATTTGATGATAATGATTGGATTGATTAGAAGAAGCTGAATTGATTGGAAGAAGTAATTTGGTTTGATTTTATTGCTTGGATTTTTGTTAGCTATTTGATTTTTTTGTCTTTTTTCAGGACCTTTTTCCATTTATTTTTTATTTTTGGGAATATTTTGATTTTTTTTTTTTTTTTTTTTTTTTTTTTTTGAAAATTTTTGTTTTGTTTTTTTTTTTTTTTTTTGGTTTTATTTTTATTTTTTGAAATCTTTTGTGATTTTTGAAACATTTTGATATTTTTTGGATTTTTTTGAAATGTTTTGATTTTTCTTTTGATTTATTTTTTTTGAAATTTTTTTGAGATGTCAATGGATGAAAATTTGGGTAGGATTTGTGCTATATACCAATGAAAAGGGAAAACAAAGTCTAGGTGCAAGGAGATATATGGGATTGATGGATGAAAGGTTCGTGATAGATGGATGGATAAAAAGGATAGGTCATAGTGAATGGAATGGATGTATGAACCATAGGAGAGCAAGGATGTAATCTCCAAAGACTATGTCACATAGGAATAGCATGCCCCATTCTAGGTACAATAATTAGGATTTTTCATGACAAAGCTTATGACACTAGGATAATGATAGGCTTGTTTGAAAGGATGAGGTATATCGAAAGATATCCAAAGCATGTTTCAAAAAAAATCCCATATTTTAATCAAGATCAAAAGGAGGAAGAGAGGATGAATCGACTCAATATGATAAGTATATGGGTATGATGGCTAAGGATAATAAGATATGAGACGGTAAGATAGGATATGATAGGATAAAAAATGATATGGTAGGATGAGACAACATGCCCCCAAATGTAAGTGACATAGAAGATCAACCTACACATGATGTTTTTTTGCCAAGTTTTCATCATGGTACTTATCCAGGGCGCCTATTTACTAGGTTTCACCATTGGATGAAGGGATTTCTCTTTACTTTTTTTTGACTTTTTTTTTGGATAAGAGAAGGGGAATATGGATAGGAGGGAATCAAGTGTCTAGTTCCATGAAAGGTGATAGTCCCACTAGAGATGGATGCCATAACATGGACCATGTCAATTGTCATTATGTTCATAGATGTTGGTAAGGGATGACATGAAAGGGAGATGGAGTAGGTAGATGATGGATTATGATGTGGATTACGTAGGAGAGATGAATGAGAGGATTAGCCAAAAGCATGGACCATAGGAAGGTGATGGGGGAGATATGTCAGATAATGAGTGAAGGATGAGGAGATGGAGGTATGTGGAATTATTGTGAAATGGAAGGGAACCATGACCAATGGTTGCACACGCTATGATAAATGTTGAAGCTTTTGATGTGGAGGGGTTGTAGGAAGAAATGTAGATGTTTGCTTAGGAGAGGGGTGATGAAGTGCTTTAGGTACCCACATAGACTTAATATTTTTATGACTTATTTTTCTTGTGAGATGAAATGTGAGATTCTTGAATAAAGTGGGAATGTGGGGTGAAAGTGGATGGTTGGTATTTTTGTGATGTAGATGTCTCGTTTGACTTGCTTTCCTTTTTCTTAGGGACCCAAACCATTTTAGTTTTTGCCTTTTCTTTTGGAGGTATGGGCTTATATAGGTTTTTAGATGTACTTGGCTTTGACTTTTTGCAATTGTATCTTAACAAATTAGGACCTTTAGGATTTTTAACTTTATGTGTAGAGGCATCCAAATTTTTATTTTGAAATCCCTTGGGTTTGGTGAAATGAGTGGAAGCTTTATGTTTAGACAATGTGTACATTTCTTGGTCATGATTAGGATTTTTAGAATATTTATGGATAGATGGATAAGGGGATTGGAGTATAGGGATATTAGCTATTGGGAGTAGTGGAGGTAGATTAGATGGATGGATATTAGGAGTTGGAAGTAATGGTGGTAGATTAGATGGTGGAAGGTGTACAGTCACATGATTTTGCGATTTGTAGGATGATGGAGGTGGAATGGAAACATTTTTTTTGGGTGTATGATAGGGCTTATTATGGAAGGAGGTGGACCTAGGATGCATGGAGGAAGTACCAAAATCTTGAGATTGGTGTTTTTGGGGTGTATATCCAAGTCCATTAGAGTGTGGAGGGACCTTGACATGGATTGGCTCCAAAATACCTTGTTCATAAAGGCCTAAGTATTTACCTTGATAGTTCATGTTCTAAAGCATGTGATGGACAATGGGACTAAGTGTGTTTTGGACACTAGACTTGAGTTCATTATTATATGAAGGTGAAGTGGATAAAGGTTGTTGATGTCCTAAGGAGGAACATTCATGAATAAAGATGGATAGACCAATAGGACATGTTGGAGGATTTAAAATGGGGTTGATAGTGGATGTGGAAGGATCATTAGGATATTGATTATGTTAATTTAGATCCACACTATTTGTTTTATCTTCTAAATTTACTTGGGAGGCATGTGTCTCAACATGACAAGTGGATAATGTGGGATCATGGATAAGACTAGGTAGGGGGTGTATAGGAGCAATGGAGGTTTCTTTCTCATGGATCGGTGAAGTGATAGGCTCTTGACCATGGAATGCATAAAGTTGGCTAAGAGGATCATCATTGCCTTCTTGATCATAGGTAGGATCTAGATCATAGAGGGAAGCTTCATCATGAATAGGACCAAGTATGTTATGAGTGGAATCAATAGAAGGGCCTAGAACTTGCTTAAAATGAGAGGTTAATTTTTTCTCATACTTAGGATAATTCTTTTGACACAACTCTTGGATTTGAATGGAAATGGAAGTGGAAGGTTCTAGAAGAGGCTTGGTATGCTCTTTATGATCAACAACATGAGGGCATGATGAAATTTGACTTAGACAAATAAGATCAATAGGTTGTGGACCACATGATGGATTTGGAAGAATAGTCATAGAATTCAAAGGTTCATTGGCAGTATCATTAATGGGTGTTTGACATGGGGATGGTCTATTCTGTGCTAGTAGTCTTTAGAGAAAATCATTAAAATATTCGTTGGATGGTGGTGTTGGTGTAGGACTAGTATGCTTTGAGATAGGAATTTTATTAGATGGTGATGTAGGATTAGTAGATGGAATGGTGTATGATTCCAAATTTAGGGTTTTATTTCCCTTGTCAATAGTATCATTAAGGTGACCTAATATTTCTACAAAGTTTCCATCATCACTAGGATCTACAAAGTTCTCATAATCACTAGGAGAAAATTTTGATCCACCTTGGAGGATATATGGTTTTGGATTATCTTCATGATTATGTGAAGGGGCTCCTTGAATTATGACCTTGGGCTTGTGACTAAGATCATTAAGGATTAGGACCATTTTAGCAAGTGCTTCCTTGGGATTAAGGTGATGATGATGATTTGGAATGATTAGATTGGATGACTTGGATTGATTAGGATGAAATTGATTGGAATGTGATTAGAAAAAGGATGATTAGGATGATTAGAATGATATGTTTATGTGTTGGTGTTTATAGTTTGATATGAAAATTTTCAAACAAATTATTACACATGAATCACACACACAAGATACATAATCAAGTTTAAATTTGAAATTATGAATGTGACGATTAAGCACACATTTGAAGAAGACACATAAAAAAGTCCTTGAACTATTCAAGTGGGTATGGACAACTAGGTCTTAAGCTAGGATGCACAAGGTTGACTAGGAATAATTTGAAAGAAAAATCATGCCACACAGATAGGAGAACGGGGTAACCCACCCTTCACCTTCACTTCCCAAAGGTATAAAGTTCTTTGGGGCTTAGCCAAGAGTGACAAGATTTTAACTCCCAAAGAAGTGTGTGTTTTGATTCACAGCTCAATTGAGGTTGTCCCTTGGAGTAGTGTGTACTCCAAGAAGACCCCCTAAGAAGGGTATGACAAAAGCGAACCAATTGAGGTTTTTTTAATCACACACGCATTTGATTCACACTCGCAGTTGTTAATTGACCCTTAGAAATGAAATGTGTGTAAGAAAATAATGGAAGCACTTGTTATTTTTAACCCAAAGACAAAATGTGTGATGGAAAAAAATGGTTCTTTTTAATCCCAATTTCAAAGTGTTATTGCAAATAAGATGTTCATTTTAAAGCCCCAAATTCAAGTGTTTTGCAAACAAGATTGATTGATTAAATGAGAGATAAAGATAATAGAATGAGTGCACCCAAAAAAAAAAAATTCTAATATGTTGTGTATGACTGATATTGCTGCTACTACAGCTCCTTATGATCAACTAAAATATCAAAAAATGATATTATAATGCGACCATAAAAATAAATAAACTCGTCAGAAAATTGCAATTTCAGATACATGTTTTTAACATAGCCGAATTAGATTTGATTATTTGAAGATGTTATTGATCTGAGAAATAAAAAATCGAAGAAGAGACCCCTACTAATTTTCTGAGAGCTTTCCATAAATGTAAATAAATTAAAAAAATTCCTTATATTGCACCCAAAAATGTGGATTTGTGAAAAATTTCAAAAAACAAAGATCAGATTATTTAGCACCTTATTTAACCTCAAAATAAAATCTTTAAAAACCAAACCCCCATTAAAATCTCATTATCTTTCCACAAATATAAAAATTTATTGATTAGTGTTAAGAAAGTTAATTTTATGAAAAAACATAAAATAGTGATGACGCCTAAAAAAATGGCGATAAAACCTCAATGTTTTTTTGTTATATCTTCCTTAGATGGTGGAAAAAGTCCTTTGAAAATATTGTAGAAAAAATCACAACCATTTGGAAGATATGACAAAATTTGTAAAACCAAGGGTTCTGTCCAAAAAATTGCAGATCTGGAACAAAAAGTTAATGTAACCTGTAAAAATGTAAACTATATCAAAGGATTCATGTCGGGTTCACCAATGTAGTTACAAAAAATCAAATATAAAACTAAAACAACTAGATATCAAACCTTAAGTAGCATAATAGGGTACAAGCAAGCATGAAAATCAAAATAACAAGCGAATGCAAATTGATCTCCAAGCTAGATTTGATTTATCTCCATTGCTATTCTTCACCTTCATGAGAATGCAAGATTTTGAAAGATTGAACGATTTAATATATTTATTGCTCATTTTCACAGCATAATGATAAAATGGAGATGATAGAAAAAAAATAGATAGATAGATAAGAAGAATGAAAGAAGATTCTCCTAAATGGCATGTGAAAGACTTCATTTATAGGAGAAGTCTAATTTGATTCAATGGCCAAAATTAAAAGTCAAATTTGTGATATGTACGGCTAGAATTAAAAGTTTATTTTAGTGCTCATGACACACATTAAATGGGTTATGACATGAAGCCAAAATTAGGATGTGAGGGAATAGTGGGATTCTATTATTTATTTTGGAGGAAAAGATGCCTATAATGCACAATGAATGGGGCTAAAAATATGATGTGAGTGAGAATCTCTTAATTTAAATAGTAAAATTATTTAAATTATTTGTGCATGTGAATATTTTTCATGTGACACATGTTGCAATGTGACAATAAGTGAGGAATTAATTCAAATATTTAATTTGATTTATTTTGAGACATGTGAAGGGGGAGTTAATTAAATAAATGAGATTTATTTAATTAGTTGGTAAGGTGATTAAGTGGAATAAATGGGATAATTTAATGACCTAAGGTAAAATATTACAAAATGTCTTATAAGGTCATGTGTCGACTAGGTAATATTATGACATGGACAATTTTGGGTGTCTACAATTATCAGCATTGTAATTATCATATACAATTTGGTCAATAGGACTATGCTTATTATTATAAGGATTTTATAATGCTTGGTCAATGATAGTATCATCATTATATGGATCTTATTCTACTTAATTAATAAGGTTGTTATAGTCATTATGAATTTTTTGATTTAGAAAAAGGATTTGATCCAAGGGGCTAATGGTGTTTTCTTGATATTTGATTATGATTTGTATCCTTTCTTTGATTATAATTTTCAGATTTGTTTCTTTGAGATAGGGGTGTATTATTTTGTATAATGAGATGGTGTCCTTAAAAGGGATAATTAATCCCAAATGATGTTCAAAGGGAAATGGGATCCTTAGATAACCTTTCTAAGGATTATGGGACAATTTTGAGGGATGACTTGGATGGTTAATTTGTGATGGATGAACTAGATAAAGTATAAGAGTTAGACTATAAATATTTTCAAATTTAGGTCTTAGGGATGTCTATATTGATTAATATTTATGGATTTGGACCCTTAGATGATTTAAGGGCCTGGTGGATTGATCAAATGTTTGTTTTAAGGGATCTAAGCTCATTTTTAAAATATTCAAGACTTATTCTTAAGGTACCAAGGTTTGGATTATGGGGTTCTATGGAAATAAATAATAGTGGAATACCAATGGTTGGATGCTTAAGCATAACCTCAGGCTTCAAATAATTATATTGGAGTGTATGATCAAATATTTGAGGTATGGATTAATTTTGATTGGATGATTAATGATGTGGGGTTTATATTATTAAGGATTATATGATTAAGGATGTAATATGTGGATTTATTTGGATAGTGGATGTGGGAAAGTATTCATTGGGCTAGATTAGACTAGGTGGGTTGAGGATGAACCATTTATTAAAGGGTTAATTTGATAGGTATGTGGAAATAAACTAGGTCTCAAGGATTGGATTTTGCTTGATGCAATAAGGATTGAATTGAATAAGTGATGAGCCTAATTGAGGGACTAAGGTAAACTTTTATAGGTGACTAGGACCAAATTTCTAAGGGTGAGTTCAGTTTTGGAGAATGGATCCTTCAAAATAAATTGATGGACTAAATTTTATGTAGTTTCATGTTTGAAATGTATGTAAAAAGGTCGATAAACTAAGGTAAATTTGGATGGATAAGTAGGAATAAATTTTTAAGGGTTATATGAATTTAGGATGATGGATACAAATTGAGGATTTAGATGGGGTTGGCTTGTCATGGTCTTGGAAATGGACTAATGTTTATGTAGGGTTGTGCTTGAATTAGATAGAATAATATAAATGTGGATGTAATAATTCAAGGTTCAAAATCTAAAATATTAAAACCCATAAATATGTGAGAAAAATTGTGTATCCTATATTCATTTCATGTCTATGGGTTTCCACCAAAAAATCCAAAAGGGATAAAATAATAAATGAATTGAACTAAAATATTTGTAATGAGCCTCTTAAGTATATATAGGATCCTTATGAAACTAAGAAAAATGAAGATTCATTCCTTCCAAAAGTCACATTAGACATAAATACAAAATGTGAATAGTCATCTTCTTTCAAATATTATAATAATATACAAAATATTTTCTTTCGTATAACTTTAATTTGTCCCACTTTGAGACCTTGTTTACTTGTAAAGATAAAACTAATCAACTACTACCTTTACAAAAAAATTTTTTTTCTAGAAAGATTTCATCCTAGGAACTAAGTAAACTTCACATGTAAATAGGACTCACTAATGAACTAGCTAGGTAAAACACGTATTATCACCAACACCCCCCTTAAGTGAAACTTAGGGAGAAGAAAATTATTATGCAAAGATGCAAGGATGTAAGGATGCAAGGATGCAAGGAGAAAACCCTTTGGGATAAAACTCCTCCGTAAAAGAGAGATGAAAACAAAATTCTCTTAGTGATGAATGAGAAGGAAAAAACCAAATTTGAGGAAAAATACAACCCATAAGAGAGAAGAAGAAATACCATGCATCCCTCCTCAATGTTGGGCCTCCTAGAATAATGGTAGATACTCGACATTGAATGTTGAAGATGATTCAAAGGTGTTGAACAATGTTCTTCCCCTTAGGAAGAAATTAAACCAAGATAGTATGAAAGATGTCTTCTCATTCCTAAAAGGAATATGTGAAAATAAGGATGATGTGTGATGTCTCTAAAGAATGATCAAGTGTCTCCATGTCGATGGTGAAAGGTGTCACTCTCTAAACATGCATTTTGTCTCAGACTACAAAATATGAGAATGTATTTCTCCTATAAATGATTGAAGAATATAATAAAAAATAAAGATACCACAAAAGACAAATGAAAATCCTCCAAATATTGTCCAAAATAATCCACACTCATGTCAAACTATGAGGAATGATCATATAGAGAATGACTGAGAGGGTCAAGGTATTCCCTCACAACAACTTAAGAAGAATCATCTCCATTGAAGATAAAATGAATTAAATCAATGGTGTCTCCCAAATTTGAATTGTGGGACTCACAAAACCAACCAACAATGTCTACCAAGTACTCATCCTAAGTAGCCATTTTGGAAGATGATGTATATCTTACTACACTATATCACAAGGAGACAAAATTGCGGCAATACAAGCATCACCAAGTACAAAACTAGATCCTCAATGGATGAAAGAATACTAAGATCCAAATTACCATATTGAATCTCATCAAAATTATCCAGACTAGATGTCTCAATGTGAATATTCATTGAAGGAACAATAGGATAAAAATGTGAGAAGGTTTAGACTCAAGATTGGTGACCAACCTCCTCGATTGCAACTATATATTTGTTAGACAAATCTCGAATTATAATAGAATCTGGTGTGAACTCAACACTCTGGCCTACTCCACCATGTTTGATTTGATAGAAAGAAAGGATATTGGATAATAATGAATGCACACAAAGAACACAATTACATGATCCATCATCCATGTCAATGGATCCCTTCCAAAAAATATGCATATATATGTGTTGTTAGCCATTAGGATGTGTGGTGATGTATAAGACTCAAATAAAGAGAACATACTCTTGAATGAATCCATGTGATGTGAGGCTCTTGAATCAAGTATCCACCTCTCTAACTCAAAATTTATAACTAAAACAAGTGCTTTCCCCTTATTTATATTGAAATTTGGTGAAGATTGTGAAGATTTACCCTTTTATGATGAAGGCAAAGTAATTTGGTTCTTCTTAAGAATATGCTTCAAGTCAACAATTTTTTTTAATAACATTGATGTTTGTCAATTCCATATTTTATTGTAATATGCACATGTAGGCTTATCCTTCTTAGATGATTCCCCTTCTGAGGTAGAGTATTTAGATTTTTTATTATGCGTTTTTTTTTTCTCTTGGTTTGCTTCTTATCAGGATTCCTTGATTCTTTTTGTACCCTATACTCACTATCCAACAATGCTTGTGACTTTCAAGACTTGATTAGACCCATATGAGTTAACTATGCTTCCTCTTAGATTAGGAGATTTGTAAAGTCATAAAATGTAGGATCAACATATGATTCTCCCATAGAAATTCAATGGGTATGAAAGCCTAAAAAGAATGTTGAATACTCAGGACCGATTCTCCCATAAAAATTTAGAATCAATTACAAATCCTCCTTATCAATATTACAATCTTTCAATTACGTTCTTAGTAATTTAATCTTAGAAATGCAGTCTTGGATATGGTCAAAAAGTTTAGTATCAAGATTCATGAAATCATTATTAATCTGATATCCCCTAATCTTATCAGTTTTACCATACAATTTATCAAGTCTTCCAAGCCTCTTTAGGTGTTTTGCATGATTTAATATGAAATTGTAAATCAAATGAGATAAATGAACATATACATCCAAGTGTTTTCTCATGATCAAGCTCCCATTTTTTCAATTCATTAGCATCATTAGGTTGAGGAATGGTTTCCTTTAAATAACCATTACAAACCTTTCCCATGAGATAATTCCATACTAATCTTCTCCACAAAGCATAATAATACCGAGTTAGGAGTTCAGTTTGAGATTTCCCCATTGCAAGAACACACAACAAGCAAAATAAAGAAATCAACCATTGCAATATTACCTCCCAAATTACTTAATCAATAATTCCCCCAACAATATATGATTGTGGAACTTTATATTTAGTGCAATTACATGTGTCACTTGCAAAAAAATAAAGTGGACTTGATCTTAGTGCGTAAAGACGCCAAATTTGACCACAAGCTCAAAGTAAAAAATTTACACTAAATGGGATCAATCTGATCACACTACTATAAAGCATACAAAAAATTATGCACTTTCAAAAATAATTTCACCCAAAAATGTTATTGTAGGAGTGAGAATGAAGCTCCGAAAGTTCCCAAAATGAGAACAACTTAACAACACCTATGAGAATCTATAATTTAAAAAAAAACCAAGCACCAAAACCAAAAATCATATGTCACACTATGTAGAGCATGAAATTTTTCCCATAAATAAAAAAAATCTCATAAAAATGTGGTTGAATGATTGAGTTATGAGCCTTTAAAGTTGTATTGCAAAATCAAAACTACCAATAGAGAGGAGGAAAAAAATCTTAAAGGGCTACTAACGTCAATATTCTACAATCTTAAATTTGATAGTTTGTTGGCCACCAATTAGAATATACCCTATTTACATGGAATATGCTCCCTGAAAAAATATTCCAATGAATATTCTAATGGCGTTAGTGATGAAATATATAAAGAATGTTCTTCAACTAAATTTCTTATGCAGTATAATCATATTTTCAAGAAACATATATTTGGTGGGTTATTTCAATCATTGGAAATAAGACTAGAGAGGTCGATTAATCTAATAAGAAATGTGGTAAATATTTTTTTTGCATTTGGTGTGTAATGAGTGAATTGTACCCTGCATAGGTAGGGTACGTCTGTGGCCTAAAATTATAGAGTAATTTTTGCTCTAATTGAATTTAAAAAAATTCAAAAAACATATTTTTCAACCTAGATATCTCAATAAAAACTAACAATAAGTAATCCCACAAGATTTGATACCATGTGAGAATTGGTATAGGATTACTCTACACCATGCAAGATTTGGCTGAAGATTATATCCACCAAAGATCTAAGAACTTCATGATTAGCTATGAAATAATAATGTTATTCTATCAAAGGATGCAAAAGATAGATTATGATTATATGATTGATCAATAAACATTTGATTTTCACATGAGACCACTTGATTATATAGCCAAGGTGAGACATAGGATTAGAGAGGATCATGACAAGTGACTTAATACTATGTCATGAGATAATTAATATTAAATGTCAAAAGATAAGATAATATCTAATGACAACTAAGACCTTCTAGAAATATTCCCTCTGAAGCCTAAGTAAACTTAACATGTAAATAGGACCCACTAATGAAATAGTTAGGTAAAATACCTATTTACACTAAAAAAGGTCACAAGGAAGACACTCAACCCAAAATCATAGACACACACAACATATCATCACTACATATAAATTATTTCTTAAAATCCCAATATTATAATGATCAAAGAGATACCAATAAATTTATGGATTATGGGAATAAATTCAACATTTATATTAAAAAATCAAGCATTAGTTTTTTCACACTTTTTTCAAAGGCTATTGTAAGTCTATGATAAGATTTTTGAAAATAATGGAAGTAGAGAAATAGAAGAGGAAAAATGATATTGGAGAGAAAAGATAGGATAATAGAACATGGATGAAATTATGAGAGTGGTAAAACTTTTAAATGGCTCCAAAGAGGTCATTTATTGTTGTAATAATAGTTATTGGTGGAAAAATTCATCGAATTACATTTTTATATGTCATAAAGGGAAATATAACATGTTTAAATATTCTTGTTGGTTAGGTACATATGTATAGCTATGTTGATGTTAGTATGATCATATCTAAATCTGAATATAAATAGTATAATATAAGGTTATAGAAGTGGTCTTAAGATGAAGTTGATGTTGGATCTTGTTAACCCGATGTGGGAAAGATCTCATACAACTAGTTAACAGCAATAAGCTATTATCTTATAAATTATATACACTAAATAAAGTGCAATCTATATGGTAAGAACTACAATGGATCCATTTTTTTCTATTTCACAATCATGCACTATTGAATCTCTCATAATCGAAGAACCATTCTCTATTAGAAGCCTTGTGAAAGGAAACAACTCTAGAATTAATAACATATACAAACTAATGTGTATGTATAGAAAAAGCTATTACAAAATAAACACATCCATCATTATTAGAGGCCCTCAAGTTTAAATTATCTTCATACACTTTATTTTCCTTCTCCTTGTAGTCCTTAATGTGCCTAATATTTTTGTATTCCAAAATTTTACCTTGGATCTACCAAGAGACTTAGATCTCCCCTTATAATTAGCACACTATTCTTTTTTCATTGTCTATCCCTTATCCTTAGAAAATTATTTGACTATAAAATCATTTTTAATAAAATATATGATTTCTACCTTGTTATTGATGAGATGGAGACTATTGGAAGAGTTGTGAGGAGATTTTTGGAAGGATATATGGCAAATGAAAATGTTTCTACTATGATCTTGAGGAGATTTTTGGCGATGTTATTATATTTTTATCATTGATGTCAACATTATTGCGGTAAGCATGGTTGAATGGAGTGATGGAAATCTAGTGTATACATGCAATATTTTTGCTGGTCTAGTGCATGCCAATTTTTTTGTAGAATTGTTTAAGTCCCACTGCATCATTTCCAATGTATAATGAACTAGTTTTGAGGTTTGCATTGCTCCACCATGAAGAATTTAGTTATGCAATTCTGAGATAATTTGGTACTTTTTGGAGGACTCTAAATACAAGGTTTCTCATCTTCAAGCCCTCTATAGTTGAATTTTGAGTTGACATAGTATCACTATGGATTTGGTAGAGTTATTGTGGCAATGTACCTATTTGGAATGCTCTGAATTCCATCATGGATTATTATTTTTCTATGCAATTTTGTGTGAGAATTTAAAGATTTATGAAGTATGTTGGGTCCAAGTGTTATGAGATTTGGATGTTTGCATGTCGATATGTGGATGAATAGATTGTTTATTTCTTTCTTGCTTCACTAATAGGGTTGATCTAAAAGGTTTGAGGTCGTGAAAATTTAAAGGAAGTTTAGATAAAAATTATGGGATTAATTATAGGTCCCTTCCATATTTTGAAGTATTACATGTTTTAGAAGAATGTATGGTTGGATATTTAGCCGATAGGTTATTACTTTGCATAGTACATCTAATTAGGATGGCCTTTCTTTTTTTTAGGTGTTTGCAAAGATAATGCATGTAAATGTAAGATGATTTTGGTGTTGTAGGTAAGATTTTTTTCTTGAGTGTTTGGATGATGTGAAAGGGAGTAAAGTGTGATGTGAAGAGCTACATAGTAGAGTTTGATAGCAGTGAATCATGAAGTGTGTTAGATCAATCTACAGAGGTTAATTGAAATTGTATTTTTCATATGGTAGATGCATTGTATCAATTCAAATCTTTGGCAGTGAGCCACCCTTCTTTTTAATAGCGTGTCATCTCTTCTATTCTCTATTCTCTAGATAGTAAGTCCTTTGGACAAT
The DNA here is from genome assembly GCA_007115665.2 of Sequoiadendron giganteum. Classification (NCBI taxonomy): domain Eukaryota; kingdom Viridiplantae; phylum Streptophyta; class Pinopsida; order Cupressales; family Cupressaceae; genus Sequoiadendron; species Sequoiadendron giganteum. The sequence goes on from CM021101.1 coordinate 579,993,050, forward strand.
GAGTCCCCTTGGAATTGAGCCATTATATAATATATTATGACCAATTATAATATTGTGAGCTAATGCTCACCGTGGTTTTTCCCTTTTAAATTTTCCATGTAAATATGGTGTTCTTGTGTTCTTTGATGTGATACATGATTTATATGTTCCTTTCTATTACTAAAAATTTGATACGATGCTTTGAATGAATTTTTAAGTTGATGAAGTTAATAAATTTCAAAGAATTATGATTCACCCCCCTCTCAATATTCTAGGTGTTCAACAATTTCTATCAGAGCTTGGTTCCTTCAACTAGCTTGATTGATGAGGTAGATATTGGGGCTTGAACACATGGCTACAAGGAAGTATCTTATTCCTCCAAAAGAGATTATCCCTAAAGGGTTTACTAAAGAATATTGTGTAGCTGACATGGAATGAGAACTCAAATCAGCTCTTGAAGATTTGGATAAAGAAGAAGATGAGAACATAGATCTGAAAAAGGATCTTAGTGATGTAGTTGAGTGTATTAAGAAGTTGAGAGAGAAATTCAAGAAAGGTATAAAAAAAGGATTAGGGTTTGAGAAAGGATAAATTTAAAAAATAGATTAGACACCAAATAATACTCAAAAGAATAATGACAAGAAGAGAAAATTCAAGAAGGTTCGAAACGAGAAGAAATATTTCAAAAGACCACTAATCAAACAACCAAATGCACAAAGGTACCCACATTTTAATGGTTATTATTATTCTTGCAATAATTTTGGACATAAGGCTATAGAATGTAGAATAAAAATGAATCAAAATATCAATCATTTCTCTGTCAATGCTATACATGCAATAGATTTGGTCATAAAGTTAATGAATGCAAAAATCAGATAATGAATGGCTATAATATTGGCATGAGATGTCAATATTTCAATGACTACTATTATACATGCAATGGATTACAGCATAAGGCTAATGAATTTAGATCTAGAAATGATAGAAGTGAGCTTGTTCAAAAAGGTGTCACTTTTTACAAATGCAATAAACTAGGACACATTACTAAGTTCTATAGAAGCAAGAATGTGAAACCCTCTATTTCATAAAAGAATGCTAATCTAGTAGAGAATTTTGATATGACTAAGATGAAGAAATAAATGAATAATATTTGGAAGATGAAAGATGAGAATGAAGTGAAGAATGAGTTTGTGTTAGGTTCTAGTGGAGATGTTTCCTCCAAAAACTAAATGAAGAGCTTTGGCTTAAGGGGAGTTTTAACTGAAGATCCTTAAGCCTCTGCCAAAGATATGGTGTTGGTGTATTCAACATGTTGATATAAGATGTAGGTTGACATGCTTGATCTATGGGTGAATTCTCTAGTGAAAAATATTTTTTTGTAGATATTTGTGGAGTATTTAAAGGTGATTGTCATCACATTTAAGGTTACCAACTTTTCAACCCAACACTAATGATTGCAATCAATGCACTTTAGATCTTTTGGAAAAGTGTATATAAGTGATTTTCCATATTAAAAGTTCATTTTCAATCAAGTATTTGAAGATTGAAGAACAAAGAAGAGGTGAATTGAAACAATTCAAAGTTGGTGTGCAAAACCCTAACTTGCATAAATCTAAAAGGTATATATAGTTTCTACATTATCTTAGTTTCAGAAGTATTTCAATATTTCTATCACTCAAGTAGTTAATTTTGTTGACCAACCTCGACCTAAGTTCAAGAGACATCTTGATAAATATATGGTGATGGATCAAGATGGTGTGTTCTCACATATTCTTGTTGGCATTTTGCATACTGAAGATGTCATAATTTATATTCATGGAAAAATGGAAGAATAAAATCATTATAATTTGGGATAAGTGAGGTTAAATGAGCTTAATGGTGATAAATTTGAGCTAAAACCTAAGTTTGAAATTTTAACGAAGACGAAGCAAGATGTCTAGAATAATTTTCTCATATTTTGCTATGTTGATGAATGGATTAGATATGTATTGAGTAGAATTCACAATAGTTTGATTTGGTTTGACTGACCATACATGATTACCAAGGAAGAAATTAGGGTTGTGATAGGTTTATGTTCAACCTAACCAATTCTAACTCTTAAATCTATGAAAAATGAAGTCGTGGTGAATTTAACTAGTGTAAAATTTGATAAACATGCCCTAAAAGTTAAGGATATTAAAGAATTCTCTATAAAGACACATCAATGATGATTGGTTATAATATTTTCTTCACAAACAAATAAAACTCTATTTCTACTATTAAAATTAATATTGCCTATGAAATGGTGAAGAAAGGTGTGGATTTTGACATATGTGAGTTTTTAAGGCAACAACTAATGGAGAATTTGCAAAAAACCAAGGATTCTAGGCACCCCTTCCGGTTTGGAACCTTGGTCATATTTTTCCTTTTATACATTCTTGGAGAGATTCTCAACATAAATAAAATTGTGTGGTTGAGTGGTGTTTCTGTTGAAACTCAAATCAAAGATAATTTGAGGATATTGGGTAATGCAGACACATAAAAGGTCTTATTATGGGTTTTATTTAAAAAATTCTAGGATAACATGAAAGCAAGAGAGATAATTCCTAAGAGTGTATTGGAGAAGTACAAAAATGATATCATCTTCATGGTCTACAAGGATTGTTGCATTATGGAAGCTATGGAGCCAAGTATAGTATGGACCCCTGAAATGGGTTATGAGGTTACAAAAGATGTGGTTATTGAGCTGGAAGATCATATGTTAGGTATGCCTAGAGACCCTAAAGAAGGAATGTATGGCACATATGAAGAAAAATCCTGTGAGGTACATATGGAGAAAAATAAAAAGGATATCACAAGGAATGTGGAAAAGATGAAGGCACAAGTAGTGGAGACGACAGGAATACCAAAGGGATATCCAGTCCTCCAGATGGTGCACCTAGTGCTAAAAGATCATGTTAGACCTATTCCCCCTCTCTAGCTTCTCATAAGTCCTTAGGGACTAAACCTATTGTTAGTATAAAGAGAAAAGAGTGAACCAATGCCCCTCTAAAAGAATAGAGTGCTCTGTAGAGAAGAAGAGTAAAAACAAAACCTACAAGAAAAAGGTATGTTGGATATGATGATGAAGACGATGAAGATGAAGGACCTCAATTGGTTCATAGAAAGAGATCGAACGTCTCTCAAGACACAAGTGAAAAAAAATAGACTTGACATTACCGATACATATAATGAAGAAGTGGAGAAGAAGAAGAAATAATTTAGAATATAGGTGATAGAAAAGAAGTCTAGAAAGGAACAAAATCTAGCAAAGGCTAAGGGGAAGAATAAGGACAAATTCCCTCAAGAAATAAAACTTAGCCCTCTAAGGTTGGATGTTGGAAGAGACTACAACAATGTATTTATATTTAGATGAGGTAGACAAGGGTACAATAGATGAAGCAAATATAAATTATATGGTAACCTTTTTCACTACTTTGTCACAAATTGAAGATAAATTACCAAATCACTTGAAGAATATTTTGAGTATGAGGAAACAAGAAGCAATAGACAAACATTTCAAAATAAGGGAAGATTCCCTAGAGAAGATTGGTTCTTCTCTATCAGAAGAAGATAGAGAAATATTGGCACAACTTTACAACAGAGAATTTAGAACAAAATGAAGAGTCAGAACCCTGATGAGCAAGGATGAGGATGATATAAAAAGGTTCAAAAATGAGACACTACAAAAGTTAGAAGAGATTTCAAAAGATATAAGTGTGTCTCCAGAAAGTGGAAGTGAAATGCAATATAAAATTGTTGTCTTGGATGTTAACGCACATGTTGAGGATGATTCAGAACATGAGAGTGAGCATAAAGAAGATAAAATGCAAGAAGATGTGGGAATATATTATATCCCTCCAGTAGTGGAGAATTTTGGAGAAGAAAAGGATGAGGAAATGTAGGAAGATGTACAAAATGAGAAAAATTCACCTTCTATAGACATAGAGAAAAATCTTGAACAAGAAGAAGAGATTGCACAAGACAACACAAAGAATTTAGAGGCACAAAAAATTGAAGACCACCCCCCTCCAGAAGATAATGATAAATTTGCAAAAGAAAAGAAGAATGAAGAGGAGTCCTACAATGCAGATTAGGAGAATAATATGGAGAAAGAATAGGTGAGCATAAATTTTGTTGGTGAATCCTCTGGTGATTCACTTAAGGGTCTAATGGAAATGCAGTTGCAGTTCGAGCCTATTATTTTTGCACAACTCTTGCAACTCCCTTTGATCCAAGGTCAAGTGGACATGGGGAAAATATTTCCCCTATAGAAACTCGAAATTGGTGATATGTTTCATGCTTTCACATGGAAGGAAATTCTATCCACCCACCAAAAGAGCACCGAGTTAATTGAAGAATAAATTAAAGTATTCCAAGAAGGTATTCCCCGTGTTACATTTGATGAGTATTTATTCGATGTTAAAAATTTGAAGCTATTTTTAGATTATTTCAAGGATTTTTCCTCTGGTCTATAAGAAAGGTTACATAAAGAGATAAAAAGTAGGTCAATGACACAAAATTGATTGAGATATCAGACAAGTGTAATGGTGCATGTAGAAAATTCTAAGAAAATATTAAAAATGTGTAGAAGTGTTTGGATGAAGCATGAGTTTTGTTTCATTTTTTCTTGAGATGACCTAGTTCCATGAAGAGCATCAAAGATCAAATGGAATCAATTGAGTCATAGATTGCATAGGCCTTCGAAGCCTATGATCTAGCTAATGAAATAGATGGTGCTACAAGGGTTGCATTAGGAAAATTTCATGCATAGTTTCTCCAGTTGTAGGAATAGAAAGAAAAGATAACAATACAATACAGTCAGCTTAGGGATTTGGTAAGTGCAAGGCTTATCACCTTAACCTATGTTGTAGGACATGTAGATAATTTAGCACAACAAAATCTGGTACCCAGTTCTCCAAATAAAGAAGAAGACCTCCTTATGTAGTTTGAGAGTGAGAGAAACACACTTATCTTTGCCCAAAAGGATTGGTAAGTTGGAAGAAAGGTTAGGGAGGCACACCTTGCAAATTGAAGGTGTTACAAGAATATTATGCCCTCCTCTAGTTTATTATGTAATTTTTTGTTTTCCCTATGCATTTTCAAATTTCTTTGTACATATGTTGAAGTAGTAGACAATGTTGCAATAATTTTTTTTATCATTTTTGATAGATAACATTGTAAATGGGAGATATTCTCATGCATATATGTATATATTTACAAAGGGGGGAATAGTTGAAGTAATTTATCAAGTTTGATATTGAGATCCATTTTCCCTTCATGTCAAAGGGGGATAAGTTTGGATATTTGGAGAAGATTGGAAATTTGAATAACATGTTTCCATCGATAAAAAAGGGGGAGACTATTGGAATTTTTCTTGTCATTGATGAGATGGAGATTGTTGGAAGAGTTGTGGGGAGATTGTTGGAAAGATATATGGAAGATGATATAGTCGTTGCTACTATGATGTTGGGGATATTTTTGGTGATGCTACTATAGTGTTATCATTTATATCAACATTATTGTGGTATCTACATGAAAAGATGAAAATAGTGGTGTTTCTTTCACTTCTAGGGCTTTGGACCTAAAAGGAAAGAGACCAATTTTCTTGCTCCTTTCACTCAAGAACAAGCCCTTCAGATTTCAATACAAAGGAGATTGAAATATAGCAAAAGGAATTGTCTAGGGGATTGAACATGATGTCAAATGAGGGGTTCACCACCAAGTGTAAACTTGGAAAACAAAATGTTGGAAAACATAGTGTGATATACAAGATGACCTAGAAAGATGAACAAAATATAGTAAAAAGCTATGAAATTGGAAGTGTGCACCTAAAATATTGAAGAAGGAAGAATCGAGATTTGGATCACTGAAAAATCTACTATTTTTGTTCATTGGGACTAATTCACCAAGCTGGGCAAATCAATCCAATTTTTGGGAAAATGTGCATAAATAGGTTTCAGCCAAAAGGGTATTCAAACCTATAAAGTCTTGATCAGGCCTATATAGTGGGACTCATTCACCAATAGTGGTGAATCAATCCAATTCTTCTTTTTCAAAGTTCTGAACTATATTATGTGTCTCTCGGTCTTCTCTTCTCTTTTCGACTAGTTTATGGATCTAAATCTACAAAATACCACTTATAGGTCTTCTCCAAGATTTTCCAAGGTTGAATGGAAACTTTGATAACTTTAGAAACTTAACAACTTTTCTCCAGCTTTTCTCCTTGACCAATCTGCAACCTAGACCTGCAAATCACACACAAGAAGAGGGAAAAATGTTGTGGGGGTTAGATAATAAGGGTTTGCCTTGTTCAAACCCCTCATGGGTAATTAAACCTTGAAATGAAAGAAAATGTAGAGGGAGAATGATAAATGAAAAAAAGATAATCTTGCAACTCACCAAACCCTAGCAATAAGGTGTTGCAATTATGCTTGAAATGGCTACAGTGGATGTGGTCTTTGATTCTTGTTTGACGTTGATAGATCTTGAATGTAATGCTTTCTTGAACCATGAACTCTACATCATAATTGCTAGAAAAAAAAAAAAAACATGAAGAATGCAATCCTTGACATGATGATTGACTCTTGAAAAATTCTCTTGAATGCTTGATAATCTACCCTTGAATTATCTTGCTCAAATGCTCTTGTGAGCTCAATTTTCTATAAGGATACTCTCACAAAAGTGTTAGGTTAGAACGAGTGAAATAACCTTGTATTTATACTCAATTATGAAAGAATTCCTGAAAGTACAATGCTACAAACCAACATCATATCTAGGAGAATAAAATATCATTGAAATTTTGATTTAAATTTGAATTTTGGTCACACAAAACTCATTCGCCCAAGGTGGTGAATGAGTCCCATCACACATAATGTATGGGAACGAAAATAAAAAGTGTTTAGAAATGTGTGAAACCTACATTAGGGCCAGAAAGACCTAGGTGGGACTCATTCACCCAAGGTGGTGGATGAGTCCTAGACACTAAATCTGGGCCACACAAGCCAACAACACCTGAATTATGATTGATCAATGATTGGTGTCAAGATTATCCTCGAAAAAATACAATAAATTTGTCTTGTGGATGCAAAGCCCAATTATTAATGAAAATCCTAGAGGAATGTGAAAGTGTGTTACAACACTTTACAACACTCCAAATAAGGCAAGATTAAGATAAATTATGATTGAAAACATATTTATTATGCTTAGATAATTGATAAAACCCTAGAAAAGTGTGAAAGTATATTACAACACTTTACAACACCTTTGAAAGGCACCATTTAAATCCATTAGTTCACAAGGGCCCAAGATCTAGTGTGAATGTGTTATCCGCATTACAACACTAAATCAAGGAAAAATTAGGGCAAAATCCACAAGGAGGACCCAAACGAGTGCGAAAATGTCAAAGCACCTATTTTTTGACACTACACTACTTTGATGTTCTATGAGTATGGTTGAATGGAGTGATGGAAATCTAGTGCATAGATGCAATATTTTTTGTTGTTCTGATGCAGACCAAATGTTTTGTAGAATTTTCTAGCTCCTAGTGTATAATTTTTAATTTATAGTGAACCAATTTTCAGGTCTTCATTGCTCTACCATGAAGAATTTAGTTATGTGGTTTTGAGGTTTTTTTTTAATTATTGGATTATTCTAAATCCAAGGTTTTTCATCTTGAATCCCTCTAAAATTGAAGTTGGAGTTGACAAAGTATCACTCTAGATTTGGTAGAGTTACTATGGTAGTGTACCTATTTGGAATGTTCCACATTCCACCATGGATTTTTGTTTTTCTATGTGGTTATATGGGAGTTTTTATAGTTGTCTAAATTACGTTGGGTCCAAGTGGCATGAGTTTCAGATGTTCATGTGTCAATATGTGGATGAATAGTTAGTTTATTTCTTTGTTGCTTCACTAATAGGTTTGACTTAAAAGGTTTGATGTTGTGTGAAGTTAAAGGAAGTTTGGATCAAAAATATCTAAGTAATTATAGGTCTTTTCCAACCTATTATTAAGTATTACATGTTTTGGAAGTGTGTATGGTTGGATCTTGAGCCAAGAGTTTTTTCCTTGCACGGTACATCTAATTAGGCCAACCTAGTTGATATTATAGGTGTTTGGGAAGGTAATGCGTATAAATGTAAGATGATTTTGATGTTGTAGGTAAGAGTGTGTGTGAGTTTTTGGATGATGTGAAAAAGGAACAAAGTGTGATGTGAATGTGATATGAAGATCTATGAAGTTAAGTTTGATAGCAATGAATCATGAAGTGTGTTAGATCAATTTACACAGCTTAATTAGAACTATATTTAGCATGTAGATGCATTGTATAAATTCAAATATTTGGCAGTGAGCCACCCTTCCTCTTGGAAATGAGTCATCTATTATATTATCTATTATCTGGACAGTGAGTCCTCTCAATAGTGATTCCACCTAGCAATGAGCCATTTTGTAATATCTTATGACTAGTTATAATATATTGTGAGATAATCATCATTGTGGTTTTCCATTTTTTGGGTTTTCCATGTAAATCTAGTGTTCTTGTGTTCTTTGACGTGTTACATGCTTTCTATGTTCCTTTCTATTACTTTAAATTTGATATGATGCTTTGAATGGATATTTAAGTTGATGAAGTTAATAAATTTTAGAGAATATTGAATCACGCCCCCTCTCAATATTTCAGGTGTTCAATATTGGTCGTCTTGTATATCTTTATGTTGATGAATTTTAACTAATTTATCATAATACTGAATTTGTTTAGGTGATCCATGATAGATTTTATATCACTTATCCAAATGGAGTTAAAAATTTAGCAAAAAAAAAAAATTAGTAGAGACTTCTTCTAATACTGGCTCCCCAAATTATTTGTAGAATCACTACCCATATATGTTTATCAATAATAAAATCATCCATGTCAAATTTTCAAAACTCAAAGTTTATTTCTTTGAAATTATACATCTCCATTCTAGAAGTTCTTCTCATATCTATTCCTTAAATGAAAGATCAACTTCAAAACTCCCATTCGAGAGAGATCTGATACAAAAAACTATACTCATCCAATAGATCTAATGATTTTTTTTCTTTTATACCAAAATAAAAGGAAATATGTTATAATTCATAAATAATCCTACCTAAGTAGATTACTATACTTTTTTTTAGCTAATAAAATTTTAGAAAAAATTTAGTATAGTAACAACAATAATAAATAGAACAAGAATATGTAAGAGAAGAAAATAAGAATGGAGACAATAAAACATAAAGTGGCACATGCATACCCTTACAAAACTTTCGTAAGGTAAAACAACACTTTATGCAGCAATAATTCCAATTTACTATTCAATGATAATAGGTTATCATATGATATTAATCTATATACTTCACTAGAGGTCTATACTTTAAAATTAAAGGTATTTTTATAATATAAACCTACATAAAGCATCTCATAATATCTCCACCTCAAGTCCTATATAGGGCAAGGAGACCCAAAAAGAAAATATTTGTTTTTCAAAACTATAAGGTCAAAACCATGAGCCTAAGATAATTCAATGAGGTTCACATTTAATCCATGTGTCCCACAGTCCATATGAGTATCCCTCAATAACTCCATGCATATATAATAATATTGTCCACACCTCTTACATGTCTCTATAAATAAATAATCAAAGATTCTAACCATAGGTCACCTAGTAACCCCTTATTTAATGACTTCTTACAACCATCACAAGAACAATAAAACATTGTGGATAGTGTCAACTATACAATCTCAATATTTCATCCAATAGGAGTTCCCTTTTGCATGAAATCACATTATTATAATATTGAAACATAAAATTAGTCACAACTATAGTTTTAACTTATATGATGTACACCAAAACCTAGTCTACTAATCCTAACAAACATTACGTAGATAAATTTACAATAAATTCAATCTTATTATAGAAGTATCATACAATTCTCCCTTAAAATTTGCACAAAATAAATAAGAGTAGAAGTGAAATTATCATCCACTAACTTAACATTTTCTCTACCAACATACTCTCATAATTACTTTACTTGATTTATTTATCCTATCATATTTATAAATAAAAACAATGTAACTAAATTCATTTTATATCCAATTTTGTAATATTACACATTTCCAAAATTTATATTTCCCCTAGAACAAAACTAAGATAATATCTCAATATTTTTTCTCAAATTTAAGCATAATAAAGTAAATTACAAATTTAATTTCTTCCCTAAATTGAAATATACAAATGAAAATAAATTGTGTCTTCAAAAGAATCATCAAGAGTAAATATTCAATACCAACATGATGAGATACAACATCCAAAAAAACTCATAGCCAATAGGATATAGCTACATATCAATCATATAGAGGCCTCCACATTAATTGAGCTAAAATATTGGAGGATTTCCTTATGATGTATATTTTCTCAATATAGACATCTAGATTCACAATAGTTGGTCAATGAATATGAAAACACAAAATGCACAATAGATTAGATTTACAACTATGAACCAAACACTCAATTCTCTTTAAGGAGGAATGAGGATTAGTACAACCATGGAAGAGTATGAAAATAATGGCTCAATACTTTATGACCAAGCAAAAAAATAATACCAATGTTTCTCAAAGAATTAATCACAACATATAATTTCACCATATTCTAATCCACACAACAATATCAAGAATACTTATCCCTTTAATAACATCATTTTGATGTGAGGACCATTCTTTTGTGGACTTTTCATTTTTCTATTTTGGTTATGTTTCGACAGATACCTTATGGTACTATTCAAGTTATAGTGATTTAGATGTTTGACCTAGTGTTAGATTTTGATTGATAATTGAATTTGTATGTGTGGACTGATTTAATTATGCTTTAATGTTTTTATATGATATGATGTTTAGGTGAATTATAATAAAAATATAATTAAATTATTAGATTTGTATATGTGATTACATAATCAAATTTCATCTTATATTGTACAGATAAAATAAATTTTCTTTTGTGACTCTAAGGATTATGAATGTTGAGAATTATGTTTAATTAGAAATAGAGTAATTGCATGATATTGAAATCTCTTATTGAGACTTATTATAAAAATTTACGTGTGAAAATATTTGTGATTATGTATATTTCAATTATGTTGCTTTGGCTATGAGATCTTATGAATGTATTAACATGTAAAATTAAGTGTGCAGGTTAACTTCCATGGCATATGGAATCAAAGGTCTCTAAGGAACCCTAAATCGATTATCGTTGTTATGCTATACTATAGTCTATTTAGAGGGAATATATTCTCAATAGTAATGTAAATATTATAATATGGATTGATAATGGTTTTTTAATATTTTTAATGGCTTAGGTCCTTTAAGATGTGATTTGGTGTTTTAAAATTGGTCATTTTCGAATTTCAGCGTTTTGAGGTTTTTAAAGGGTTATTTTATGTCTCATTTTAAGTGTTTTTATATTTTTTTGGAGCTTTAGGGTGGGAACCTATGGGTTAGGTACATTTTTAATTTATCATCTTGGACTTAGGCCAAGATGTGACCCCTCTTTAATTATTATTAAGAGGTTTGATGAATAAAACATTTGGATATTGGGGTGGTTGACTTATCACATCCCACACCCATTCTCTAAATTTTATTTAAAAGCTCATAATGTCTCTCACATATATATGTGACCCATATTTTAAAGGATTTCACGAGAAGAATGTATAAGTACATTCTACTCCTCCCAAGGTCTCATGCATATGTGAGAACTTATGGGAGAATTTTCCTTGGGGATGAATGAGAGAGTGAAAAGTGTCACCCCCCATTCAAAGAATAAAAAATATGAATTCCTATTCATAATCACTTTGAGGATGAAGAGGGGGTTCTTATTTTTTGTCCTTTCATATTTATTTATTGAGAGAAGAAGTGGGAAAATACTTGGATAAAAGGTGGGATTGCAAGACTATAGCTCATCACAAACCTATCTTATCTTTTAGGAATCTTGGAGAAGTACCTGATCCCAAGCTCCATTTTTTATTTTTTAAATCACATGTGAAAATTTTGAATTATGTTTTATGAATTTCATTTGTATGTTGCTCTTATTTCTTATTATGATGTGAATATGTGGGGTTGAGTTTTAATGGGGTATTTTCTCCCACTTGATAAGAGTTCCCCAAGAATGGGTTGAGTGAGGGAAAACCTTCAATTAAGAAAGCTCCTTCCTTTGAGAAGCAGCTTGGGTATGAGGACCCTTGGGTAAGAGTACTAAATTTGAATATATAGGTATGGTTGTATGGGAGAGAAAATAAAATTCATGAAAATTCGGTTATGTGAATGGAAAAATGGATATTGTATATTTTGATGTGTTATTATTGTCTCCATATTGCACAATATGTCACCTCATCTCCTCCTTTGTCAATCTTGTGAAGATTGATGTGTGTGAGTCTATCATTGGGTTATGGATATTTCAATGAATATGTGTGTTTGATCAAAGGATGTCTATGTGTTTGTTTGAGATGTTTGAGTGTAAACCTGATTCCCATGGCATTGGAGAATATTTTTTGTGTGTTCTTGTGAAGGATCAAAGGTAATCTTGGAGCCTTCCAACATTGGAAGGATAATCCTTTTATGTAGTGTAAAAATATTGGGAGATAACTTGTATGGTAAATCTATATTAGTGATCTCCTTGATTTAATATTTCATACGTTGTAAATATCATGGTTGTGGAAAGGAAAAGCTCATTATATTTTACAAATGTGTAAATATGAATAGTATTCTTTTCTAAAATATATTGCTATTATTTCCAAATTTTCTTCCTATGGTTTATTTTGTTGCATGATATACATAAGTTGTTCAAATATAGAAATTTTGGATAGAAAAACATTTATATATGTGATTTTATCTTGTTAATCAATATTAAATATTTCTATGTAAGATCAATAGTTATATATTTTTAACATACATATATATGTATATATGTATATATGTGTATATATCTATATATGTGTATATATCTATATATATGTATATATATATATACACACATATATATACATACACACACACACACTCACACACATATATATATATTGTTTTGATGAAAAAGGGATCATAACTTTAATGCAAAAAGCCTCTAGGATCAATTCCTTTTTCAAGAGAACATTAGGATGTAAACCAACAAGGTGATTAGATTTAATTTCAACCATGAAGGTGAGTCAATAAAACCTATAGCTGATCCTTTTGAGCCTTGGAAATTGATTGGAATTAATTTTCTTGAATTGACCTAATTAAACTATGTGCCCTAGTTTGAAAATACAAGATTTTGATAAATGATAAACTATAATAGAAATTATGATAACAGATCTAAGAATGGTATAGTTTTTTGAACCTATATTATAAATATGGTGTCAGCCAAAATAGGAGGACTAATTTTCCATATGGAATATGTGTCCTTGTAGGTACTTTTTTATCTAAAAGCTTGAACATGCAACTCTCTGTCTACTCTTTGATGCCTATCCTTAAATTTTTTTTCTTCAGATCAAGACCTACAGTAAATCTACAAAAGAGATGGTGGAGTGGCTATATAGGATTTTAGCTCAATCAAACTCCTATTTTGGTATTTCTACCTCCATAAATAACCAAAGATCTTATTGATAAAAGTGTGTATTATCTTAAACGTAAATGCATCTAAAGTTTTGATGAGCTAAAATGCATAAAACCCTACTCAAGTACATTAGAGGAGGATTCCTATATGAAAAATAACAAGATCTAACTAAGAGAAATTCAAATACCCTTATTAAATTTGAAACATTACGATACCTTTCCTTATGATACAAGTAGAATGAAGCTTCCAGATGAGAACACTTAGGAAACAAATCATTAGGCTATATAAAGTGGCCAAGGTAACCCTCCAAACCTACAATCCATCATGATATTCTATTGAAATCAATCTTCAATTATGGAATAAGACTTAATCAACTATACAACAATCTTGAAGACCTAAAAATGCAAATATATGTGGCATAATGTAACGATCTCTTGCTTCTTCTTTTTCTCCCAAACTTTGAATTATTTCTTTCTAGTTTCAAATGGTGAAAAGACTTGGTGTTTATAGGTAGATCTTTATAGCCAACATTGGAAACTTGAATTGTAAATGATAAATTGTTTACACTAACATATTTGAATTTGAGGCCAACCAAAATAGGGGGACTAATTCACCATAGGGTGTATATTTCCTAGCCCTATTTTCTATAAATTAAGGTGTTGGGTTAAAAGTATCAAATAAATGCATTTATTTTATTCTTGTAATTTATCAAAAAATGAAAAAAATAGGCCCGAGAATGCATAATTTAGGAGATTAGGGCCTAATTAAGAGGTGTTAAAAATGCATAAATGCAAGGGTCACTAATTTAGGTCCAAAAAAATCATGAAATTATACTATCACCTAAAAAGGAGTAATTTTTTTACGCTACATGTATATATGTATATATAAGAATTATGTTTCAAATAAATAGTTGTATGTTTTTTAAAACATGTATGCATTTACAAATATATTAAATCCATTTTATGATCTTCATTATGTTATGAAATATTAAAGAATAATGTTTAAAATAAGTATCTATATGTTTTTAATTTTATTTGTATGCATTTATAAATATATATTAAATCTATTTTATGATCTTTCACTTTATTAAACAATATTCAAGACTTCTGTTAAAAAATTGCACTTATATGCTTAACATATTCTAAATAATAAAACCATTGTTAGGGGTTTTACCCTTGTAGAGGAGGAGATTTTCTAATCCTAATTCTTTAGGACAAGAATATTCTACACGAAATAAATGGTCCTCAACTACCTCAAAGGAAAATCCCAGGTGACAAAGGAAGGTAAAGGAGAGTTTTGACTATCTTTTATGTTTTATGATGTTTTAGGGAATAAAGATTTTAGAGACAAGAAGAGCATACATTAGAGGTCTCATGAGAGATTTGGATGGCTCTTGACCAAGGAAAATAGTAGAAAACACAAATGTCCCTGCATCATGTTGTAGCCTTATATGGTTTGAGAACATAATGAGCTCACAAAAACACAAGGAGTCTACTATCTATCCTAAAACTAATATTTGAGAGTTTTGGTAAACTAATAGAATGCTTAAAATAATAGAAATAACAAGAAGAAAACTAAAATGCATAGATTTAAACTAAATGAAATAAAATAATGAGATGGGAAAGAAAAAATAGACTCACAAGAGGTTCAACGCTATGCAACTCCAAATGAACAATCTAGACACATAAAGACAATGAAAAAATTTGGGGTTGTTTGGCGGTTTGCCTTTGTCAAACCCCCATTTTGGTATTTCCACCTCCATGGATAGCCAAGTAGACAATAGCCCAATAGATTGACAAGATAAAATATCAATATGCTACTTGACATAAAACATAAGAATGCAATAAAAATTGCAAAGATACCTCCCCTCAAGCAAGCTAACAATGCCAAAGGAGAGAATGCAACACTCTAAATGAGTTGATGGAACCAAGAAATTGATGTAGAAGCCAAGATGTACAAGAAATCTTGATAAAATAGCGTAGATATGGTGTAGAATGAGAAAATAAGTGCGAGAATGAAAGATTGCAAGAATGAGTTCAAAGAATGAAAGAATAGAATAAAAAAAATAGCATGCAAGAAGTTGTTTTTGGGTATGTCTATGACCATAGAGGTGTTACACTTTGTGGGCAATAAAAAGTGTAACATCCCAATGGATATAGAGTAAGGAATATTTTTGTGACACTTGTGTGATGCGCAAACTTCTGTGTGTCGAACTAGCGTTCATAATAAAATTCACTTTACGTCCTAGAATAAAGGGTTTTAGGATGGAGTTAAAGGTAATTGAAAATGGGAATTTGTATTATCATCTTTATTAAGCTAAATGTGAGGTTATGTGGTGTGAGTTTTCATAGGGTGCAATTTTACAACACTACATTTTTCTCCCATTTTAAAGAGAATATGTATTATAATATGTACAAGATAAAGTAGAAAGAGGTTGAAGAGAATATATCCAAGACAAAGAGGATGCAGGTCTTTGATCTGGTATATGTGATGGATAATTTGAGCCAAGACGTGAAGCGGATGCATGTCTTCCATCTTGCAAAGTTCGGTATAATCTCACCATAAACATGTTAGCTATAGACATGCATGTTAGGTGAAAAAGTGAAAAATAGACATGATAAGTTTCATAGACATGACATAATCTAATAAGATAGAAGACAACACTGATAGGTATGGATAGCATGGCTAGAGACCATACATCAAGAAGATAGGCATGTGGTTGCTACAAACTACATTAGAGGAAATTCATAGAAAAGATAAGATAAGTCTAGTATGGTTGCCCCCAATCTAAATGATGAGATTAGAGGACATAGAGACATAAAGAAATATTTTTTAAGATAAAATTGTGAAAAATGAGAATAGGAAAATATGGTAACCCCCCGTTAGAATTATGTGTGCTACGTAAAGGAGAACATATCATTCTAAGGAGAAGAGGAAGACAAAGATATTTCATGCCATAAAATACATAGCAATAAGTATTCATGGAAAGCTATCACACAAGGGAAAACACATAGAATCCACAACATCAAGAGAAAAGTAGAGACAAAGAAATCATAATCACAAGGGAATCTAATTCTTTGGGGTTAAAACTGATCATAGATATAGATAGATATATTATATGTATGAAATGTCATCACCCCCAAATAGATTGGAACAATAAGAAGAGTACATAAAGACAGTAAAAATTCAAGTCAACATGGAAGAGGTCTAAATTCCCCAACACTTTGCATCATTCCTAATGTGAAAAATCAAAGCTTACAACATATAGAAGAATGATGAGATGAATAGAAGTGTACACCATATTTTCTCTCCTATATCCAAGTACCTACAAGGGTAAAAAGAGTCCTCCAGGTGAGAGCACAAAAATTAATATCCAAGCATGGGGGAACACAAAAAATCACACAAATCTAATCTATAGATAAAGAAGAGGCATCACTCTAGTGTGGCACCTCCAACAAGTCATCCTACTCCCAATCTACATAATCATGGGGGAGGGGATATGAGCCTATAAGGGGGATATAAAGAGTTGTGCCTATAGACTTTCCTACAACAAGATCCAAAGAAGAAGCCCAATTGAGGTCTTCTTCACCGATCTCATGCAAGACTAATGTGATTGATCTAGCAAAGATGGATGACAAAGTCAGAATATCCTCCAACGAGTTGAATATATACTTCTCTAGAATGAAGTAATGTAACTAAATAGGAGAATAAAAAGAAACCAATGAGTCATTATGGGCCTTAGAAAGAAGGGTACTGACAGAATTTAGTGAAGGAGGTATTGTTTCCATCACAAGAATGATCCAAGCCAAATTGGAAAAATATGCAGAAGACAAGGAAGACCTTTTGTAACCATTGTTTTAAAAAAGTTCGTTCTCCAACTTATTCTTGAGTGGAGGATGTAGGATCCTCATAGCCAAATCGAAAGAGGGAGAAGGAGGATCCATGGAAGACACAACCTTTATATAAGGCATATCAATGAGATTACAAATATGAGGAAGATCTTGTAAAGAAGTGATCAAAGATGGATTCACAGAAGGAGCGATGAACACTTTCACGCACTAACAGTGAGGCTCATCGAGATCCGCTAAGGAAGCCAAAATAAAAATAGAGGTGATGAGAATAGAATTAGGAATGTAGATAGGAAGATGAGCAGGAATAGAAATGAAAGAAATAAGGGAAGTAGAAGAATAAATAGTAGGTGAATCATCAATCTTCTATGAAGCTTCACACTCCCTAGCCAAGGCTCTTCAATGATGCTTATGCTCACATGCAAGCTAATAATGTCAACTATGGGAACTAGGAGGTGCAACTTGAGAAGACTCTTAGTGATCATGCTCCACTATAGGATTAGCCTCCATAGTCATTTCTAGTGAAAGAGCAAGCTTCTAGTGAGGGATAGGAGGGACAAAAATGGAAAGAGAGATGTGGGTCTCGACCATTGGCCCCTTTCCTTTTCCTAATTTAGAGGTAGGTGGAGGAATAGGGGGAGGCCTTGGAGGTTGAGATGTAGGAAAACCTCCACAAGAATGATTCCCCTTACCATATATGGTGGGTCGAGGACTATGGGAAAAATTAAGAGTTGGAAGACTTGCAATTTGGACTTTGAAAACACGGGTGCCTTTCCCTTTACTATTCCAAGCATAGTAGAAGGATTAGAGGACACCACTATAGGTTGTGAAGCTATAGAATAATATTAATAGGAAGAAGACAACCTATGGGCGAGAGATTTCTTGTCCTTAACCTTTGAAGGGGTAAAGGATGAAGCATGTTATTACATACACATAAAATCCTTCAAAGAGGTAGTATGGGAAAAATGTGGGAAAAAACCATTAGAAATTGAACCTCTAGCCTTATACCTAAAGTAGGCCTTATAGAGAAAGCCACTTCTAGGTGGTAAGGTTCTAACTAGAGTACAAAAAAAATGATCAAGGGAGAATCCCCCATGTGATACAAGTGTTTTGTATCCAGTCATAGATAGTATACATTATACCCTCATGAGGAAACTTCAAAAAAATTGTAGACAATAGAGGTGTCTGCATTCATATAGACTAGCCACAAAATTCTTATTCTAACCCTGAAGAGGTTGGATTCTAGTATCATAAGAAACAATACATCCAAAAACTTGGGTCCAACAAGGATCGAAAAAGAAATAGAGTCAATCGACAGAATAGAAAGACCATCATGGGTACGAAGCGTGGTATGTGACTCATCATATTTATCCTTGTGTAAATTATTTATGAAGAGATTATCCTTTGTGATGACATTGACCTAACTCATAGGGTCAACCATAATACTAGTTATGGCATTATCATTGACTCAAACCCGTATGTACAATTAAGAGGTCTCCTTAATGAGATAAAAGTCACGTTGTGTGAATGTTATATGTGTTTAATCCATGTGACCTGAAAGATAGATATGGGTGAATGAAACGATGTTCACATACTCACATGGACTAGGATTGACAGATAAAGAAGCGGGTATTACCAAATTTGTATAATAGGAAGGGAAAGGATCTATGTTTATCTATAAATAATTGTTAGGTTTGGCTACAAATTTATTAGAATTTTTATTTCTACCATCAATTCAGATGGAGTTAGTGTTGATATGGTCTTGCATAACATGCCTAAGACACATGCATCATTTGGTGTCATAACCAAAAAATCAATGGCAATAAAAAAAAATCACAACATACCAATTAGGATAAGTCACGAACAACGGTCTTATTTCGGGGAGGGAGAGTAAGCCATCTTTCAAAAATTTATGAAGAACATTTGCATAGGACTCAAATAATTTTATAAAGATTATGTTGTGTCCCATAGAGTCCTTGCTAGTATGAATAGATACCACATTTTCTATTGCTTTAGTCTTTTTCAACTCCCCAAAAATAGACATGCCAACCGATTATCCAAATGAGAAGATGAGGATGAATCACCATATTGAGCAACTTTTTGTTGATACTCACGCAACACAACACATAGATGAGTAAAATAAGGGTATTTCATTAGAAGGCTCTTCTCTCGCAATGTCAATAGAAGGTTCCTGGTGAGCACACATTGTACATCAAAGTCTAGTAGGGCATAGGACTTGGGAGAAGAGAGATTGGTAATGGGAAATAAAATGAGTTACTTTTTCATGTGTTCTATTGGTGTTTTTTCTAGCTAAACCTTGAAAAACCTCTAAAGGATAGTAATCCCTTATGGTTAAGAACTTCAATATCAGTGGCCAACAAATGGGAGATGGATTTTACACTTTTCTCCCCTAAACTTCAAGCTCTGCAAAACCTAGGATGGTGGTCCTACATGACACTGGATGTGGATATTTAACCTATGGTGTAACACAATGTAAAGTAGATAAATTTCATACAATACAACAACACTATGTATGGCTACCTCAAATAATGGTACACCCCTTGTTCTTATTTCATTATAGGTATGAAGTTGAGATAGAAATAAGATAAAAATAAAGCATGAAAAGGTTGAATGTATTTGAATATTGTTTCTAAGGATGGGGAAAGACAACTATGCAAGACCATTTCCTACCTTGGGCTACAAAGTCACATATTATACACATAAAACCATAATACTATAACATAATCTTGATCACCT
Source organism: Sequoiadendron giganteum (assembly GCA_007115665.2). Taxonomy (NCBI): domain Eukaryota; kingdom Viridiplantae; phylum Streptophyta; class Pinopsida; order Cupressales; family Cupressaceae; genus Sequoiadendron; species Sequoiadendron giganteum. Next base: position 580,013,256 of record CM021101.1, read on the forward strand.
AAAAACTTCTATCACATTATGATAGAAAGGTTTGCTTAAGCCTATCATGAGATCCTACTTAGTAATCCACATGAAAATATAATACCTTTGTTACCCACCTGTAAGCATTTAAACCACTCCTTGAATGGAAAGAAAACAAACAGATAACTCAAACAACAAATATGTTCGAAAAACCTCAATAACTTTTTTATTTCAATTCAAAAGGTGTTACATTCTAGATATGGATACAAAACATAATAGTGTATATTCATGTCCTTGCAATCGAGTTACAAGAATATTACAATATATGGGCATTTACCCTTAGCATTCAACAATTATAGTACATAGCCCCTTTCATGGCCAAAAAATAAAGCTAAGAACCTCCCAGAAACTCATAACCCTTACAAATGAGATAGAAATTGCATTTTAAAGAAGAGAAGAACTCTCAGATAAAATTTATATCTGACACCTGTCACTAGTTGAAGCTTCATATCAACAATAAAGGTTGCATTTAGAAGATGGTCCCTTACACATTCTTTTCCCTTCATTTTTGTTAATTGAAGTTTATGTTCTCCTACATTTGCAAATCTCGTGCAACTCTTTTACCTATTTTCTAGAGTAGTTTTATTGCTGCATTTTTACCTGGGAAGTAAAAAACTCACGTCTCGGTCAAGACCCATTTACTGGTAGTTAAAAAAATTCATTTACCATACATTTTAACTAAGCAGACTCAGTAAATCATAATTTCTTATGCTTCCTAATTTGACATTTTGTCAAATATTTGTCCTGTAGCCACCATATCTACTAATTTGTTTTATTACAAACTTAACACTTTGCACCATTTCCGAGGTGTATGTTTTCCCTCTTTAATCTTCTTTCCTAACAAAAAATTTTATGTAGACCATTTGAAGCTTTCACATGATGCATTAACCATTGCAACAGAAGAATAATGAGATGCAGGTTGTGACTATTTTATTTGGGTGACTTCTCTACTTACTTGCACTCTACAAAAGCTTAAAATGTTGCAAAAATGCTCTCAAGGCATAAGGAATAGATTGGGAAAGCTTCTGGATGAAGAAACAATCATATTGAACCTGCAAACACTCTAAATTTTTTTCCCAAATACAAAAGACATGATTGATCTTCAATTTATATGGATAAGATAAGTATTGCAATCCATTCTCAATGATGTAAGGGTATTCATTTGATTTATGGGTTATTTCTCTTGTTGCTTCAAATATCATCTAACTGCATACCATTTTCATGTTGTCAGTAGAAAAAAACTTGATAAATTTATGTTAAAACTTGCTATCAGGGTGTTGAAAAAAGCTCCAAACAATTTTTGCACATTGAAAAAACATTTTCCAACTATTAAACAGCTCCAAAATCCCTCAAACAACATTTCCACATGATGAGAAATGGAAAAGGCGCTTAGAAAAAACTATTTCCATGTTTGCCTGCTCCCCCACAAGAATTTTCCGATGTTGTCATTGGCTACTGGGGAAAGAAGAGAAAAAACTTTAAAAGTTTTAAAAAAGCATTGCAAAGGCTTTAAAAAATATTTATAAAGCTTTAACCTTCCCCACATATTTCCTCACACTCTTCTTATGTGGTAGCTTTCATTGGGGGTGAGGAAAGAAAGCTTATTAAAGGTTTATAAAGAATTAAAGTTTGCAATATTAAAATTGCCTTAAATTCCTCCTATTCATGTGCATTTTCTTTGAATAGTATTTAAAATATTTAAAATATTTGTATTTCAAACATTAGGAAAAAGGTGAAAATTTAATTTCGCCTATCAGCCAAATGGTACGGAGCCGATATTTTTTGCAAGCATCCATAATCAATTTTTCAAACAAGGGTTTTAAATCATATTTCTCCCAACAATTAAAATTTAGGTACCTCCTTCGTAAACTGGCTCGTTGGACGTGTTCACTGCAACCAAAATATTTTAAAATAATGTATTAGATGGCCTTTGTTTTTTATGAAAATGGAACTTAAGATGTTTTAGGCAAAAAACAAGAAATGGGTTGCCTTCAAATGTGTGAAATTTGCAAATTTCTGAAACACCAAATTTAGCCTGGTCACAATAAAAAAAAGCATTAAATAACCCATCAAAACTCATCCAAGAAGTATGAAACTAGGCAAGGGTACTACCATACATACCAAGAAACATTATACCATGCAGATTTGCAAGATAACCCTTTAGTTGCAAAATTTTAATCAGTGAAGATGGGCTCCAAGGTAGATTTAGCAATATGTTGACCTAACCTTTGTCAACACATTGAAAGGACATAGGCACTTCAAATTTGAAAAATTTGAAGCTGCGATTAGTATCTCATATTAATGGATGCATGCCCCTTGTGGGCATAGTGAGATTCCAGATCTCTGGGGAGTAGACCAAGTGCCAAATCCATTGGGTGCTCTATAACTTCTCCTTTATGTTGCATTGAAAACCATTCTTCAAATTTCATTTGGTGGCCCCAAGCCACCAATAATGTAGAACCAATATTTACCCCTATCAAAAACTTTTTTTTTCACTATCTACACAAGGTCAAGTCTAAAAAAAATTCCATAAACTGCCCACAAACTAACCCTGTCACTGACATTGCCATTGACCATCATTACCATAGTCTAAGCTTGCCATTGTCACCATTAATTCCCTCAATCTGAAATCTGCAATCAAACACTAACTGAAATCCTTCAACATTGTGCAATTTCACCTTATCCAACTGAATTGAAAATTGAAAACATTCATAGTCTACATGACCACTAACATCATAAAATTTGACATCACAATCAGTTTGCACATTAAACTTAAAACTATCATAAACAGTTTGTTCAATAGTCCCATCCAAAACTATATGCCTCAATTTTTTGAAGTCAAATTGCAGCTCCAAGTCTGAGAAATCAGATTGAATAAAAGACTCATATAAAACGTTGGAGTCATCCTTTGATTTTAGTCCCATGCTAGACAAGCACTCATTTTGTGTGATGAACAAAAGGTGTTCATACATAGGCATATGCTCAAAATTATTTACATCATACTAAAATCCACATTTATTTGAGCACTGTAAATCAGTCATACTATTACACACCCCAAGGGCTAGAAACAAAATTTATCAAAGTCCATAGTATCCTCATCTACATTCAAATCATGACATTCAAAAAATACATCAACATCCAATGCATAAATAATGCTTTCCATCTCAAGTTCAAAGATAAGGTCATGTGTATTCTTTATAACATGACATAATCCTATGCGGAATGTCTCAAATGAAGACTCAAATAATTCAAAACTTGTCTCTGCAACAAATCCCTCATAGTGACTATTCAAAACACATTCACTTTTGCAATGAGTAACACAGTTGATATTACCTTCAACAATGTCAATAGGAACATTTGAATCATTTTGAATGCTAAATTTTTTACAACTATCAGGGTCAACAAAAAGACATTCTTATGTACTAGTAACTTCACTTGTGCTATCAGTTGATAAACATATTGACCTATATGCCAAATATTCATTGTAATTTGAAATTTGTTCATTATGTTTCACACCAATGCACTCCTCATTGAATGAAAACTTGTCCATTTCTATAAAGAAACATACTTATTCCATCTCAACATAAATTTTATGAGCTAGTGGCTTCACATGTATAGATCTAAATAAACACATTTCCCAATGTTACACACATCAACATCCACTTCATGCATCATAGAAATTTCAATCTTTGCTTCACATAAAAAATCATGAGCAGCAAGGACATAATCACGTTCATAGATATCATACTAAGCCTCATCAAAATCCTTATCATCTCTAACATTTTTCTTAGGATCGTGATATTTAACACAAATTTTTATCTTCAAAGTCGTCATCGTCCATAGAGTCAGTATGCTCAATTGATAGAAAACCCGAACTAAATTCTAGGTATTCAACAAATGAAATTTGCTCATTTCCTTTAGAACAAGTGACTTCATCAACATTCATATCACTGCATCCTTTATGTGAAGAAAACACCTCTAGATCATCCTCATAGGAGCACTCATAATCCATAGAAAAATAATCAGGTTCGCTATCATCAAGAATCTTATCACAAGAAAATTCATCACTAAATAAACTATACTCAGAATCTTCAGAAGGAATGCTTAAATTTTCATTTTTTAAATCATGATCACTGATTTTCAATGAAATATTTGCAACACTTCCACTATTGTCACTGATCAAAACATAACATGGAAGGAAATATTACATCTCTTTTACTTCTTCATCATCCAAGATATAACAAGGAGAGATTTCATGTATATCTATTTTGTCATCATACCATGTATCTTTATCTCTATCTTCATCATTGATATATTGATTTCCATATATGTTGCTTGTGAGCTCATTACAATCACTATCCTCATTTACACAAGATGGATTTTCATTTTTTCATATACCTTTTTCAGTTATGTGCATTATGTTCTAATTTTTCTCACATCTAACAATATGATAGCTGCTATCAACAATCTGGGGCATCATATTTTGTGTATAATTGCATTGGGATCCTTCAACAATCTTTATCCAATCAAGTACTTGATCAAAACTATGAGGTTTCAATTATTTTGGAAAGTACTTAGCCCTGACTCATAGATTTCACAAAAAAAATCAATGCGCATTGGATCCTTAGGTCTAAAATTTTTGGGGACCCTCAACAAGGCATCTGAAAACCTTGCAAACAAATCATATGGTGATTCTCCCTTGTGCCTCTTCATGTCAGACAATTCTTGAACAAAAGACATAGGATTAGCACTGCTCAAATTCTTCTCACAGTTTGTTTGGATCTTATCATTAGTCACACTATGTAATTATAGATTGATTGTAACTAAAAAATAATTTTCACCTTAGAAATCATTTCTATTATGTAACCCATGAATTATATTTTCATGAGGTGTGCTAAGACAACCAACACTTTTTGACATATGTCCTCTCATCATTGAATATTTTGAGTTGTTTTCAATATCCATGGAAAATTGATATGCCTGATTAAGTGTTACTGGATCTTTATCTCTTACGAGATAACTCATTTCTTCATCAAATGCACCAAGGTAAACAAACAAGCACAATGCATCATTTTGTCTTATATTTTCTAGAATATCCCTTTCTTCCTTTGAAAATCTGAGATTGAAACTAGCTCACTGAACTTGGATCGATTCTCTCACCAAATTATTCTATGAATTCCACCATTAACTCATTCTATGAAGAGATGGCACACATTAGTAAATCTGAAAACCAATCTCTGGAATCTTCCTTTAGAGATTGAACAAATGATTTCATGACAACATCTTCATGGTGTATCTCATAATCTCCCATCAAATCAGAAAACTCTTGCAAATGTTGACATGTTGATTCTAATCTTTTCCCTTTTAACATTGAAAAGTGTTCCCTGACTTCATTAGGAACAAAGTTTGGGAAACCTTGAATACCATTAAAATTTAATGGTCTATATTTTCCCACAAAGAAAGGCCTTCTTTGAGGACATAGTTGGAACTGTGGTTGTTGTTGCATTGTAGGATTCAAAAATATAGAAAGAAAGTCACAATAATGATCCTTATAGAAATATTTATGTGATTCATTCTTATCCTACTTACAATCATTAACTCTTATCTTTTTCAACTCCCTTTCTATTGGTTCTAACACTCACTAAACAAGGGAACATAAGTTTTTCTAGGACTTTCAAACATGGCTCTCATACATAGACATATTCCTTATGAAAACGAAGACATAAAAAATACCTAGATATGTTGCAGTTGCTATGAATTTAGTTCCTGACTAGAAATCTTTGTAGATATGAAATATTCTTCACATCTTCATCAGGTTCTTTTTACATAATCGCCACCTCTCTTCACAGAGGACTAAACTTCAAAAATAATGAAGCTCTTTCAAAGATTAATTTTATTTTGGGTCTCCTCCAACAATAGAGTCACACACAATCTTCTTTAAAATTGTTGCAACAAAACCTTCTCTAGGTCTAAAAATTTCAATATCTAAACTAGATGTTTAGATTCGTTAAATTCTTTGACTCTTTCCAAATACATACTCCTCTGATCTCACCACCAGAGTCACCAATCTATTGGTGTTTTTCTATCCGAACCTTGAAAATCCTTTAAAGGATAGCCAATCCTTATGGTTAAGAACTTCAAGATCAATGGCCAACAAATGGGAGATGGATTTTACAATTTTCTCCCCTATGCTTCAAGCTTTACAAAACCTAGGAGGGTGGTCCTACATGACACTGGGTGTAAATATTTAACCTATGGTGCAACACAGTGTAAAGAAGATAAACTTCATACAATATAATAAGAGTGTGTATGGCTGCCTCAAATAATGGTTCACCCCTTGTTCTCATTTCATTACAACCATGAATTTGAGACACAAAATAAACATAAAACGAAAGAATTAAAAGGTTGAATGTATTTGAAAATTGTTTCTGAGGATGGGGAAAGACAACTATGCAAGACTATTGCCTGCCTTGGGCTACAAAGTCACATATTATGCACATAATATCATAATACTATAATATAACCTTGATGACCTACAAACTTCTATCACATTATGACAAAAAGGTTTGCTTAAGCCTTTCATGAAATCCTACTTACTAATCCACCTAAAAATATAATACCTTCATTTCCTAACTACAAGCATGTACACCACTTCTTCAATGGAAAGAAAACAAACAAATAACTCAAACAATCTGAAAAACCTCAATAACTTTGGTATTTCAATTCAAAATGTATTGCATTCAATACATGGAGATAATTACATAATAGTGTATATTCATGTATTTGCAATTAAGTTATAGGAATATTACAATATATGGACCTTTACCCTTAGAATTCAACAATTATAGTACATAGCCACTTTCATGGCCAAAACATAAAGCTAAGAACCTCCCAGAAACTCATAACCCTTACAAATGAGATAGAAATTACATTTTAAAGAAGAGGAGAACTCTCAAATCAAATTTCTATCACACAATTACCCTTAGCATTCAACAATTACATATGGACCTTTACCCTTAGCATTCAACAATTATAGTACATATCCCCTTTCATGGCCAAAGCATAAAACTTAAAACATCCCAAAAACTTAGAACCCTTACAAATGAGATAGAAATTGCATTTTAAAGCAGAGAACTCTCAGATCAAATATCTATTTGACACCTGTCACGAGTTGAACCTTCAGATCAACAACAAACTTTGTATTTAGAAGATGCTCCTTTACACATTGTTTTCCCTCTTTTTTCCTAATTGAATTTTATGTTCTCCTACATTTTTAAATATTGTGCAACTCTTTTACCTATTTTCTAAAGTAGTTTTACTGCTACATTTTTACCTGCCAAGTGAAAAATTTCACTTTTGGATCAAGACCCATTTACTATAAGTTGAAATTTTCATTTACCATACATTTTTGTTGGAAAATGTGCCTCAAACTTATTGACATGAAACTCCTGAAAGAGGAAAATTGGTGAGACTCTTGGAATGTCTTTTTGATAAGAATCTTGGTCCTAAAGGTTCGAAATGATCATGTCAGTGTGACTAATGGTTGGTTTTGCCAACAGGATCCATCAGAATGACTTGAACAACCAATGTAAGATCTCTATCTCTCAGAGAAGGTAGGAGCCTGACTGACAAGTGATGATCGGTGTGAGTCTTGCTGATGGTTCTTCATCAATGTGAAATAAGACTTTGGCCCAGCCTTAAGATCTTTGTCTGATGATTGAAGTCTAGTTGATGGATTGGGATTGGTGTAGGTACTATCCATGGATGACAATAGAGTAACCTAGGTCTTTGGCCTAGCTTTCGATGATCATCCCAACTATATTGGTCTGCCTGATGGAATCGATCGGGGTAAGTCTCCCCGATGATATCAACAAGCAAGAACTTCATCGGTATGTTATAAATTATCAGAGGAGCTTTGGAGACTTCCTCCGAGGTAGGATCTCACCCTGATGGTATTTTGGTCAGTGAGACTTCACCAAGTCAAACCGATAGAGCGATGGAAGACTATGTAGTGTGCTATTGTCAAATGAGCAGTTTTCCATCGATGAGACACAGACTGGTGTCTCATTGATATGTGATACGGTTAGAGAATTTTGACTGAACGACTATCCTACATGGTTTCCTTTGAACCAATAAGAGAAGTAGAATTTAAATCATTTGCAGTTGGACTGTTGAGGTAGTTCACTTGTGGGAAGATCAACAAACCATTTGTGAATTGTGAACAAAATGGAACACTCTATAATGGTTGAAGGTTGAACAGTTTGAATGGTTGTAGAGTTGTTCGATTAGAACAAGGATTGATTAGTGTGTGAATTTCATTGTATGATTTTGGAGAGAATTGTAACAGTGATGTTCTATTATACACGGTTGATCAATGAAATGTTTCTTTCATAAAATTGACATATGAAAGGATATTTTGTAACTTGTATGTAATGATATTATTGTAATACAAGTGATTTTTCTTTGGTGTGGTGGGTTTTTCTCCCGTAAGTGTTTTCCCGCATAAATCTGGCATCCAATTGTGTATGTGTTTATTTCTCTATTTTGTTATTCCTTTCATGTTCATCTTAATGAACTGTAATTGAAAAATTTAAAGACATATTTCCATTCTTCTATGAGTTTTGACATTAGGAGAGTTTTTTTTGCACCTTAAGCTATTCTTAACAAGTGGTATCAAAGCCTGGACAGTTGTGTTATCCTTGTGGTTAGGTTGGGTTTTTGTGTCAATTATTTTCAATTGGAGTCTTGTAGAAGTCTGGTAATTTGAAATTATAGATTGTGATGCCAATGACAAGTACATCAAGAAATATTGAAATTGAGAAATTCAATGTTAATAGTTTTGAGTTGTGGAAACTCAAAATGGAAGATCTGTTGGTTGATCGTGATCTTTGGGTTGTTATGTCTACAATGAAACCTTTTGGAATGAAGCAAGAAGAATGGGAACTATCAGATCGAAAATCAATAGGGTTGATAAGACTTTGTTTAGAAAACTTTGTTCTCCTGAATGTTGTTGAAGAGAAGATTGCAACCTCTTTGTGGAAGAAACTTGGTGACATTTATCAGGGCAAGTCCTTGATGAATAATTTATTCTTAAGGAAGAAGTTGTACTCTTTGAAAATGTAGGAAGGAGCATTTTTTTCTGATCATTTAAATACTTTTAACATGTTGATTTCTCTATTAGCATATGTGGGTGTGAATATTTTTATATGCTATTGTTTTATTATTTGTCAAATTCTTGGGATCACTTGGTGATTGAAATTAGGAGTACGACATCCAATTTTAAGATGGAAGATGTTGTTGCTTCTTTGTTATCAAAAGAGATGAGAAGGAAATATTTTGATATGGAAAAGGAGGCTCTTGTTGTTCGAGGCAGATCTAAAGAAAAAAGGCAAGAAGAAGGATAAGAGTTCCAAATTGAAATCACAAGGGAGATCAAAGTCTCTTGGGAAGAAGTCCAAGGTGAAGTGTTGGAACTGGGGGAAGCCTGATCATGTCTAAAAGGATTGCAAAGAGGATAAAAATAAGAAGAAGAAGAACTCTTCCGATAATGATTCTTCTTAGAGTGATGTAGATGCCTTCATTGTAGCCTTGGCAATTCAGGCATCAGATCATGTCTGGTCGATTGATTTTGGAGAATCTTTCTATAGTGTCCTTTAATTAGCTTAACAACTAGGAACATGAATTCCTATAATCAGGGATTGAACACCACAACCGGCATTCATAACCGGCTAAAGGACCTCATGTAATTATCAACCTAGGGACGTAAGACTTGAAATGGCTCTGCAAAGTATATGCACTAATCACCTATTTCAGACATGTATTATCTACTGAAAACATTATGCTGGAATTGGAATTTTTGGAAAAAAAATCTAACTGACTAAACTTGTTTGGAATGAAAATTGAAAGACAAAACTATTTTGCATTTGGTGGTTGTAGGAACAATTGACAGTTCTGAATTTATTCGAGCTGAAGGAATAGTCACACTAAGCTCTATAAAAGAAAGTGCGGCTATTCTAACTTGCAGAATAAAAAGATGGACAACTCCCTAAGTGGGACCCCTTAGGTAGTGCCAAAGTTAAACAACATATTAGACTGTAAACTTCATAAACACCCTTATTGATTTGAGATTAAGAAGAACATGGCTCACAATCTTCAACTGTATTTGTGAAAACTAAAATGTATTACAATAGTAATCTTTCAGCCCTTTCTCTGAAGGAGAATGGGATATTTATTAAAAATTAAATCTAACAAATAACTAATGCTTCCCTCATAAGATGGGAAGTCTTTATTACATCATAACTAACTAAGTGAAAAGGTGGATACAAAAAGGAAGAACTGAGTCAAATCAATTCTAAAGATTTAAAGCACCACCATCCTAGATTTATGCGCCATCAAGACGCCTAAGCTAGATTCTTGGAACACTTTCCTTGCATGGTGGATGACTTGAAGTTGCCTCCTTATTCTTTGTTGTTGAATCGTTCTTCATCGAATCAGTCTTTCAGCAATCAAGTGGAAACTAAATTTCCTCCTTAAGACGTGGTACCTACAAATAACTTAACAGCTACTCTTGTAGCAAAAAGTTAGCTCGACACATTCAACCTTTAAGATGATCCATCACCTAATTTATACATTCATTAGGCATTAATTCAGAGCAAATAATATTTCGGATATGGCTGCAGGAAGTTCAACAGTAGATGCTACAAGAAAGGCATGTCATCACAAAAAGTCACAAGGCATACCTATTCTATCAAACTAATAAAACATTTAGGCAATAGTCATGGAAAGAATTGTCATAATAAAATTTTGTATTTAAGCATAAAATTCCATGTCTTGTTCCCATAATTACCACTAAATTTTTGTCTCGGCATAATAAAAAGTAGAAAAGTGTTTTAGAAACATAGTCTAAATATGCCAAAAACTGGGCTCATCACTTTCCACATGACAGCTCATAGAGACTGGTTTACAAAGTATAAAAAATACGATGGTGGAAAGGTGTATTTGGCAAGCAATTCATGTCTAGAAATAGTTGGCTATGGAAGATTCAAGGGAATCAATGATGTAATCCATATACCAGGTCTGGCTCAAAATTTACTCTCTCTTAGTAAGTTGAACGATGTTGGAGTGCATCTCATTCTCTGGAAATGGATGCAAAATGACTAGAGGCTCAATGGTGCTAGCTATAGGTGCTCAAATTGGTACTGTGTACAAGCTGGACACACATGTTGTTCAATACAATAGTGTCTCTGCAAAGTCACAAAAGGTTGTTCTTAAAGACAAGAAAGAAAATGTTCCTGATAGTGTGAACTCTATGGAAGTTAAAATTTTAGCAGAAAGTACTATGCTCTAGCATCATATGCTTGGCCACATTAGAGAATTTTTTTTTAAAACTTTGAAGAATAAAAACCTGGTTTAAGGGCTTGATGACTGTAACCTTGAATTCAAATTTTATGAACATTGTATATATGGTAAACAACACTGTGTTTCATTTCATTCCATTTCTCATAAATCTTCTGGTATACTTGATTACAAACTAAATCAAAAGTGTTTAGTCATTTTAAGGAATTTAAAAACCTTGTGGAAAATTAGACTAGAAGAAAAATAAAGTGTTTAAGGAATGACAATGGCGGTGAGTTTTGCTTTGAGGAGTTTGAAAGGTACTGCAAAGATCATGGAATTAAAATACATAAAACTACGCCCCACACTCCGCAACAAAATGGAGTTGTTGAAAGGTTCAACGGGATGGTGATGGAAAGGGTGAGAAGTATGTTGAGTAGTGTTGGCTTGGAGGAGAATTTTTTGGGCTGAGGTAGTTGCAACAACATGTTACTTAATAAATCATTCCCCTTAATCTACTCTTGTTGATAAAACACCTTTGTAAGCATGGTCTTGAAAGAATCCCTCTCTAAGGCATACTTGAATCTTTGGTTGTGAAGCATATGTATATGTGTCGAATGAAAAAAAATATAAATTGGACAACAAGGCAATTAAATGTATTTTTATTGGCTATAGCATTGGCATAAAAGGATACAATCTTTGGAATCCTAAGACAAAGAAGGTTTTATATATCATAAGTGTTATTGTTCATTAGTTCAAGCCTTCTACTTTGCATCTGCAATCAAAGACAAAATCAGAAAACAAAGAGGATGTAGTTGAAATTCCTCCCACACCAGATAAAGAGGAACTCAAAATTCAAAATGTACCTGAATCTAAGGAGAGCTCAAGCAGCTCTAAATTTTTTTAGCAAGATGATGAACAATTTCCTTAGCCTCAACCTATGAGGAGTTTTACACGTGAAAGAAGACAACTCAATAGGTATGGATTCTCTATGTTGGATTCCAGTTGTGCCTATTCTTTGATTACTAACACTAATGAGCCTAGGATTGTAAAAGAGGCAACTGAAATGTTTGATTCAGATTCCTGTTTGGAAGCCATGAATGAAGAAATGAAATCATTAAAGAAAAATGATACCTGGGATCTATTTCCATTGCCTGAAGGTAGAAATCCTATGGGCTACAAATGGTTATTTAAAAATAAAATTGGTCTGGATGGTCTTTTTGAAAAGTATAAAGCTACACTAACTCATTTGACCCAATTTCTGACAAAACCTTTCGATGAAAGCTATATAATTAGATGTATCGTCAGGCACTTGTGAGAATTTTCATTTTTTTTAATTTTTATCCCTAAAGTTCGTCAGAATTTCGATGAACCATTTTTTCGTCTACGTTTCAACGAAGATCTTTCGCCGAAATTACAAAGAACCTACAAAGTTTAATTGTGGCGGGCATAAATTGAAATGAGCTCAACTATTTGTTGCGACAGTGTTTTGCTCAATGGTTTTCTTGGGGAAAATCATAAGAAACTCAAGAAGATATCGCCAGGTTGAGGGTAGTCATTGTCTTTTTCCAGAATTCATTTGTGAAGTCAGATTTGTACTTCCAGGTTTGAAAATCATATTTTAAAGCAACATCTCATCAGATTTCATTTTTAGTCTTGTGCATTTTTAGAATTTCATTTCCAAATTTTAGACCTGGCTTCACAAATTCTTTATAAGGGAATTGTTTATAGCTGATGGAAAATTCTTGATGGATTTGGACAAAGATTATATTTGCAAGGTTTCAATTTTAACCCTAATGATCAATTCGCAATAGATTTGGGAGCCATAGCTAGATAATATCAAAGGTGTTGGTTGTTTTTTACTATAACCAAGTTTATCTTCTAGACACATAGCATATAAAATCTCAGATAATACTGCCTTACAATACCATCAATCTATATTCTAACCCAATACTACTTATCAAATCCTTATATGAACATAGTCACCTATAACCTCACTCAAGCATTTTAATTAATTCCTTGAATTAAAGCCAAAATGAGAATTACACACACCATAATAGTTAGATGAACAGAATAACCCTTGATCATTTTATTCAAGATAATAATATATTCATACAATGGAGATACATGACCTTGAAATGAGTAATTTTCATTCAGACGCTAGTACTGTCTTGAAAATTAAGTACCCTTGAAACTAAAACCTACAACAGAATGACAGTGAACCTAAGAATACTATCTTCACTATAATATCAGGCTCTTTACAAATTTGATATGCAACTTCAGTTAGACTCGACCTAAAGATATCTAACTTGCTAACCCATATTTCTCGTCCTGAAATCCTTCTTATAGGGAAAATGAAGGAGCAACAAGCATCGGACCAGAAATACACCTCTCACTGGTCACTTGGACTGCCTTATGACATTTCAAAAATTGGTTACAATAGTTGAGTCTCTAGAGAATCTTCTTGTTCATCCCGTCCACTGGAGAATAACTGTTTCATTTGCCAAACTTTGAAATCTTGCACCAAAACTGCCACCAAGACATAGCCAAAATTTGTTATAACCATAACCGTTGAGTTGTTAAATGTCGGTTGTAGACTCTGTCCTATTCTTGTTCAGTTAAGTACTTTTCTACCCATCCTTGATATTCCTCATCCATTGGCCAATTAAAATTTACCACCTCATTTACCTTGGCACTATAAGGTGTATACTTTACTGCTACTTGATTCACCTCCATTTCAAAAGATTCTAAAAATGTGCTAGTGTTAATGATTTTATCCATACTACTCATCAACATGTCATAATCTGAGTCATCACAAATCAATTTGATTTGTGCATTGATGATTTCATCTACCCTGTCCTACCATTGCTGAAGTGATCTAACATTTCCTTGGGCATCTACAATATCTGGTAAAGATGTCACTTCAGTCATCAAAACTCTTTACCAACTCTTTAATCCTCCTGCTGAAATCATCAGGTAAGGCTTGGAAACCTTGAAGTGACTTCACAAAGTCTTGAGTAGGCCTTAATTGTTGAGGCCTATTAGCTGCATTTTGAGAATTTCATTTCCAGATTTTGTTGTGCAAGTTCAATATTCTGATTTTAGGAGTCTAACAGTTGGAAATCATAGTAAAATCAGAATTTAATAATTTCTAGAATTAACATTTGAAAGTGTTTTTTGGGGTCATTAACTTAAGACTATCTTCTCTTTTGCAGGGGTGGTTGCATGCCGAATTTTTTTGGTGTAAAATATCATAATTATTATATTTTGTTACTTGTGTATGATTAAAAATTATTGGAGTGTGAGTTTGATATTTTTTGAAGATCTAAATATTCAAACTTGGTAAAGAAAAATCATGTCAGATAATATTAGTCCAGAACAAAATGAAGAGACAGTTGCTAGATTGTGGGCTATATTGAAAAGAAAGGGTGATGGGAAATGTTATTGTCCTTGCAATAATTGCAAGGGCTTAAAGACAAGAAGACTTTTAATCACAACAATTGAGAAACATTGTAGGCAGCATGGTCATGTTGAAGGGGGCATGATTATCATCCATTGGTAGGTTGTTCATTAGATGTGTTTATATTGATTGAATTTGTAAATGTTTATATTGTTTTAACATTTAATATATATAAAAAATCACTTGATCATGATCATGGTTTATTTGTGTCTCTCATTATTATAAATGTGGGGTGCCCTAGGGCACACGATATGAATTATCACGGCCTGGAGAATTTGGTTTTGCAAGTAGAGGAACATGGAGCTGTGAATATTGAAGATGAAGTTAATGATCCTATGGAAGAAGATGATCATGCGCCAGAAAACACAATTGAAGATGATGGTACAAATACATTGATCCATGACACATGTAGTGGCACATCTGATCATGTTGATCGAGATGACTTTGATGATGTTCATGATTTACCTGTACTTGAGAAGGCATATGAGCCCCTTTATGAAGGATCCCAAACAACTCTTCTCTTTGTTGTATTGTTGCTGGTGAACTTGAAGGATATGAATGGTTTATCCAACATAGAAATCTCACGGATGTTAAGGTATGTCATTTATGTCATCTTTTTTCATCTATTTTAATTGTTGTTAATTCATCGTTAGTAAATAAAGGATGAAGTATGTACCATTAATATTCTTTATATTAGGAAATTATTTTTTGTTGTAGATTGATTGGTGAATTTTTGTTACCACCATCAAATATTTTACCTCGCTCATACCAAGATTTATCTGGCATTATGAAAGATATTGGAATGGAGTGTCAAGCAATAGATGCATGTCCCAATGATCATATTATATATCATAAACAACATGAATTTGCAACAGAATGCCCAAAATGTCATATCAATAGATATCGAACAAATCAACTAACAAAAAGGGTGTCTTGCAAGGTTCTTCATTATATTCCCATTATTCCATGTATGCAACAATTATTTAGGTGTAAAAGCTTAGTGCAATTTATGGATTACCATGCACGTAATAGAAGTGGAGATGAGATTCTTCGAATGCCTGCGGATGGTTCTGCATTTAGGGACATGGAGGAAAAATGGCCACACTTTAAAGAAGAACCTCGTAATCTCAGGCTTTCATTGGTAGCGAATGGTGTCAATCCATTTGGAGAGCTGAGATCTATTTACTCGATGTGGCCTATTTTTGTTATCAACAATAACATTCCTCCATGGATGTCAATAAAGAGGGAGCACATAATGTTGGCAATGATTGTTCCAGGTATATTTTTACATCAATTTTTTTTAACATAGTAGCATCTCATTTGTCTTATTTGTTGCATAATGACTTATATGTTTTTTCATTTAATAGTCATGTACATGAATTTATATATATTGCAGTAAAATGGTTATAATAATTATGTAATGTTTATGTTCATTCAACTAGGTAAGTACCAAGTTAAAGATATGAATTTATATATTGAGCCTCTTATCGACGAGTTACTAAATTTATGGAATGACATCACTATGTATGACGTATCTAGACCAATAGCACAAAGACAACTTCAATTCCATGCAATGCTTGTATGGACAATTCATGATGCCCCAGGGCTAACACATTTTTCTAGTATGTTATAACGTTTGACTGCATGAGTTTAACGATATTTAATTTTATGATGTAGATATCATGCATATTTTTAAGTAATCTATTCATTATATATAATTATTAAAATGGACATATTTAATCAAATTATATATGATTTGCAAGTCTTCAAACAAAGGGAAAATTTGCATGTCCAATTTGAGGTCCAAAGATGAAATCTCTTCATTCAACAAGTTTAGGAAAGTAGGTGTTTGATGAGTATAGGCACTTCCTCCACATAAATCATAAGTATCGAACTACTGAAAAACATCTTTTCAATGGGAAAGAAGATACTACATCAAAACCATGAAGAATGACACCTCACCTATGGAAGTTGGAATATAATAGAATTAATCGTCAAGGTTATACATTGGATCAAATTGTTTATCTATCATTTATGATATGTTTTGAATTTATATTTTTATATTGTGTTATGTTTACTCATGCTGTAATTGACAATGATTGTCATTGTTAATTTGTTTAACTTATATGCTTCATGAAGGTCGTCAAGGCATTAATGGTTGGCTTCCATAGGGACTAAAAAGTTATCCCAGACAATTTAGTAGGTTGCCCTACTATGAGCAGCTACAAATTTTGTATTTGTTTGATACAATGCATATGGGAAAGAATATGACAAAAACGTTATAGAAAATATTGGATGGAAGGCATGACAAAGAATGTTTTTTCAAAAAATTTAGTGACATTCAGGAAGCCAGTCATGCAATGAAAAATGTCATTCAATTAAATAGTGATGGAGACCAAATTAATATAAGTGCCCTTCCTTGGTTATTAACGGAGTAGCAAAGAAATGCTATAAAACAAGTCATACGAAAAATTTGATTTCCCATAGGATTTTCTACGAACATAAACAATATCATAACAAAGAAGGGTGAATTTGGGTCAGGGATGAAAACGCATTATTGGCATACCTTCATTAAGGTAATTATTCTGGTCTATTATATATATATGTATACTATATGTACCTTTCAGTGTATTATGTTTACTACTTTTGGAAAAATATTAATGAAAAGATCATTTTATAATTGTTGTAGTACGTTCTACCTCTATCTCTCCTAGATAACTTCGACAACAATGTCAAGCAAGTTATATATGATCTTGGAAAATACATGAGGTAAGTAGTAATATTTGTTCAATTCGTTGTATATTTTTGTTAAATCTCATTAATATATTTGTGCCTTGAATCACTTGTAGATGACTGTCATCTAAAGAAATCCATAAAGAAGATATAAATTATTGGAAGAGAAAAATTCCTCGTCTAATGTGTGAAATGAAAAAGTGTCTACCTTCTACATTTTTCAATGCACAAGAACACTACCTCATACACCAAGTTGAGGAGATTGAATTGTGTGGACCTGTACACACAAGGTCAATGTGGATGGTTGAGAGGAACTTGAAATATTTTAAGGCTTTGGTTAGACAAAGAGCACATCCCGAGGGTTCTATGGTGGAGGGATACATGGTACACTAGACCATGGTGTACATTACTGAATATCTTCCTAAGTTTACAACAAAGATCCATGTAGATCACATTTGGGATCCCAACTCCATTAACAAATTCGAAGGGGAGTACCTGATGGGGGAAGGTAGATTGAGGAAAGTGACAGGTAATTATAAGATGGTCATGGAGATTAATTAGAATACATTTTACATTTGGTTTTTATGTATATTGTACTTATTTAATTATTAATCTTCAATATTCATCAATTATAAATTAAGGTCATATACCGTAGCAATTAACTAATTATACGTCATTTGTGAATTTCATTTTTTTTTATACAGTTGGTCGAGAGTGGGATGCACTACATTTGTACGTCACAAACAATATTGATTGGATAACGGTATGGATTGAACGATGTCAACAATCTGGTCATGCATTAACATGGGAAGGAGTGGCTTCATTGGTTAAAGAAGCTCATCATAATGGAGATTCCAATGTTACACCAAGGGAAATTGATTTAGCATATGGTTTAAGAGATAAAAAGGTATGTATAAATATATTAATCACCCATATTATTTAATTATTTTCAATTATATTGATGTATATATATGTTGAGATTTTTTTTTCTTTGCATACATTCGGCCAAGAATAAATATGTTTATCAACTGACAATATTACAATAAGTTTTACATGTTTGACATATTGTAGGTGAAACACCACAAGGCTATGTGGTGCAATGGTCATAAATTTTGAATCAAAAAGTTGGATGACACGAAGAAAACTTGTGATTCTGGGATAATTGTAGTCTTCCAGGTGACTAATGTTTCATCTAGAAGCGACATACATCCAGAAGTCTCAAAAAATCAATACTATGGGATTTTGGATGATATACTTGAGTGTGATTTAAGTCCTTCAAATTAATTATGTTTGTTGTCCTATGGTATAGGCTACGATTGAATGAAAATGATCTCGAGAGAACTGTTATTGAACATGATAATGGATTTACCATGGTTAATACAAGAAATTTTGAGTGAGCTAGAAATGAGCCCTATGTTCTTCCAAGCCAATGTGAGTAGGTATTTTACTCAGAGGTTCCAGGTAAAGCGGGTCGGTTATATGTTGTTAGACATGATACAAGAGGAAGGTCGGTAAAGTATAATGTGGTGGAAGAAGAAGATACTGAAGAAATAGAAGATGATGTAGATGATGATCAGGATCAACAATTAGTTGATGATGTGCCTGACGAAGATGTCAAAGAGGAGGAACTAGATCATGATGATGTAGGAGTTAATGTTCATGAAGATGATATCCATGTGGATGATGACATTATCGAAACTGATATCGATGATGATGATGATGATATGACCAATCCTTACAATGTTGAATCTGGATCGGATGATACCGACAAAGAGTTGGATGAAGAAGAAGATCAATGACATTGAAATGCATGATTTATGTGATTGTATTATCTATTTGATATTAGTTTCTTGATAGAATTATATTTGACTTATGCGGATACATAATTAATTTATGATGTTTTTAATTTTAGTTATATTTTAATTATATTAGAATATGTTCAGTTAACAGATGTAAAAAATAAAATGGATAAACCAAAAGATGAAAGCGTGAGACCACTACCTTGTTGGGTGTATGGAGTCTAATGAAGATCTATAAAAGTGTAATCTATAATGGAAATAATTCAAAGTGTTTGGCACACAGATGTAGTTTATAACTTGTATAAATGTGCAAGTAAATGACTGACAAACTCTACTTGAGATAGAATGACAATCCTAGTTATGTGATTCTTCTTATTGATCCAATTAATACTCTTCAGTTACTGTGATTGACTAGAAGGGTTTAATCTTTACTTGAAAGAACCAAATAATCACATCACACAAATGCAGCAAATGTGTATCAATAAACTGAATATATTTATATGCTTCATATATCAATTTAGACAATAGAAAAGCATCAAAATGGACACAACCAGATAATTGTATAATTCCACAAACAGCTGATACCAAGATTAAGCCACAAGTTCAAAAATCTTCATTAACTTCATCAAAATTCATACATGCATTTGAGTCTTTTAAAGGAAAGTTTCATTGCAAACTATCTTTTGTATCTTTCTCCTATCTGCCTATATCTTTTTTACATTATGAAATAGATATAAATATATCAAAATTTTGAAAGGGCACGTCCTTTGATAAATGTCTTTTGCTTAACAACAATAAAAAACTAGAAATTATGCTCTATTAAGCCATAAATAGATGTTTTGATAGATAATCTCGGTAAGTTGGCCGCTTGTGTGTATCAGCATCCTCCAGTGCATTCCTTATGGTTATCTCCATTTTGAACTTCTTCTCATTCTCTTCACATGCCCTGTCCATTGTTAAATCATTTCCTGTGGTTGTCTCCAGAATTATTTGCATCATCGTCTGGGATTCCTTCATCCATCCTGTGGTAATAGACATTGTTTTACTCCTCTTCGGTTAAGTACTTTTCCACCCATCTCTGATACTCTTCATCTGTTGGCTAGCCAAAATTCATGACCTCATTCACCTTAGTATTGTAAGGTGTGTACTTCACTCCAACCTGATTGGCTTCCCTTTCAAAAAACTCTAAGAATGTGTTGATGTTAATTATCTTATCCATACTATTTACCAACAAATCATAGTTTGAATCATCACAAATCAATTTGATTTGTGCATTGATAACTTCTTCTACCCCATCCTGCCACTGTTGCAATGTCTTAACATTTCCTTGTGCATCAATAATGTTTGGAAAAAATGTATCATTCCAGTCATCAAAGCTCTTTATCAGCTCCCTAATTCTTCTATTGAAATCATTAGGTAGGGCCTAGAATCCACTCAATGATTTTACAAAGTTTTGAGTAGGCTTCAATGACTGGGACCTATTGTCCACATCAAACCTAGAAGCTTTGTACTTAATATCTAGATCGTTGGCCCTAGGGATCCATTTCTTAGCCAAAGGCATAACTATTTCCCAATCCCTATTGATATTTTTTATTCCATCCAAGAATAAAGAATACAAAGAATGTATAGATGGTAATTTACCATCAACCTTTTCATTAAGATGCCTCAAAACTTTGTCAACTACCTCACTTTGTTTGGCAATTGCATCATCCTCACTTGCCTTTAAGGCAACCTGCAATTATGTGATCCTATTCAACATTTGCTTCTTGGTGGGATCCATAGAATATTCAACTTCTTCTTCAACTGGCCCTGGTGTAGGACTAAGAGTAGGTGCTTGGATGGGGGACCCCAGAGTTGAAATAATTGGAGTAGTACGAGGGACCGATCCTGCAATAGAAGGTAATGCTCTGATACCAGGAGCACTGGAGGATTCTCCCACTTGCCCATATTTCAACCTATCTACTTCAGATTGCAGCTCAACATTCCTTTGCTACATCCTACTATATTCTGCAATTATCATATTGTATTTCTCCATTAGACTCTTTTTTTCAACCTCTTCTCTCTCAACTATCTTTTGGGCCAATTTGGCCACATTCACTGTCAGGATTGTAGCTTATGTTGTTGAAGTTTCAAAAGCTCTCTTGATGATTATCCCTCCCCTTAGGTGTGGGCTAATATCAATTACATTTGGATTTCTGCCCTAGGGTGCCAATGCCCATATGGCCAGAGTTTCATACTCCTCACTGAAGGCAGAGTCCTACAGCGCTGCCTTAACCTCTTCTTCACTATTTTGTATAGGGTGCTTGGACTGTAAGATATCATTGAATGCAATCGCACCAGCTATGTCTCATTCAAGCAAAATTAAGACCCCAACCTGAGTCACAAGTCTTCTTCCCTCCTTAGGAGTGATGCCTTTGAATTCTTCCATTAATTCAGCCTTGACCTCATCATCATTCTCCTGCTCAGACCTATCAAGTCTCGATTCTCTCCTACTCTTGCATTTATTCTGGTACTTTTCTAGTTTCATCCTCCAAACTAGTTGCGAGAATACATGAGTCTTTACAAATGCATCATTGTCCAAGAATGCCTTGTAGGCCTCCATCCTAGCATCTTGTACACATTTCCCCTTTACATCCATGTCAGAAAGCACCAATTGTATTGATCTAGGAGGGGAAGGGATACCAACCTGCATGTCTTGATCAGTCACAATTATCTCATCCATCAGAGTTTCCTGTGTTTCCTCAACTCTTTGCCTCTTAGGGCTTGGCTTTGGTGGTAACACTACAGGATCACCTCTTGGTGGTGAATCTAGATCCACAATCCTTATCCCTCTGGGTGCTTTGATCCTTGGACCCAGTTGTGATGATGCTTGCATGACTTGTTTTCCTTTTTTATCCCCTTCATCCTCATCAGTGCTCAAATTCCTCTTTCTCTTGTATAGAGGCCTATCAACTGGTGGCTGATAAGCTAGCCTTGTTTCTTCAGGCCTCACATCTGGTCTTTCTATACCAAAATCTAATTCCAAACTGACCATCTTGATCATCAAGGTGCCCATGATATTTTTGAAATTAGCCATTAAGAAGTCTATTTTCTTGTGAAATGGAGTGAGCTCCATTAATGGATCATATTTTGGATCCATTTTATGTATTATAGCTAGCAGCTTTTCATATGCAATCCATTTTTCTTTATTCAACTCCTACCTATTCAAATCAAACTCATTTCTGATTAGGTTCTCAGGAAAGTTGAATTCATGTGCAAATTTTCCACCTTTAATTCATTGTCTGAACAATGCAAAGAATCCCCCAGGTTCATGTTGTCTCCTAGGACCATTCCTCAAATTTAAGACATCAAAAAACCTTCTGAAGTGGACCCATCCTCCTTTGGAACAAACAAAATTAGAAACAATAGTGTAGTCAGGGAACAAATTCCCTTTTCCTTTCTTTGTTAGGTTGTCCTCATGAATACAACCTAGTTGCCACATTACTTCGGCAAACCCCATCCTTCATGGTACATTAAAGGGGAGGATATGAGGGGTTCCCTGGAAACCATACACCCTCAAGGCAGTGCTTACAGGGTACAAGATGATATCACCCCAATTGTGACACACTTTTAAATTAGGCTTCCTCACCTTCGGTCGGAGGAATTCATGCAAATCTTCAGGGACTCTTGGCCCATTTACCACCAACCGAGCCCTGAGTCTAGAGGCAAAGCAGTTATCAAATTGCACAAAGTTGGCACCTCCCCTATTGTAAGACAAATCTACACTCCACACCTATACTGGTAACCTTTCTCCATTCACCTCCTGACTCAACTCCATTTTTTCTAAGAAGAAAATAGCATTCTTGTACAGGAACATATGCATCAACAGGGAGTACCAGAAAAAAGGAGTGTCAGTATCCCCACATGCAGCTTCATCAAACCCTCATGCATCTTCTCTGATAGGAATGATGCAAAGTCATATACCACAAAGAAGTTGGGATGTTGAATCTAGGCTCCCATAAACATGTACGCAATTGGCATCACAATATTAGGGCTGAACCCTAAAATCTAGCACAATGAATAAAATGTTGCCAGGAAGTGACTGGCAAAACAACTCAGCCTGAAAGGCTCCTGGTCATTTGGGCTGATAAGAATTATTGAAATGCCTGCCCTGGCCAGGTGAAGAGGAAGCAACTTCAATCTAAAAAGAGGCTTTAACCTTTTGTACTCCTCCTTCATCTCCTCAAAATCTATTTGGACTAAGAAAAGGCTATACTCAGTCAAATCAAAAATCTGCCAAATCTCGTCTACATTTAGGCTTAGCATAATTCCACCATCATTATCCCTTATGACCCTTGTCACAGGATCATACCATGCTGCCACTGCTTTGAGCAAGTCAACATCAGGGAGCACATTTGGCACTATTAGTTTCCCCATGTCATATCTCCAGGCATTAGAGAAGGGGTGAGGTAAGTTTTGTTGTCCATACCACAACCTAAACATTTCAAGACCGGTCATAGGAATCCTAGCATCCGCAATGTTATAATTTTTGCATAGTAGACCTTCACCTAGGGTCTTTCCATTCATTAAAACCAAACCACTCTTCCTATCATTTGTTGAAAATGGGAGTTGATCCAGGAATTCATAATACAAATTCCTCTTCAAATAATCAACATGGCCAAAGTGTTGCTTCGGTGGTTCCATCTTAAACAACTAGGGCTTCTTTTAAAAAATCAAATCCTCGAAGAAACTAGGGGTACCTAGAACACAAAAATACAAAACAATTGTGCAATTCCAATCATTCAAACGAACCAGTAACCCTACGATAATAATTAACAAAACCCCTTGACCGGCACAATAGAACACTTCACAAAGACACAGTCAAATTAACCCAGCAGTTTAGAAAATAACTCACGGGATTTTGCGCCTTGCAGAGAACCAAACTTCACGGTGATCGCTCGAAAAAATTTATCTCTGGCTCTAAACTGCTTGGAAAATACTTGAATGCTTTTGTGATGAAGATAGAAAAAGAGAAAATACTTTATGTCGATTGAATTGAGGCAGTAGATGTCTTGTCCGCCATTAAAGCTAATTTGCATGTCACCCCAATGGCTCCAATCGCATTTGATGCGAATTTAAACTTCAGCCATCGATCTTTTATTTTTGTCAGATCATCGAATGACCATCTTCAAAAGGTCTGACGAAATCTCCATGTCAGCATCGAGGGGCCACCACAGAAGCAGCGCCAAAGGAATACACATGGCGCCCGCCCGTGATATCACGATCACTAAACATCCTACATCTTTGGATCATGCGATGAAGGGCAACCGTTGATTCCTACCATCGATGATCATGTTCACTCACAACAGTCAGCAGCACCAAACATAACCATCGAGCAACATTTTACCAAGATTATAACATCACTGTCGATCTCGAGCATGTGCATCTCGTAGTTGTTTTAGTAACCCACTTTATAACATATTTAAGTCCAACACAAATATTAAATGCTTTATTAATCCCTTTTCGGCATCGGCATCTTCGAACATATGGTGCTCGCCCATGATATCGTAATCACCAAACAATCAACGGTGACATCATCACGAGATCACAGGGAGCGGTCAGGATCAATTGTAGGAAGATCGACGGTCATTAAAAACACAGCAGTCAGCAACACCAAATAGAACCCTCGAGCAAATTTTTACCAAGATTATAACATCACCATCGATCTCGACCACATGCATCTCATAGCTATTAGTAACCCACTTTATAATGTATTTAAGTCCAACAAAAATATTAAACGCTTTATTAATCCCTTTTCGGCATTGACATCTTGGGACATGTGGCGCTCACCCGTGATATCACAATCACCAAACAATTAGCGGTGACGTTATCATGAGATCACGAGGAGTAGTCAAGATCAATCGTAGGAAGATCGACGGTCATTAAAAACAAAGCACTTAGCAGCACCAAACATAACCGTCAAGAAACTTTTTACCAAGATTATAACATCACCGTCAATCTCGAGCATATGCATCTCGCAGCTATTTTAGTAACCCACCTTATCACATATTTAAGTCTGACACAAATATTAAACGCTTTATTAATCCCTTTTTGGCATTGGCATCTTGGGACACGTGGCGCTCGCCCGTGATATCACAATCACCAAACAATCAGCGGTGATGTCTTCACAAGATCACGGGGAGTGATCAGGATCAATCGTAGGAAGATCGACAGTCATTAAAAACACAATAGTCAACAACACCAAACATAACCATCGAGTAACTTTTTACCAATATTATAACATCACCATCGATCTCGAGCACGTGCATCTCGTAGCTATTTTAGTAACCCATTTTATAACGTATTTAAGTCTGACACAAATATTAAACACTTTATTAATCCCTTTTCGGCATCAGCAGCTCGGGACACGTGGCGCTTGCCTGTGATATCACAATCACCAAACAACCAATGGTGATGTCATCACGAGATCGCGGGGAGCGGTCAGGATCAATCGTAGGAAGATCGATGGTCATTAGAAACACAACAGTCAGCAGCACCAAACATAACCGTCGAGCAAATTTTTACCAAGATTATAACATCACTGTCGATCTCAAGCACGTGCATCTCACAGCTATTTTAGTAACCCACTTTAAAACGTATTTAAGTCCGACACAAATATTAAACGTTGTACTAATCCCTTTTCAGCATCGGTAGATTGGGACATGTGGTGCTCGCTCATGATATCGCAATCACCAAACAACCAACGGTGATGTCATCATGAGATCGTGGGCAGCGGTCAGGATCAATCGTAGGAAGATCGATCGTCATTAGAAACACCCCCTGCAAAGTAAAACAACTATTAAAAAGTTAGGTGAAATAACCTTTTTGCGTGTGCAGATTACGCAGTCGTCGGATGAAGTGATTTTAATCTTGACCATTGCTCACAAACCTCGCAAGGTTTCTACTAACGTCACAAATATGGTGCGAGGCATGTGAGATTCTACCATCTGTCATATTTGATGGTGGGGACCAGTTTTGCTCATTGATCGATTATGAAGGCTGATGCCGACAACTGTTTCTGTACCGACGGATCGTGGTCATTCCTTGTTGAACTCGTGCAATTAAAATTGCAGTTTCAATAATGTTGCGAGGTGTACGATTTGGTGATGCATGGACTCCAATGTTGTGTGCCGATAACTAAGGTGGGGCCCATTTCCTTGCTGATGTGGTCCTCGGTAGGTGAATATCCTGTCCATTTGGTGACTGGAGGGAGAACGTGGAATTTTCAAACTATTTTGACTAAATGTGAGTCGTTCTCCTGGCCAACATTGCGATTGATCAACGGCTCGTATTTAAAAATAAATTGGTATTGTACGATAGCCATTTTATCTCGCACGAGTGATTAGTAATCGCCGAGTTTGACTCTGCCTACATAATTAAATGCTAAAATTTGTGAATTACTATTTCAGTTATGTATCTCTACATTGAGGAAGAATTGCTTGGTATCGAGTGAAGCAAGTTGTGGTTATGATTTCTCAATTTTTTTGCCCTGGATGTTCTACAATTGAAACCGTAAGTATCACGTATGCCATTTCTTGTAAATTCAAAGTATTTTATGGTTTCTTGATAGGAAATTCGTGATTGTTTCTTGTCTCTATTCTTGAAGAATTGATTGAATAGATTCACTTTTAGAGCTTGTCTAGATAATTTCTAGGGTTTTTTGAATATTGAAGAATTTTCTGTTAAGGCTAAAGGAGAAAATTGTTATTATTTGCTATCTAAAAATAAGCAAACCCTAGTTCAAATTATCATTAGTCTAGTATAAATGGCACCCAAGGCCCAAAGTTTTGGTTCTGAAACCACTACCAGGTCTTTATCCCAAGATATTATTTATTTGTTACAATCCTCTACTAGCAAGAAGTAGGAGGGAAAGGTTTTGTTCTATGGGCCTCAAATCTTGGAAGGATTGATAGACAAGCAATGTGCAATTCAAGATGCCGAGTTACCATACACAGGGTGGTAGTTCTCCAATTGGTTTGGGAACAAGAATTTGTCGGTTCCTTTGTGTAACCCCTGGAGGTTAGGCCTAGGTAAATTGGTGGTTCCTAATTTTTATATGGATGTAGATCTTTTAAAGGACATTGCTACTAGATATGACCCTGTGGCCCGAATTGTCAGAACACATGCTGGTGTGCAGATGATTAAGATAACCAAAGAAGAAATTGTAGAGATTTTCAAATTGCACAAATGGAGTCAGGATATGGTCCCTATCGACTTGGAGGTTTTTAGACAAGAATATAGAAATACTAGGGGTTTGTTTAGAACATCCTTGTTAATACCTCATTTGGCAGTCTCAGGAAGAGGAAAAAATCAGAAGAAGGTAGTAATTGGCAGGAATGAGCCCAAACCTTTTCCTATGGGCTATTTCACCAGTTATTTCAAGAAGACTATTTGTGCTTTATGTCAAGTTCTAGAAGTCAGCTTAAAGAAAACCATGCCTACCGATATTATGTATATGGCAGTAAATCTCCAGCACCCAACTTTTAATGTAATATATGATTTTTCCACTTATTTGGCAGAGAAGATGCACATGGGTCTGGTAGCCCTAAAGGAGGGGAAGAATTGGGTTGGATTTAGATGGTATTCTTTGTTAATCCACATGTTTTTGTATAGGGGTCAGGCTGTGTTCGAAAAAGATATGAAAATAAAGAAGAAGGAAGGAAACATTGAAATGCCTGTCCAATATTGGACTAGGATTCTTGATATGCATGATCATAAGTTTGATTATGTAAGTTTCCATAATATCTTTGGATCTAAATTAAGGGAGGATCTGGTTCATGACCCCCCAAGGATCCCAAAATAAATTCATGACTTCTTCAGGCTGATGGAGAGAAGGCCTGAATTGAAGATAATGCAGAATTGGGAAGATATTTTCCCCTATCGTAATACCACAGTTTTCAGGGGTTTTGGCACTAATGTCAATCCAAAGGTTCTACCAAGGGAGGTTCCCCTTAGAATTGGAGTTTTGGAAATCATGAGGCAGTTGGGGGGCACTCAGGAACTACACTTTCCAGCTGAACAAAAGAAAGGTTTTTTCTTCCCTAAATATACAACATTTTTTTATTTTGTTATGGCAAAGGGAGGATGGAAGGAGTTGCATCAATTACTTGGGCCTTGTAGGCTAAGGACTCTACGCCCTAGGAATCATGATCCTGAGGGTTTTATCTCTCAAATGAAGGCAAAATATTGGACAGGAGCTTTTGTCTACAACTTCTACTTTCCTGAGGACATCATCAGGAATATTTTTGATTTGGAATTACAAGATGATAGAAAGACACTATACATTGCCTACTCTAAAATGGTAAAAAGTAAGCAGGAGAAAATACCCGGTTTCAATCCCATACCTAATGCTAAAGATGAGTTTAGTAGGGAAATGTATGCTATTGATAATTTTGAGAGCTTGGTTGGGGTTTTGAAAGATGAAAGGGTTGAGAAAGAAAGGGGAAAATCACAAACCATCGAGGAGTACCCTGAGGCAAAGGAAGAGGAGAGGCCTACTTATTAGCCTCAAAAGAAGATAAGGGTTTTTTCTAGAAGAAAGGGAAGTAGGGATGAAGATGTTGCTAAAAATATTGCACCATCTTCTTCAAGGCAATTAGTACCAAATGTTGTTGACTTGGATTCTCCTCCAAGTTTTTTAGAACAGGCTTGCCCACCATCACCAAAGAGGCAAAGGGTTGAAAGGGTAAAGATTTTTTATTGTGATGGTGATGAGTATGATGACATTATTGTCACTCCAGATGAAATGCATCCTGAGATGCCATTGGACCCAGTTTAAATTGCAACAAGTTCAGGTACAGTTTCTTTGAGGTTAGGAAAAGATGAAATCAAAGGAATAACAAGCAATGATGACTTGAGAATAGAAGCTTGCAGAGAGTTCATGATGGATGACTCTTTTATTCAAACTGGTGCTTTCAAAGATTTTGTATGGAGAGCACATACTGCATTATATGCTGAGAAGGTGGCACATGAGAGAAGTCTACATCCAGAGCTCCCAGAGAAGGTAATTCAAGTGAAGGTCAAGGAACAGATGAGAGAAAAATTCAAAGCAATAACACCAGAGCAGGGCCGAGAATTGGTACAAAAAAGTGGAGTATTGCTACTCCCAGAATGGGATATCATTGATGTTGTGGTGTTTGACACAATAAGAAGGGATAATAAGCCACTTCTTTCTACTGAAGAGGAGGGGACATTGGCACTCAAGGGATCGGCCTTTAGTGAGGAATGGGATGCATTGGCAATCTAGTCCCTATCTACTGGCTCTAAAAAGCCAATTGTTGCAGAGCCTCCTAACTTCAGTGGTCACTTGGTTGTGAGGAGACTTTCTAACAACCCAACATTGGAAGTTGTTGATATGGTCATGAAATTTACCAAATTCACTAGAGCAACTGTTCAATATTTGACCAAGGAGCGGGATACTCTGAGAGACCAATATAATGACATTATTATTGAATATAATAAGAGACAATAATAGGTAGCAGAGTTAGAAATTGAATTAGCTTTATTGAGGCAACAAATGGATACCATGAGATCTCAAAAGCAAGCCAGTTCTAGCCACACTATTCCCGACCCACCAGTAGAGTAATCTCAACCTCCTGCACAAGCACAGTCTTTGGCTATTGTTCCATATAATATGGGACAAGTGCCTATCGTTATTGAGAGGGCTACTAGCCCTAGAGGGGGACTTTCTAGGGAGAAACTGATTCATCAAATTGAATAATATAAGGAGATGGTAAAGCAAATCTGGGATGCAGTAGGGAGAAACAATGCAGTGATAGTGGACACTATTTTGAAACATTTAAATAGAACGGTCTAGAGTAAGCTAAACAGTGTTCATGCAAATTATGTCCTAATGTTGCAAGCACTAAAAATGTTTCCAAGGGATAAAGAATTGGCCATCTCATTGCTAAACAAATGGAGCCCTATAATGGATAAGTTTAGATTCATGGCAGTAGGGGCAAAATAGCATGGTGATAAATATCCTATTGTTATTGCAACATATCAATTGGTCAAGGGAATTGTTGAGCAGAATTTTCAGGGATTCGCTGCCCCAATGGAATCCAAGATTAAATTGCTAAAAGATGTGTATGATGGAAAGGACCTGACCCCATTGCCTCATATTTTACATAGTCAGGATGAAGTTATACCCCTGCAGGTTTGGAAGGAGCAAATGAACAATATAATGATGTCTCAAACACATGAGATATGCGAAAATGCTGACATCCGCATGCTAGAGAATACATTGGAAAAGTTTTCTTTTGTTATAAGTTTCTTAGATAACTTTGATAAAAAGGCCACATCGATAATTGTAAAGTATGCTCCCTATCGAAACAAGGTTGATCAGGTTGTGGCTTTCGAGTGGCCTTCCGAGGAGGAGTTTTAATTATGGAAAAAGGTGTTCATTGATCAACTAGAATTATGAGTGTTATAGTCGAGAATTGCAACTTGGTCATGTATAATACAGGTCTGGCCTTAGATATTATATTCTAAAATTGCATTCTCCTTTTGAATCCAAGTACAGGGTGTTGAGGTGGAGTTAATACTATAACGGCTAAGCATGCCTTCGATGTATGGGGAGTGGCCTTTGGAGCGATGTTTTTTTTCCTCCTTGTCAACTAATGATGATCTTTGTCTTATGCTCTCCTCTCGCATAATAGAATTGTAACTGAATCAGGAGTTAGCAGTCCAATTACAAATGGACATGTGCACTCTCCGACCTAAAGCTTGTTGGCTCCCTTGTTTTATAAAAGGGAATTTTGGGCCGAGAGAGTGGTCGGTTGAAATATCCAAGATATGAGAAATAAGAGTCTAGTAATATAGAGAGCATGAATTGTAAGTCCGGATTTTAAAAAAAATTGAGTCAGATTGGAGAACTTTGTTAATCATGGGGTTTTTGAGCATGTTTGTATCAAACTCATGAATATTTGGAGTTTATTTTGTCTCCTATTGTGTTATGTTACATGGATTATTAATGAAATATCGATCAAAGATGATTTTCATTGATTTTCATTTGTTCTTTACTGTGAATTATGTTTAACTATAGCTCTGGTTCAAAGGATCGGTTAAATGCTTCAGTTAACCAGTAAATTCATGCAATATAATAAATAGGATTCATAAAGGAGTAATAAACTCAGGTATAGATATATGGGTTGTAATGCAATTCATAATAGATCATAAGTGTTCAAAATGAAATTTACCCTATAGTTCAGTTTTCTCTTTTGACTCCTTGCGCTAGGATATGGCACTGGAATTTTGATTACGTTTTATTCTCGTATGTTTTGTGTTATGGCATCAGGATATTTCACTCCAACATTTCCTATCAATTTACTTTATGTGAATTTTGTGATTCTCTGTTAAATGGACATGAGTCTTTTTTAAGGAATAACCAATTTCTTGAAGGATTTGATCCTTTAACATTAATTGGGGATCTATCTATTGCTTACCTGTGTGTAAATTAAATGAATTGTTTAAATGTTGTATGTTAAGAGCACATGTTAGGGAATACCCTCCTTGATTTTACAGAGTCCGAAGTGTAGGATAATTAGCCTTATTGATATTCTCGTAAAGTTGGCCATATTGTTCCTAGTCTTTTATTATTGAATGTGGCGAGTTCATAGGAGATTCTAGGAAACATGTGTGGGTTGGAGTAAAAAAATGCCAACAGGTTCAATTAACGACATGATCTATTGAGTAATTACAAAGAATTCATAATTTGAAATTCTAGATTTTGATAACATGATCTATTGACAAGTAGGAAGTATTTTTCACATTGTGTCAAATTTTGATATTGTTATCAGGATTCAATTATGTAGTTTTACAAATCAAACTCATTGACCCATGTTTCATGAGTAGTGTTTCACAAGAACCCATCTCTCATGATAATGAATCGTCCATTTAGCACTCATTGCGTCTAAATGATTCTCAAAGCGATGAAGCACTAGGCCTTCCTAGGAGGTCACCCATCCCAATATTACATGATCCATGATTTTATTAATAATTGATCATTTTGGATTTTGACAAACTTGACACACAAATGACAATTTGACAATGAACTTAATGTATCACAATTAGGTTTCAAATTGTGTAACACAATAGAAACTAAAACAAATTGAGAGATTGTTATGAGGGTAGTGATGCAACTTTTCTAATTAGAGTGTATTCCATGAGATTACAATTCTTTGAGATATTTTATCAGATAGTTCACAAGATTTTTCTATCCTCTCACATTTTACATAGATTTGAAAATGGAGTCTACAACCACAACATTTGAGAAAATTCATCTTCATATTATGCTTTGATGGATGTCTATACCTTGTTCCAAATCTCCCATATTAAGGAAATCGACAAGGATTTTGGTGAAGGTTGTGAAATTTGTCTATGCATCTACCAATTGCATTTGATTGAAATTTTCTAAAACCTTTTAAAAAAATCCATTATGTATATTCTACAATCATTATAGTCCACAATTTCACATTTATTTGGCTTTTCATCTACCAATTGTATTTGCTTGAATTTTCCTACCGAATTTTCAATGTAGATCCATTTTGTGTATATCTTACAATATGTTGGTGTTTTTTCCCACATAGGATTTGCAATTCTGTAAGAGGTAGCCAACCTCCATTATAAAGAACTGCAAAGGCTAGTGGCCAACTAACAAGAGTCAGTCAAAGACTGACATCTCCTACACTTTTGGCTTTGTGAAACCAAGGTGGATAAACCCAAGTGTGTTAATAAGAATGTTTCATGATTGGTAAGAACACTTCTTCTTACAAATGCAGTCCCCACTAACACTAACAGACAGTCATTACCCTGGTTGTGGAAAAACCAAAGAATAATAACAGATATCCCAAAGCAAGGAGACTGAAAATATCATAAGATCTATATCCCAAAAAGAGATAGCAGTTGATATTTGTTAAAATGTTCGAGTATTGAATCACCATGCTTAGAGTCACAATCCTATACCTAAAAGGAATTTACCAATACTATCCAATGCCTCATCCATTAGGTGGGAGTCATATGAAACATAATTCAGACGAAATTGAATTTATCACCATAGTGTGTTGCTACCATGAGATTTGACAGTATATTAAAACAATACTCCTTAGTGAATCCTAAGCATATAACCATAAACATTGAAACTGAATAAACAAACCCTTGATAAATCCATTCATAATCCATGGCCCATACATAAGAGAGCAAAATGTCTTAATTTTTTTAGATTTCTTTCGATATCAGTAATTACAAAAGCATAGTATACTTATTTCATACTATTCCCAACCCAACATGATTTCCTACATAATACCTTCAAAATATTGCATTACCACTAAGTGTACCTATTCTAAGCCTTCAGACCCAAAAAAAACAACCCTTAACAATGAGCCGTCAAATCTCCTTTATAGGATAGGAGAGCAACAAAGCAATAGGCTACATTGTTCATTCCAAAATTGAGTTTCATTTAGAATGAAATTCAAATTGACATTCCTCATCATTAGAAAAAACCATAATCAGTGTGAGGAATCAAAATAGTTATACCATTGTAACCAACCAAAGCTAAAGACAAAAGAGCGTGGCAGGCATGCGTACGTCCACATCAACACACCACCCAAAAGTAACACACCCACCAACTACAACTACTTGCAAGACACACGGCCCCAGTAGAGGCGACCGCTCGTGGTCCTCACTTTAGGAAGAACCAATACCAGCTTCCTTTTATCCGCTTTAAAACATGATCTAGTAGCATGGCACGGTGCCATCGCAATTATTGGGGCAACTAGGAGGGGCTCTTCATTGACCCCCGACAGCTCGGTCATGGACGCCAAGTAACATTGGTAGTCTGAGTCAGTTTCAGACCCATCACCATTAGAACCAAAAGACAACACCAGTGGGGACTTGGAGCTCCCCGTCCCTTTAAAATTAGCATCATGGACAACCTCAAGCTTGCTAAGGACAGGTTGTACCCCATCAAGCTACAAATTTCTCACCCCGAGTCTGGTCCTTCTGCGCACAGCCGAATGGTCCATTGCAAAGAAGACCTCACAAAATACAGGAGAGACTCGACCACCTGTAAACAAGACAACTCAAAATGCGATGATAATACCAGATAACACAATGAGCATTTATAGAGTTAACTAGTGCGAGAATATTAATTGCTCGAATGTAGCACAAGCATTCGTGCATTTTAGTGGCTGATGTAGCCACCACAAATTATTTATGGCTTGTGAAGGCATGGCGTACAACCCATCATTGCATTTATCAGGAGAACACTATTCGCACGCAGGAAATTCAGGCGAGGATCCACTGAGAAAACCTGTGCCATTAATGAAAATGACTTGTAGAGAGCAAGAACTCCCAATGCGGATGAACAGGAACCCAAGAAAAATTGAATTGTTAATGCGGATTGAACATGACAAGTCGGACGACTTAGATTCAGTCAACAATTGTTTGAAAATCCAAATCAGTGCCCTGGGAGAACCGTGCTCAATCACAACCCAAGAAAACAAGAGGTTGCAACTAGACAGTGGGTCCCACCTAGCCCTGTCGCTTCAAGAACCACGCCACGTGTCGCCTCTTCGCAATAGCCTTAGGGTCCTTTAATCTGATCGTGCGAGATCCACAAGGAAGGATTATTATTGATCTCCCTCGTTAATACCACACGGGTAGTAAATTTTAAGTCCCACCACAATCCTTGTACGGTCCACATGATTTTTTTATCCTTTGTCGAAGAAACTATTACAATATATTTCTTATTTATGTACTTATTTTCCATACATGTTTATAAAAGTTTGAAATTATTAATAATATTAATTTTGGCAAGACATTAAAACACTGTTGATTGTAAAAAATATGCATCCTAATGTGAAAATGCAAATAATGGAAGCAATGACTATAACACATAATTTTTTATTTAGTATCCAATTCAAAGAATCATGTTACCCTCTACCTTGAATTTTTTAGTATAAAAAGCTAAGGAAATGCTATAAATAAGATAATAAGTTGACTATTAGCATATACCAATTTTTATAGAGATGTAGATTGTTGGATGTTGTGGTTGTGTTGCTCATGATATGTGGTTGTCATTGATGTCAACACTATTAGCATTAATGTCTTAAAAGTTGTATATGTTGAGGATATTGAGAAAATTAGAATAAATATGTTGCAGATAGTCTATGAAGTTGTGAAGATCAGAGTAGTGAAATTTTTTGTACGTTGGTATTATGAAGTTGTGTATTAAATGGTTTTTTGTTGAGCCTATCTAGTATATCCTCTGGAAGTTTCAGAGGTGTGCACCAAGATTGGAGCGAGTTATGAGTTTTTGTGTTCCTACAGTTATTTTGTTGCTATAGTTGGTGTTTCTGAAAGAAGAGAATGTAATTGTAGTGAATTGAATTGTTGTGTATGCTCTTGAGATGTTCATTGACATTTCTTGATCTCATACTCTATCATTGTGGTACTTCCACGTTGATCAGTGTGCTAGTGATCAAAGATTTTTCCTTTCCATGTTCGAGTTTTCATGTTCTTGGTTGACATGATGGTGGTAGCGTGTTGTAGATCCTTGTGGATTAATTTTTGAATGCTTGGCATGTTCGAGGATGTTTATTTAGGTCTTCATTATGTTGTGACCGATTTAGGTTGGTGCGCATTGAGATTTGTTCATGAATTGGGCCGACAGTTTGTATTCATCTATTATTTATTTTTGGTCGATAGAGTTGTTAATGTAAATTCATGAAGTGGATATATAAGAGCGATTGTTTTATTCATTTACAGATAATGTATGTGAAGTGTATGCGAGATATGTGTGAATAAATATTAGATCATTCAAATGGAGAGAAGAGTGTGAAGAAGTTTAGGCAAAGTATGAAGAAGTATTTATGTGCCTAACTAAAACTGTCACCAGGCTTTTGAAGAAGCTAATTTCTCAGTTCAACCTCATCAGATGGATTTAATTTTATTACCTTATGTAAGGCAGTGAGCCTTCCCTTTGAGTAGTGAGCTCTAGGCAGTGTTCCTGAATGCATGTGCATTCCTTATTCATTTCTTTTATACTTGTAACACAGTATAAATTGTGGATTAACCTCCACCGTGGTTTTTCCCCTAACAGGGTTTGTACACAAAACTCTTGGTGTTATGTCTATTTTTGATGTGTTGTTGATTCATGCTTTCACTGTTAATTATCAGATATGAGATTAAAGGTTAATAAGGTTAAATAAGTTTTGATTTTGTAACAACTAATTCACCCCCTGTCTCAGTTGTCTATCCTTGTTTTCCAACATAGATATCTTCCATTTCAAAACACACAAAACAATATTTAGTAGATAATCAACCATCTTTCATTTGTATAGTGATTAAATATTTATCCCTATAGGAAACAAGTAGACTATATAAAGAAAACTAACAAAGCCAAAACTACCCCTATTTTGTATTTTGGTGTGCATTCCTTCCTCTCCTTAATCTTCTCTGATTATTTTGAAGAGACCAAGTGTTGTAACTAAACTATGGTTCATTCTATGTGCGTGTAATTTTGATCTTCATATAAAAAATTTTAAAAATATTAATCCACTCTTGTCAAAACACAAACAACACTCAGATTTAGTATAAGAGTCAACCAATCATAAGGAAAACATAATATGAAAATAGGGTTAGGGTTAGATTTAGAGTTTTGGTTATGGTTGGGATTAGATATAAAAATAGGGTTAGGGTTTAGGATTACAATTAGGGATTATAGTATTAGGGTTATATTTAGAATTAAGTTTTAGGGTTATTGTTATGATTAAGGATTGTTTTTATATTTGGCATAGAGTTGGGGTTAGGATTAGGGCCTCGGATAGGGCTAGGGATAGGTTTAGGGTTATTAGAGTGAATGCAACTAATTAATAAAAGAAAAAATATTTAGGGTTAGGGTTATAAAGATAGGATAAAGGTGAGGGTTAGGGTCAAGGTTAAGGTTTCAAGAAAAAGGGTTAGGTTATGATTAGGGTTAGGGCTAGGTTTAAGATTTGGATTATAGTTTAGGGTGTAGCATTTGTCTTTAGTTTAGGGTTACAATTAGGGTTAAGGTTACAGTGTAAGTTAAGGTTAGTGTTAGGGTTAGATTAGAATTAGGATCATGGTTTAGGGTTTAGGCTTAGAGTTATGTTTTAGGGTTGTGATAAAAAGGATTTGGGTTATGGTTAAGATTATGGTTTTGAGAAATAGTTTTAGGGTTAAAGTTATGGTCAGGGTTACATTAATGAGAAAATGATGGTTTAGTTTCCAAGTAAGGGTTAGGATTAGGTTTATTGTCAAGGCTAGGGTTAAGGTCGGGGCATGAGTCAATCTTATGATTAGGGTTAGGGTTATGGCTAGATTAGGGATATGATGTTAGGTTTCAAGAAAAGGTCTAAATTTAAGATTAAGCCATAGTTGGCTATAATGAACATGAGAAAAAATGGATCTAATTTCCTTTTGTGGGAAAATAATCAACTACGACTTAAACTTAAATTTAGAGATTACCGTAAACTCTAACCATAACCATAAACCTAATCCCAAACCGAACCCTAAAGAAAACACATAACCTAACCCGGCCCTAATTGTAGTGTTTGAGGCTAAGCCTATATAACCTAACACATAACCTAGCACTAGAAAAATATTCTTCTCCCAAACAATCTCCTCTACTTCTATTCACTCCTACTAGAGTTACAACATTCAACATTGGTGCTTCAACCATTCATTCAAAGCGAAGAATTCCAATAAGAGATTTCAATGAACTAGAAGGGACAAGACTTAAAACTTTCCAAGAAGAAATATCACATGTCAGATACATATTGATAGATGAAATGAGTTTCTTTGGGGAGAGGTTGCTTGAAAACATAGATTCCAGGTTTCGACGAGCATTCCCAAAAAATAGTAACCAAAGTTTTGGAGGTGATTTCTGGATCGAAATTGCAAACTTTGATAACTTTACATTAAAATATTTTTTATTCAATTCTATTATATTTCCTTCTATACAAATTCATATTTATCAATTTAATTAAATATTTTATATTCAGGCATAACTACACGATTTTAGTTGGAGACTTGGCACAATTACCTCCAGTAAATGACATGGCTCCATATGAAACCAAAAGGTCAAAAAAGCTACTATGGGAAGAATTCAAAATGGTCATTACATTAAGTTTTTTTTTTTGACAAGATGGAAAAAATGAAGAACAACAAATATTTCGTCAAATTCTAACAAACATTAAGGATGTCAATCCCACAATCGACGATTGGATGTTGCTTGTGTCAAGAAAAAATGCAAGAACCAATGCTTCAGAGAACGAAGAATTTGAAATCAGTGTTCATTTGTAATATAATTAATGATTTAACAATATTATAATGATTTAACTATTATATGCCTTATATATAATCTATATAATATACACCGAGATTTATCATTTTCGAGGCGTATTTTTCTTTGCTTTTTTCTTTTTTGAATCTTAAGGCGAGTTGGGACAACAAGGTTCTAATTTTGAAGCCGAGTTACCTAGGTAGCATGGAGCATAAAGAAGTGTCGAGTCATGCTAAGTCATGGCAAGTTAAGGTAGGTTGCAAGGGTAAGGAAACTCTACAAGGTGAGTTGGACTCATCAAGATGTTAGCCAAGCTAGGAATAGTCTACAAATCAAGGGTCGAAAGTCCCTATGGGTTATTACTGGTGATGAGAAGTCAGACCTGGGGGAGTTAGCCCAGAGTACGGTGTCATCCTACTGATGTCTAGTATTTGGACTAATAACTTATATAGGGAGGTATGGTTGTTCAAGGAAAGGAGCACCATAAGGATGCAACCAGGTTGCACCGAGAGTCCATAGCCGAACACCAAATGGAAAGGGTGTTCCAGTACTCTTCCTTCCAGGAGCGAAAAGAGGTAGCTCTCGCCTTGAGTCCCATAGTGACTCAGGTGTTCATCATAGTCTTAGGAGCAAGGAAGTCTCATTTTGCCATAGCTATGAAGTGAGGGGTTTTATGTGAACCCAACATCCTGAACCCTGTGAATGCAGTAACAAGGCCAACATGGGTTAGTTCCCAGACATGTCGTCAAGGGAGCTAGATGTTGGAATGATTTTTTAATGATCGTCGATCATCCATCAGTTGATCCTGACCATTCCCTGCAATCTTGACTGCTATGAATGAACACGATTGTCAATGGTGGCCACTTCATTTTAGCTTATAAGGTAGTTTAAAAGGAATATACTTATCTTCGATGTGGTTAATGAAGCCTTGACATAGTCTATTAGATTCCAAATTTAATTCTTAAAGGTCTACTTCAGATTCCAAGTGAAAATCTAAGTTAACCTAGGCATCACTATCCATATTTGTAAACTATTGTGTTACACATGCATAAATTATTTCTAAGATATCTTAAGCAAATACAACAGATTTAGCAATAAATAGTGAGGTGTCTTATTAAACTATGCCAAATCCTCACTTTATCACAATAATTGCAAAAGATAAATCGACTTGGCTATTTTTTATATATAAACTGGGAAACCAAGGTCCCAACCCTATTACATAGCAAGCCTAGAGGATATGAAAACAAAAACCAAAAAATAACTAACTATAAATAATTAATTAATAGAAGAACAAATAAAAATAGCACATAAATAACTAACAAACAACAAGAAAAAAATACAAGTTGTAGCATGTCTTTTGGGGAGTCAAATATCACCAATCTTCAAAAAGGAAAGAAAAAATATCATCCTTAGGGTATTTCTTTCTATCCTTCTTTAAAACAAGACTATCAAGATTACCCTTCAACCTTCTTTTCTAGAACTCCCACACAAAATTATGGAGTAGAAGCATAGAAGTAACCTATGGATCACCTTATTACTAAAATTAAGCACATTATTGACTCTTTCCTCCAAAGTTTCTAGAATTTTCTCCAAATAATTAATAGAATTGGTGTTATGGCCACAAATGAGAACATAAATGCACAAGATCAAACTTATTTTCCACCTAAATTCCTTTACCCTTGACATCATCCATGGCCACCATATCATTTCTAGGGACTAAATTCACATCATTTTAAGCCTCTCAATCATCCCCTATGTTAGAATACTTAGTGTCATAAAGAACATTCATTTCTGAAAAAGGTTGACACCAAAATCATTGGAAAGAGAAACATCTTCCTCTTACATGAAGTCTTGAGAGTGACTGAACTCTTTGTTCCCACTATTGATGCAATCATTATCCTTGTGATCAAAAAAGCCTTTGTTGTTAATTAGAAACAACTAATTCTACATTGGGTGTAGTGCTAGGGGTAGTAGAAATTATGGCCACCAACCTATTAGATCTTCTTACAAGGTTCCCCTTAAAATTTTTTCCTATAGCAATCCTATTATTATCAGTAGCAACAATAAGAACCTTAGTCATTGTTGCCCACAAGTGAGGACTAAAATTTAGGGTTTTTACACTTAGTCTTGGAGATGTCAACATCACTACGAATGTCCACATGGATATGAGAGGAAAATTTCAATAGAGAACCAATGGAAAAAATATTAGGGCAACCTAAGTCATCATAATCAGCCACAACTTTACCAAGCTCAATATTTCCCTCCACCACTTTACTAGGAACATCATCAAATGTAATTTTTTGCTTGACAAGGAATATTAATGAGGAATGTTTGATAGGTTTACTCTTACCCTTAGGAGGAGAGGGATCATGCAAATCACTAAGATTCCCACATTTAGCTTTGATAAGAATAGGGGTAGGGAATATATTAGACTTTGAAATAAGAGAGCTAATAGAATTCTAAGAGAACATAGCAAGGTGGACTTATGGAGTCTAAAAATTAGCCCCTCGTGTAGAGGCATCACAAATTTATCCATTAAGACCTCCTTACCTAAACACTTAAGAGAACTTAGGACAAAATAAGGAAAACAAGCAATCTTATTATGTTTAAGATGGTCATGCGAGAAATGGTAATGAAAAACACATTTAAAACTACCTTCAACACTGAAGTACTTAATCAGTACTCTACTAAACTCATCATTCAAAACCATTCTATAATTCGATGAGTTCTCCCCTTTTCAAAATTTGGTTGATGCTTTCCATGTCCATCATTTTTCCCTATTAATGACCTTCCTACCTTCAATATTCAACCTAGTAGTAGCTCTGATGGTTTCCTTTGAAACAAGAAATCTAACACCGCCCACAATAACCTTTTTATCCTTTTATGAAGAAAAAAAATATTTTGAAAGGACTTGACCTGAGCAACATAGGGACTCAAAGTAGGGAGCAATTCTACCCTCTTAAAAAAATGTCATAGTATGGCATTATTTCTCACCTCCTTAGGGTATGTGAGTTTAGTGTGGCATCATATATCCCCTGTAGTATCTAAACCCTTGCAAAAAATATTAAACTAAGAAATATTATACATTTGGAACTTAGAAGGAAGAAAACACAAGCATTCACCTAAGAGAATAGACTTCGTAAAAATTTGAGGCTTATTCACTACCATGCAAAACTAACCTGTTCATACGATCATACCACGGAGAAACCTCCCAACCATAAGTGACTTGATTGAAGTGACTATATCGTTATTTTTAAGTAAATGCATATTTATGGAAGCTTGGGCATAATAATTAGAAGGACCAGAATTACCAATACTAACATTATCCAAGCAACCTGCAAGGGGTGCATAACAAGACTATTTAATGACATCAATTTGGTTGAAGGAAATAGCATCCATTTGAAGACTTCCTCAAACATAATCACAAGGGATAACAATACCCCTCTTGAGCCAAAGCAATATGATACATAGACACCAACAATTATCACTAGGGTAAAACTCAATACCCTTCCCCAAGAACCCAGTAAATGACAATTTCATTATTTTCATTATTAAGATTATTGATAATACTTTGAGAAGTAAAGAAACTTCGTATAGACTAATATGGCCCAATGACATTAAAAATGTCATCTATGTAATCATATAATAAGTCATTAATAGAAAAAGTAAAAGATAAAAGCCAACAACTAATTAAGCAAGCATCATATAGAGATGTCATATTAGGAAACCTCTAACAAATTCAATGGTGCAACAAGCCATAGTATTATTAAAATCACCTCAACAACAAAGTGTTAGAAATGGGATATATTCCTTTGATGACATACCCTTTAGGTTCCAATTCATAAGCTCATATGCATGCCCAAGTTTTTCCACTTGTTTAATCCATTTCCAATTGAGCAATTGTCCAAGCGTGAAGAATGAAAGAATAAACCCAAAAACATGTATGATAGTAGAGGGAGTAGTTTATTTTGCATTGACTCTTCATTACAATTCAAAGTATCATGTATTCCTTCTCCCATAAAAGTTTTCATGGGAGGAAGGGGAGAATATTTCTAGTATTAGACACATCTAGCCTATCACCATTTTTGTTAGAAGAAAAGACTAAATTCCAATTCCAAATCCAACACCATTTCTCATAGTGACCCTTTGTTGGACAAGGAAACACCAATGTCAATATTCACTACTCCAATCAATGGCTTCTATCCTTCTTTTTTTCCAAATATAGCTTGTAGGCCACCTCTATGACCACCCATCTCACTATCAACATTGCCATCACTAGCCCAACTATTCAATGGTAATTTTTCTAATGACTCCTTTCTCACTCTCTTGGAGGACAAACGTGACATTATTTAGGATATTCAATGCCTAGATATTTTCTGGAAAGCTTTAAGGTCAAATATATAGTGGCATAAAACTCAATTTTATAGGAAATCATTCTTATCCAAGCCCAATTGGTTCAATTCCTATGGATAGAAGGGGGTTGATCATAAGAAAGTGTTGAGATTCCTAAGCATCTCTTTTACCTTTTAGGTTTCTCCTTCCTCTTTAAGGAAACATATCATTTCTAGAGCTGAGAAAAATTATCATATTAAATTATGAA
Organism: Sequoiadendron giganteum; assembly: GCA_007115665.2. Taxonomy (NCBI): domain Eukaryota; kingdom Viridiplantae; phylum Streptophyta; class Pinopsida; order Cupressales; family Cupressaceae; genus Sequoiadendron; species Sequoiadendron giganteum. The sequence goes on from CM021101.1 coordinate 580,056,548, forward strand.
GCCCCTTTCTTTGGCAAGGAGATTCCATGTGTGTTCAAAAATTCTTGTTGCACACGTTTCCATTACTCATGTTGCTAACAACCTTGTAAATCCTCATATTTGAAGATTGAAAAAATCCAAAGGTATAATTTATGGCCTCCCTTTAACCAAGGAAAATGGTTTCACAAAGTATCCTAGGAGTTTTATTATTTCCCTCATGACTATAATAGGCTTGGCTTACTTTATATTCACTACTCTAAATGGCGCCATAATAATATTTGCTTGCTTTATATTCACTACTCTCAATGGCGCCATAATTTTAAATTTAATTAACATACTCTAAAACCTAACTAAACCAGGTTGTAGCTCGTCAAATTGGACAAGTGAAAGGTCAATACCAGCAATGAGGAAGAGTTTGGAGGAGTGAAAACAAGGTCAATACCAGCACCAATCAAGAGTTTGGAGCTAAAACAAGGTCAATACCAGCACCGAGGATGAGGTTGAGGGCACTCAAGGAAAATTGACGACCAAGGGACAATGAGTATTGTAAGTTTGGCACCCCCATTCTCTTTAACCTGCAATTTTCATGCCTAGTTTCCAAAGATCTTCTTGTACATTGGCCCCCCCATTCTCGTAAAATGGTATAAGATAAGACAGAAAAAATAAAATAGCTTAGTCTTTCACATTTTTATAGTGATTACTAGAGGCACATAGACCAATTCTTCATAATAGAAGAATTTGATCATACTTTTCCAATGATGGCATATGAGAAAACCTTAGGTTAAATGAATAATTCCTAGCTAAGTTCTTGAAATCATGTCCAACCGTATAAGAGAAGACCGCTGCTATGTGTACTTGGATAACATGGGGAAAGGCTCTTTGGGCTCTTTCATCAATCTACGTATAGTTAAATTTTAACACCTAAAAGTGAGAATGAATAATCTTTCCTAGGATGGTGGCCAATTATGCTTCTCAACACCTAGATTACAAAATCCTTGTCAATATCATTGCCATCACAGTTAAACCTATTCCTTGAGTTATAGTCATAGAGGTAAAAAAATTGGCTTTCTTGATAGTAGATACATTCTAGACAATTTAATCCTTGCATCAGAGATTGTTGAATGGGCCCAAAAAACTACTCATGATGCCCTTATTATTAAGTTAAAAGTTTGACAAGGTATATGATTGCATCAAATGTCCTTTCATTTATAAAAGGCTCAAATGGATTTATTTTCAACCCTAAATTATTATCACACATTCAGAATTACAAAATACTAGTTAATGAAGAACCTTCATTTGAAGGTGATGACGTCATGACCTTTGAATGAAGAACCTTCATTCAAAAATGATGCCATTTCAAGACTTTCAAATGAAGGTGTTTTTTATTTTAAATATTTCATGTCCAAAATGATTTATAAAAGGAACCTTGGCATGAAGGACCTTCAAATGAAGACCTTAATTCAAAGGTCCTTCATATGAAGGTTCCTTTAATGCCATCCCATTATAGCTCTTAGATTTGTTAGAGATATTTTTGTTTTGAAGTAGAGATTGGACCATCAAACAGTGTCACCATGAATCTACCAAGATATCCATCAAATTCATAAACCTTGACTTAACAACCACAAATTCAGAAGAAAATTGCCCCTGTCAGCCCTAGGGCATCAATTCAATGCCAAGTTTCTTGCTTTAAAAGACCCATAAATGCAATGAACCTCTATCATACCATGATACACACCAATCCACTGAGTTACAGTTCCAAGATAGTGGGTGGATTGGTGGATGTCATTTCTATTTACCCCTCAAACCATTACATAGGCAAAATAGGGCAGTCCCTGTAAATCTGGTAAAGACGTGCCACTCCAGTCATCAAAATTCTTTACCAATTCCTTAATCTTCCTACTCAAATCATCAGGTAAGGCTTGAAAACCTTGCAGTGATTTTACAAAAACTTGAGTAGGCCTTAATGATTGGGGCTTGTTGTCTGCATCGAATCTAGAGGCGTTATACATAACATCTAGGTCATTGGCCCTAGGGATCCAATTCTCAACTAAAGGCAAAACTAATTCATGATCCCTAGTAATGTTTCTTATTGAATCTAAGAATAAAGAACCTAAAGAATAAACTGATGGTAATCTACCACCAACTCCCTAATTCAAATGCCTAAAAATTGTGTCTACAACTTCATTTTGCTTGGTAACTGCTCCCTTCTCACTTGCTTTTAGAGTTGCTTGTAGCTCTCTAATCTTATTAAGCATCTACTATTTGGTGGGATCTACAGAGTACTCAACCTCCTCTTCAACTGGCTCTAATGAAGGACTAGGAGTAGGAGTCTGGATGGGGGACCCAGGAGTAGAAACAATTGGAGAAGTTGGAGGTACTGATCTTGATGTAAAACGTATGGTCAGGGTACCAGGAGCACTAGAAGACTCCCCCACATGTTTTTACTTCAACTTGTCTACCTTAGTTTGCAGCTCAACATTCCTTTGCTACATTCTACTATACTCTCCAATAATGGTGTTAGACTATCCATCAAACTTTTCATCTGAGCTTCTTCTCTTCTAGCTGTCTTTTCGGCCAATTTGGCCACATTTACAGTCAAGTTTGTAGCTTTTGTAGTTGAATTTTCAGAAGCTCTTTTGATTATTAACCCTCCCCTTAGGTTTGGGCTAATATCAGTAACATAGGGCACAGGCCAACCTAAACTTAGGAAGTAATAAAGTTATGCAAAATATTTAACTCAATTTATAAAAAGGGGCCCAACCTAGACGAAACAATGAGACATAAGTCATTTTAATACCCACTCCAAAAAGGTAACGGCCGAATATATCTCACCCAAGATTTTACATGGAACATTAGGTTTTTTATGAAAGCCAACGTAAAACGTACCCAACCTTAGGTTCCTCCCAAACAATGTAACAAGCCACAACAAGGGAAAAACATAAATGGAATTCAAAGAACAAGATTTGAAACTCCATCAAATCCACCATGATGCACACCAATCCACTGAGTTACAGTTCCAAGATAGTGGGTGGATTGGTGGATGTCATTTCTATTTAGCCCTCAAACCCTTACACAGGCACAACAAGGCAGTCCCTGTATTTGATTGTTTAATCCCACAAAACAGTGATTCAGAACTTCAAAACAAATGCAAATGAAAGGGAACACATATATTTATCTACACCAATGATCTCAAAGCATTTCAAGTTTGTATGGATCCATACAACACAAAAGAACTTCAAAAAAATTATAAAAACACAGAAAATTGCTTCAAGAAAGTGGTATCTTATATGAAATTTTGTTATCAACTCCCCCAGAAATTGCAATGGGATGAGAATACAATATGATAGAAGTGGGATAAAAAATGCATCGTTTGAAGCATCAAACCAATATGCAAAGATGAAAGAAAGTGCTAACCCCTTAAACTGAAAAAGTTTCTTTTAACTTTAAGTTTGTTGGGTAGCCAATTCTTTTAAGTTATCAAATCCTACCATCATACATAATCAAAATGTTGTTGTTTCAAATGACTATCAACACTAAATTTCACTATTTAAAGATGTTGAAACCTTGTCATAGAGAATTAGAACATTGATAAACTTATGATGACTTTACCAGGCCTAGTACACACTCCCTCCCCATTAACCACTTAGACATATGGAAATTAAATGTAAATTTTCTGCTATTTTTAGTCATGTAGGTGTCCAATAAACCACTTGGTGGTGTTTCCCTTCAAGTTTATTTACTTGAATGAAGAGCAAAAGTCCTTTGATTACAATTAGAGAATACATTTGACGCCTTGGTTGTGTAACTGGTGGACCATAGTCACATTTAACACTTGTTACAAAGTTTGGGAGTTAAAACGTTAAGTAGATTTCATTTGTGATGGACACATTTGGATGGTAGTAACAATAACTTGCAATCTATCAAGACTTGATTACCTTATAACCTGTCAAATTCTAGCGATGAAATGATAGATTAATCATAATGTCACCTTTGGATCACATCACCATGAAAAAACTTCATCCAACATCGTTATGAGTGCAGGTACCACCAAATAGGTATTTGTCAGATTTGACTTCCTCGAGTGAGGGAAATTCAGGAAGAGAAGAGGAAAGTGAGACATGTAGTAGGTCTAAAAGAGGGAGACCAACTAGAGGTTAAAAGATTAGAAGAAAATTTTGTAAATGCATGGAATTTTTTCTTGCTGAAGGGGGGTCATGTTCTTATGATGATGAAAGCATAGGCGACATCGAGGTGCCCTTGAGGTACAAACATCTACGGAAACAATGCGTACCCATGCAACTTCCTCCAATAAACATTGATCTTTGTGTCAATGAGAGGAAATATCACATAGCATCATCGTTATTACATGGTTTGGGCCTATTTTGCATGGATGGCATAAAGGTCTGTTATGAAAAATTTACTGAGTTGATGGAGTATGTTGGACCCTATTACAGTTACAAATATTGGATGCAGTTGTTTCGATATACACGAAGTATGCGTAGGTATGCACTATCAACAAATTATATACAACTAAAATATAAGGATCAAAATAAAGGAGTGGCTAGGTATATTGATGGGAGGCCAAAAGCATCAAGGAATATTGTAGGGTTTATAAATAGTACACGACCTAAGTCAACAAATAAGCAACCCAATTGTATATTCGAGGTGCGTGAGGGAAATCATGTATTCGTATGTGTGATCAAATCAATAACTGAAGGGAAGAGTTGCTAATCAATTACAATTTGAATCACTTAGATACAAAGAAAATTACTATGGGGGTGGTATGTACTATATACCATTTTACCCAACCTCCAATTAATGACTCCAATATACCATTTTATTACTATGTTTTTTTTTGTAAGTCTAATGGTATCATTTCAGTAATGTTTTTTATATTTAATTTTTGTCACAGCAGGACATTGATCATACAAGGAAGGCTCTAGCCCAAAGCATAAATCATGATCCATCTTCAGGCGCTTCTATCCGACATGTTCACCTCATTATAATTGTACAAATTAGATATAAGCAAAATGTTTTATTATTCTATTTTTTTCATGAGTTTATTGGTTTAATTTCGATAATGTTTTTAATATTCTTGTTGTAGTCGGTTGATCGGGCAAAGGCACCAGCAGTACGGGAGAACATCCATATGGAGGTGGAGTCACTATTATGCGATGATGACATCGCATTTTCCACAAACCCTACGGCTATGATGAGGAAGGCCCAAAAAAAATGCAATCAAGAAATCCTTAAGTTGGTATTCGTAGTGCCTCAAACAGATGAGATAAGAGAAAGGGTTAAACTATTGTCTGAGAGAGCACAGAACTTGCAAGTAATTTGTCATGAGATATTTAATTATAACATAAATTCATTCATGGTTTTGTATTTTGTACTATTTTGTCATGAACTAAAATATGTGTTGCTTTTACAGGATTATTTGCGTCCTCATCATGCTGCTGGCCATGATCAAGGTACTGCAAGTGTTTCTTGAGAAGTAGGGGATGGTACAAATGTCAATCCTGATCTTCTTGCGCATACAACACTTTATCCGGCCCCATCATCCGTGCCTATATTGTTGACTAAAATTTTGGCAACACATACCATGCAGGCATTCGGTAGTCCACCATCAGGCAGCGAACACATGCCACCACATGTGTCAGTACCTATGGATACAGAGGCCGCTAGTACTAGTGATGTTTTAGCAGCATTTCTTGGATCTTCCCATATTACTAGTACGGGAACATTACTAGTCACATTTGTGGTGATCGAGGATTTTCTTCCCATAAAGATAGAGAAGGTCCTAGGTACTTTAAAATGTTTTAATTATTATTATATATAATCCAATTGAAATTTACATATTGATCACTCTTTATAGACTAATGATCCCATGATCATTTTGCAGGAAATGATGTTTTTTATAAACATCTAAGTGATATTACATTGGAGCTCTTCAAGCCCACCATACCTACATGGTGGAATGCCCAAAATCAAGATTTAAAAGATGAGCTCATTAACCGTTTAGTTGTGTTCGGTGATAAAACATTCAACCGAACCAAGGTCCTTAAGAAATTTGGTACCTATCTAAAGTATGTGAGGGACCAATATAGGTCACATTTAGAGAAGAACAGAAAGTACGAGCGTCCCCCCATGATTCTGGAAAGGGAGTGGAAGGACTTGGTGTCGGATGGAAAGGAGAAGGCTAAAAAGAAGAAAGGAAAGACACCACCGGGCCAAGCAAGGTATGTGATACTATCAACAATTTAATTATATACTGATTACTCTTTCTTTTTACATAATCTAACATATTTCAATTTTTTTATAGGTTGTCTGAAACATCGAAGGCAACAAAGGCAAGACTAGAAAACACGGGCAGCACAAACTTGGCTCTGGTGGTTATATGAAAACAACCACATGATTTGTAAGTATCAATAAATGAAATATTGCATCCAAATAATAAATTGCAAACAATTTTGGTTTGATCACACCATAGAAGCAAAATTCATGATCGCATGCAAAAATGCAGGGCTTTGATTTCAACAAAGTGCCCACATAAGAGGACCTGAAGATTCTCTTCCACCAAGGCTATGGAGCCCTGACTGAATAGCTAAGAGTCTTGACTGGGCAAACACAATCTTCCACTGCATCCAACACGCAGGTAAATAAAATCAATAAAGTTTATTTCAAATTGAATACTTGTGCAATCTGTTCAATATTAATTTCTACCATAATAATTTTCCTATTTGTTTTACACAGATAAGCAATGATAATACTGCACATGACACTGGAATGCAGCCTAGTGAGGATGGAGTGCAACCTACCGATGAAGGCCATGGTGTGCATCCCGGTACTGGATGTATTCATGTGCTATACAAAATGTAGTATGGATTAATACAATTAAACATCTTTAATTGCATTTGGTGTATTAATCAATGTAACATTTCGTGTTTCAAATTTAGAGCATGTAGAGCGTGATCAACACGTTGAGCATGATCGGGCTAGACAAGATCAGGAACATGATGTGGCTCCATCAGGTAAAGAGGACCACTCTAATGTTCTTTTAAACATATTTAATTGCAATTGGTGTATTAATTAATGTAATCTTTCGTGTTTCAACTCCAGATTAGGATTTAGAGGGCGTTCAGCATGTCAGCATGAGGCTATAAGACAATATCAGGAACATGATGTGGCCCATTTAGGTAAAGAGCACCACTCTGATGTTCTTTTAATTAATGAAATACGTGTAACAATAATAATAAAACATATCAATTTAACATTTCTTTGCTATTGCAGTAGACCCCCCCTTGCAGCCGCATCCACGTTGTGAGTACATGACTAGGCATACATTAAGATCACAAGCAAAGATCAGAACAACTAAAGGGGGGACAGATGATTTTGAAAATGATACTCCACTTTAGCTTTTTTTAGCTACAAAAAAGAAAAAAAAAAGAAGTGATTGTAATCATATTATGACAAGTTGACAACCATATTTTTGATAATATGTAAAAACTGAAAAAATGAATGTTATATGTTAATGAATGAATGTGAATATGTTAATGAATAAATGTTATATGTTAATGAATGAATGTTATATGTTATTAATGGATGAATGAATGATTAATGTTATATGATCAGGTATGGGGAATTGAGAGTGATGTGAGGGGGGGGGGAGGGGCCAAATGAGCTTCCACCTTCACGCGGTTGGCCCTATTAAGTAGAGAATATTAAAATATTCTCAAAACAAAGAGAAGCTCAATAAGGTAAGAAATGCACTTTTCAATATAAGAAATGCATCGTTTGAAGAATCAAATCAATATGCAAAGATGAAAGAAAGTGCTAAATTTTCACTATGCACATTGTGTTGTGTATGGATTTGGATATATAATGTAATGTTTTTTATTTTTATTTTAGTGTTCTCTAAAATTTGACTTTTGTGCATAACAGGTTAGTGGAAAATTTGACAGCTCTGAAGGGTTTAGAGGCTCAATTGAGATAGATACACGGATATTTGGATCTTTTTGTTGATGGGAGGCTTCCACTTAACCATGAAATTTTGTACCATCTGCAGGTATGCTAAAATATCTCTACTTACATTCATTCAACTTACTGTAATATAATATCTGATCACAAATATCTCCTGTTCATTATACTTACATGGATTTTCATGCCCTGTTCCAAAGCACATGTTTTAAAACAGGAAAGAAGGATGCTGGCAAGGGTTAAGGAATTTGGCTTTACACCTACCAATTGCATAGTTTACTTCATTCATCCAGCATATTACCTATGCATTCCACAATTGTTGGAATCATATACTATAATTACAAAACTAATAAAATTAAACTATGTAAGTTTCAAATATGGCATTACATATCTTTCTATGAGTTTTTGAAAGAAAGTATCAAAATGGAGAAGTATTAACAAAATAATCTGCATAATTTCTAAGAGATTAGGGATTTTTTTTGTAGAGTTCTCTTGAATATATTTAAGACAAAAGTAACTTATAGAGATTGAAGCAAAATATCAGTAGTCTAAAATTACCATTCAACACATCTTAGTAGTATCTCAATTCAAGAGATCTAGGTCCACGATCAATTAGCCAGTAAAACAAATAAAATCAATTCATAAGATTATTCTATTCTAATAGGGTTGATTGGTTGCTTCTTTCTTTTGGATTGTCAAGAAGTCATCAATATACACTTGGTTTTCCCGCCTTCTCTTGCCTCATGGCCAGAGAGTTTCTGCGGAAGGCATCAAAGTAACCTTCAAGATTGACAATGGAAATGAGTACAAGGTTAGTATAACCTAATGCTAATTGGGTATGATTTTATTTGTTCAAGACCAATTTAGATTCATTTTTTGCTCACACTACTTTTATTTACATTTATGTTTTTGTAATATCGATTTTCCTTTACATTTGTATTCTTCTATACATATTGTGTTTACAATAATGTTTTCCTTAATTTAATCTAGGGGACAGGACCCAGTACCTGAGCAACTTTCAATGTCACACTGTTAGGATTTACTGTCAAGCTAATCCAAAAAAATTCATTGCTGCTCGAAGCCATATTGCAATGCTTTCTCTACAAAGCCCACATGATCCCCATCAGGTATCTTTTTTTCTAGTCTCTAAATTTCTAAGAAGAAATCAACAACCAGTTTGTCTAAATGTGGCTCCTTGTTTACACATTAATATCTCTTTTGGTAGCAATGGATCAAATTGGATTCATAGGGTCTTAAAGAGAAGGCTCTCAAACATGGAGATCAAGAGTGGGACCAGGTAAAACCATTCATAATCATGCTCATATTATTTTATTGACTATCTAAGAGCTAAGTATCCAGGATAACATTCTGTATTTTTCTATTGAATTTCCAAAGTGAGAATAATTTTGGGTTTTCTATCCTATTTTTTAATACACTAGCTAAGTATCCAAGACGCACTGCAGGTACTCTTTCTCACCAAATTGCTCATTTTCCACAAATTTAGATTCTAGTGTGTAGTTTAATATTCACTAGTTTGATTTTTTCCTTTTTAGCAAAATTAGAATCCAGTTCGTAGGTTGTGCTTGATGTCCATGACAATCCCCTTGATCTCATGACTCATCACAGGTATTATATTTTCCTCCAATTGTTGATCAACGTCAAATGTGGCCATCATAATATCATCCATAGCCTCGATATTCTACAATTATTCATCGCTCATTTCTCATACATAGTAACCAAATAATGCAGGCCTAGAGCTTGGACTGCAGATGTATGCAAAAAATGATAAATCCCTACCTCTTTAAGCCTAATTAAACACAACAACTAACATTTTGTTTGATATTTTAAACAGTCATATGACTGTCCTTTTTCTACCTTGTAAACACTTACTCAATGCATACAATAATTTATTGAAATGCAAAGTTGAATGGCCTCTTAACTCTTGACACTAATGTCAATCCATTTGTCCAAACAGGGTTAATCATATTGTGATCTAAATTTTCATAATGAAGTCTTCCAATTTGAGCATTGATGAAAATCCATCTTGTCTTTTACTACCCCTATTAAATGCTCATGGTCTTGGCACATCAACTTTCCCTCTTTGATTGACCTGTCCTTATGTCCTATCATTATCCCTATGGATGCACTTTGGAGCCTCCTACTACTTTTATATATCGCCCAAAGTCACCCCGATATGCCTACATCTCAAAGAATAGTTATTTTTTTTTTAAACTACATTTTTTCTTCGAAATTGTGACGAACCGAAAAAATTCCCAACAACCTTGCTATGTATCCGATGAACTTTCGTTGTAATGACTTGCCTATTTCATCACAAGTGCGATGAACTTTCATCGTAATGACTTGCCTATTGCGTCGTGCATTCAACGCTCTTATGTCGCACGTGTTCTGAGCATTGTTCGTCGCTAGACCGACAACTATATGTTGTTGCTCCGACACTTCAACGACTGTATGTTGCACATGCTCCGGGTACTGTTCATTGCTAGACCAACGATATTATCATCTCCATCCCGATGAATGTATATTGATGCTCTGATGCTTTAGTGACGGTATGTCACACGTGCTCTAGATATTGTTCATCACTCGATCGATGACTATATGTCGTTGCTCCGATGCTTCAGTGATGGTATGTCGCACGTGCTCCGGGTACTGTTCATTGCTTGACCGATGACTATATGTCATTGCTCTGACACTTTAGCGAAGGTATGTCGCTCGTGCTCTAGACATTTTTCATCGCTAAACTGATGACACTCTTGTCCCGGTTCCGATGAATGTATGGCGTTGTTCCGACGCTCCGGCGACGGTAGTCCACCCGCGGTCCAGCCACTACTCATCGCGCGATTGACGAAATGGGTGTCGTTGTTCCGACGAGCTGGCGTCGGGAGGGTGACGTTTTATTGTCCGTCGGGATATAGACGAAAATTGAGCAATGACACTGATTTGTGCAATTCGTCAGTCGGCCGACAACAGATCGTCAAAATTCTGACGCACGCCCATCAAAAATTGGGGTCAAATCCATTAGTGCAAGGTTGGTTGAAAAGGGATATTCCCAAGTAGAGGAATTGATTATGGGAAATTTTTTTCTCTAATAGAAAATATAACATCTATTAGATTTCTTTTGTCACTTGCAGCAGCATGTGACTGGGAGATTGAGCAAATGGATGTGAAGACAAAATTTCTTCATGGTGATCTTGAAGAAGAACTTTATATGTCCCAACTAGAGCACTTTGTGAAAAAAGGTAAGAAAATTTGGTTTGCAAGTTGAAAAAATCTTTCTATGGATTAAAACAATCTCCTAGAATGTGATACCAGAAGTTTGACCCATTTCTTTTTTCTTTGGGATTTATAAGATTGAAATTTGATCATTGTGTGTATTACAAAGCCGAGAATGATCGTATCTTAATTATTTCCCTATATGTGGATGATATGTTATGCATTGGGAATAGTAAGTTTATGATTTCTGATCTAAAATCTTAGTTGTCTATAAAATTTGAATTGAAAGATCTGGGTGCAGCAAGGTATATTCTAGGGATGGAAATAACCAAGGACAAAAAGAGTAGAAAACTTTGGCTTAGCCAGAGTAAGTATATTAAAACTATTTTGGAGAGATTTTGTATGACTGATTGCAAGCAGCTAGTTGTTCCAGTTTTGTAGGGAACTAAGCTATTTGTTGAAGATTGTCCAAAATCTCCTACTAAGATGGAGGACATGACTAGGGTGCCTTATGCAAGTGCATTTGGCAGTTTAATGTATGCAATGGTCTGTACAAGTCCAAACATTTCCCAAGAAGTGGGAGTACTTAGTCATTTTATGGAAAATCTAGGAAGGTCACATTGGGATGCTATGAAAAGAGTGTTTACATATTTCAAGGGCACTTCGAAGTATGCTTTGTGTTATCATGGAAATTTGGTTGGATCATAGAGGACTCTTAGTATTTGTGGGTATATGGATTTTGATTGGGTAAGGGACATTGACAACTGAAGATCCACCAATGGATATATTTTCATGGTTAATGGTGGTGCAATTAGTTGGATGAGAAAGTGATAGGTTGTAGTCGCTTTGTCCACTATGAAGGAAAAATACATGGCAAGTACACATTCCTTTAAAGAATCAATCTGGCTAAAAATTTTGTGTTCTAACATTGGGTTTGATGCAGGGTAGATAATAATTTATTGTAACATTCAAAGTGTTATTTGTCTGGAAAAAATACCTCCTTTCCATGTCAGGATGAAACATATCATGTGTTGTATCACTTTGTACTAGATATGGTGGAGGATGGAAAGGTTTGTTTAGAAAAACTGGATACTCTAGAAAATTTTGCAAATGCATTGACAAAACCAGTGAGCACAAACAAGTTCAGGTGGTGTGCAAGTTCGATGGGCCTTGGTGCCCATGAATCTTAGTAGTTTCTAGATTCTCTGGAGGTGTCAGTAAGATCTTCGTCAAGTGGGAGATTGTTGGAAAATGTGCCTCAAACTTATTGACATGAAACTCTTTAAAGAGGAAAATCGGTGAGACTCTTGGAATGTCTTACCGAAAAGCATCTTGGGCCTGAAGGTTTTAAATGATCATGTCAATGTGACTAATGGTCGGCCTTTCCAATGGGATCCATCGGTATAACCTGAGCAGTTAATGAAAGTTCTCTATCTCTTGGAAAAGGTAGGATTCTAACCAACAGGTGATGATTGGCGTGAGTCTTGTCAATGGTTTTCATCAATGTGAAATAAGACTTCGACCCACCCTTAAGATCTTTGTCTGATGATTGAATTTGGTTGATGGATTGGGATTGGCATAACTCCTGTCGATGGATGGTATTAGAGTAACCTGGGTCTTCGGCCTAGCTTTGGATGATCGTCCCGAATGTATTGGTATGCTCAATGGAATCAATCAAGGTAAGTCTCCCCGATGAGATCAATAAGAAATAACTTCATTGGTATGACATAAATTATCAGAGGAGCTTTGGAGACTTCCTCTGAGGCAGGATCTCATCCCGATGGTCTTTTGGTTGGTGAGACTTTACCAAGTCAGACCAATAGAGCAATGGAAGACTGTGTAGTGTGTGATTGTCAAATGAGCAATTTTGGCATTAGTGGGACACAGACTGGTGTCTCACCAATACTTGATACAGTTCGATAATTTTGACTAAACGGCTTTCCTACATGGTTTTCTTTGAACCAATGAGAAAAGCATAATGTAAATCGTTTGCAATTGGACTATTGAGACCGTTCACTTGAGGGAAGATCAATAGACCATTTGTAAATTGTGAACAAAATGGAACTCTTTGTAACGGTCAAAGGTTGAATAGTTCAAATGGTGGTAGAGTTGTTTGATTGGAACAAAGATTGATTAGTGTGTGAATTTTATTGTATGTTTTTGCAGAGCATTGTAATAGTGATGTTCAATTGTACAAGGTTGATCAGGGAAATGTTGTTGCTATAAAATTGACATTGGAAAGGAGATTATGTAACTTGTATGTAATTCAATTACTGTAATACAAGTGATTTTTCTTTGGTGTGGTGGGTTTTTCTCTTGTAAGGGTTTTCCCACATAAATTTGGTGCCCAATTGTGTATGTGTTTATTTCTCTATTCTTTTATTTCTTTCATGTACATCTTAATGAACTGTAATTGACAAATTTAAAGACATGTCTCCATTCCTCTCCGAGTTTTGATATTAGGAGAGTTTGTTCCACACCTTAAGCTTTTCTTAACAATTTTAACTGAGTAGGCTCCTCATCAAATCATAATTTCTTATGCTTCTTAATTTGACATTTTGTCAAATATTTATCCTAGAGCCACCATCTCTACTCAATTTTCTTATTACATTATTAACACTTTGCACGATTTATTAGGTGTATGTTTTCCCTCTTCAATCTTCTTTCGTGACACAAAATTCTCTATAGATAAGAGAAGCATTGCAAGACATTCTCAATGATGTAAGGGCATTCATTTGATTTCTAGATTTTTTCTCTTGCTTCTTCAAATAACATCTAATTGCAGACCATTTTCATGCTGCCAATAGCAAAAAACTTGAAAAATTTATGCTAAGACTTGTTGTTGGGATGTTGAAAAATATTCAAACAAATTTTGAGCATTGAAACAAAAAATTTCCAATGCTAAAACAACTCCAAAATCCCCCCATACAATATTTCCACATGATGAGAAATGAAAAAGGCGCTTAGAAAAAACCATTTACATGTTTGACCGTTTCCCCATAAGCATTTTCTAATGGCAGAAAAAGTTGTAGTGGGATGGTGAGGAAAGAAGAGAACAAACTTCAAACATTTTAAAAAAGCATTGTGAAGGCTTTAAAAAATATTTATAAAGCATACTTCACCGCTTCCCTGCACTTTTCTTCTCCAATAGCTTTTACTGTTGCAGGTTGGCAAGAAGGAAAAGTTATTGAAGTTTTAAAAAGTATTAAAGTTTTTAATATTAAAATTTCCCTAAATTCCTCTTATTCACATGCATTTTATTTGAATAGTATTTAAATATTTAAAATACTTTAATTTTTTTCATTTCAAACATTAGGAAAAAGGTGAAAATTTTATTTCACATGTTGGCCAAATGGTGGAAATTCGTTGTGTGCAAACGGGAACCCCTGGAGCTGATTATTTTTGCAAGTGGTCATAATAAAATATTTAAAACATGTGTTTTAAATTAGACTTCTCCCAACAATTAAAATTGTGTACCTCCTTTGTAAACTAGCGTACCTCCTTTGTAAACTAGCCTACTAGACATGTTCGTCGCAACCAAAATACATTAAAATAATATATCAAATGGCCTTCTTTTTCGATAAAAATGGATCTAAAGATGTTTTAAACTAAAAAAATAAATGGGTTGCCTTTAGAATTGTGAAATTTTTAACTTTTTGAAACATCAAATTTAGACCGTTCATAGTCAAAAAAGCATTAAATAGCCCATCAAAACTCATCCAAGAAGCATGAAATTGTGCAAGTGTACTACCATATGTACCAAGAAACATTCTACCATGCAGATTTACAATATAACCTCTAAGTTACAAAATTTGAATCAACGAAGATGGGCTCTGAGGTAGATATAGTAGTATGTCGGCCTAACTTTTGTTGACACATTGAAAGGACATAGGTAGTTCAAATTTGCAAAATTTGAAGTTGTCATCATGTTCCCTGCTTGCATCGAATAATATCACTGAAGGAAACCTTCAACCTGATGTTTTCCTAGAATTTTTGTAAGAACTAATTTACTAGCTATTCAAAAGAGAAGATAGAATTATTGGGAAGTGAGAAAAACCATTCTAAAGCAACATCCTTAATTGAATGAAAAAACAAAATTCCAAAAAATTATCATGGTAAATGAAGTCGGTATGCATGGTAGTGAAATATGAGACATACATCTATGGATCTCCTTTACCATGATATTTATAAAATTTATGAATCTCCATCCCTTGAGGAATAGGCATATTTAGAATAGGAAGAGACAAAGGGTTATGACAATAATATGACTAACGCATGGATTGAGAATCGTAACTAGCCAAGTTTTCCAATTGAGATTGCATCCACCTAATTTTCTATAATAGAGCATTAGGACATGATCTATTGATGGAACCTAACTAGTTGAATCACCAAAGGTGGTAGGGATTCAAGTTTTAGATGTAGGAATTTTGAATCCCAAATGGACTCGATTCACTTTAATCCCCAAAACATCCAAAGGCACGAAAATAGTATTAATAGTAGAAAAAATAGAGGGAACTGTGTCGAGCATATAGATAGAAACTCCTAGCATCATAGCATACAACTGGTGACCAATGATTTATAATTGGACATCTTGGGGGTTACCCAAGACATAAGTCTATGAAGGGACATGGATTTCCACTATATTTTGTATTCCTCAAAGAAACTCTAAACCTCTATGATCTAAAATAAGTAAATTTTCAAATCATTAAGGAGAGGAGCAACCTGAGAATATGAATTTTCTTTTGTTAGGAAATCTTCAAACTCTTGAAGTCATACTTCCAAAGAATGCAATTGCTCAGGAAGAACCACGAGATCATATTCATCAGCTATGGGAGAGAAAGAGTTAGAATTGGTTGGTTAAGACTAACCTTGAACTTTGACCAATGGAAGAGTGGAAACAAAAGGAGGGGAGAAATCATATAAAAGTCTTGTAGAGAATTCCTCAAACTTAGGACCTTGACAGCGAGGATTGAACTATCTTCTAGACCCCATATAAAGATATCAATAAATTGTTCTTATTATGTGCTTGGAGGTAGTGGATTGGGTTACGAAACACATAAAAGGGTGTCATAACACTATCCAATATGTATCTTGACAAAAGAGAAGAAAATTTTTTGACAAAAAGACAAAGGGTAAGAATAGCTTCATGGCGGGTTCACCAAAATGTAGAGGAGATTTTCTAATTCCAAGTCTCTAAGAAAGGAAGATTCTACAGGGAGAAAATGGTAATCAACTACCTCAAAGACAAAGCTTAGGTCACAAAGCAAGGTAAAGGATATTTTTTACTATATTTTATGTTTTATGATGTTTTAAGAAATAAAGATTTTAGAGACCAAAATAATAGACTTTAGAGATTTGGGAAGCAAGTTGACTGGTTCGCAATCAAGGATGATAGTGTAGCACATGGAAATCCCCTCGACATGTTGTAGTCTTGTATGAGCTGAGAAAATAATGAACTCATAGAAACATAGAGTCTATTATCTATCCTGAAACTTAAATCTTAGAGTTCTGCTAAACTAAGAAAATGCTTAAAATAATAGAAATAACAAGAAGAAAACTAACATGTGTAGATTTAAACTAAATAAAATAAAATAACGAGATGGGAAATAAAATAATCAACTCACAAGAGGTCCAAAACTATACAACCTCATGCAATTCTCCAACCAAACAACTGCACACATAGAGACAATGAAAAATGTTGGGGTAGTTTCGAGGTTATCCTTAGTCAAACCCCCATTTTGGTGTTTCCACCTCCACAAATAGTTAAGTAGAAAAATGGAAAATACAATAGAAAACCACCAAATAGATTGATAAGATACAAAAATTGAGAAGCTAAAA
Organism: Sequoiadendron giganteum; assembly: GCA_007115665.2. Classification (NCBI taxonomy): domain Eukaryota; kingdom Viridiplantae; phylum Streptophyta; class Pinopsida; order Cupressales; family Cupressaceae; genus Sequoiadendron; species Sequoiadendron giganteum. The sequence goes on from CM021101.1 coordinate 580,073,573, forward strand.
TACCAATATGCTACTTGAAATAAAACATGATAATGCAATAAAAAGTGTGAAGATACCTCCCCTCAAGAAAGCTAACAATGTTGAAAGAGAGCATGCAACACTTTGGCCAAGTTGAGGGACCAAAATATTGATGTAGAAGCAAAGATATTCAAGAAAGCTTGAGAAAATGGTGTAGAGATGGTGTAGAATGAGAAAGTGAGTGATAGAATGAAAGATTGCAAGAATGAGTCACAATAATGGAAGAATCGAATGAAAAAAAGAAAGAATAGAATGCAAGAAGTTGTTTTTGGTGTGTTTGTGACAATAGAGGCATTACACTTCGTGGGAAAGCGTAAGTGTAACATCCCAATAGCCACAAAGTCTGGAATAAGTTTGGGATGTTTGTGCAATATGTAAACATCTACGCATCATGCTAGCATCCACAACAAAAATTCACCTAAAGTCTGAAAAAGGGGTTTAAGGACATAATTAAAGGTAAGTGAAAGGGGTAATTTGCATTATCATCTTTATTAAGCTAAAGGGGAGGTTATATAGTGTGAAATTTCCCAGAGTAGGATAGTGTTTTAGCATGCATAGGTTTTCTCACCGCAAGATTATATATACATGTATGTATGCATACATATATACATATGTATACTTATATGTGTATACATATATAAGAAGCTTCCTGAACATAAGAATTGACATCTATTTTGGGACAATTGGGAAAGACCACCCTTGCACTAGTACACCCCCTTCTCATATTTCATTGGGGAGGTGGTTCTTTTGGTTCATGGCCCACAAAGGGTTATGACCTCATGTGAGGTCATTATCTCCTCTTAGGGGCTGTAGAATTCCCTACCATGTGACAAGAAGGGGAATCTTCTATAAGAAAAACACCACCTCCATCTTCATGTGTGATGGTCATGAAATTATATGAAAATGGAAACCAGAACTGTGTCTTCCTTTTGTCTTTTTCAAACATCAAAATATCGAGCTTAGGTAAAAAACTAAACAAAATGTATACATAAACAATGACTAACTAGGCCCAGACCCTATAAAAAAAGGCCGCAAAAATAGCTAGCCCACATAGATAAAATCAACCTTGATAGAAGCAATGCGGACTACAGATTTGAAAATTAAAATAATAGTAAATTGAAAATATTAAGCCTCCATCATTTACCTAGTTTTGTGGAAATCGAGCTAATGAAAAATGTGGAAGGGATCCAAGGCTAGATTAATTCCACGACCTCCTCAATATTCCATACCCACCACTCTTGCAAAAGAAAGGCTTGTAGAAAGAAGTTGAAAATGTTGATGTGAGATTAGGGTTTTAGGCTTGGCTTCTATATGTAGTAATATTTTTAAACTATGTTTTTGTTTTAATTTTTTTCTTAAAACAAATAACTAGTAAACTTTGTCTCCACCCCTTGATTTCCCATACCTCGGGCTCTAAACAAATAAATTAGTCTTGTAGATATGTTTTGACGACGGGATTTTGAAAGTTAATTCAATTCCTTATTTGATAGAGAAATAATAAAAGAATGAGCTAATTTAGCATGTTTGAAAAATACCAATTGAGTTGAGTATTTAATGTAAAACACATCCATTTCAAATATAATGCATAATCAAGTGATATGCCACTTGTTGATCATGAAAGTTTACACTTCTCCTAAATAGCCTTATGGGAAATTCAGTGAGTGGGGGACCTAATTCCACCTCACTGAATAACCTCTGAGATGTTTAGAGAATCCATCTCTTCTTTGGTATTTTGGGAAAATAGGGAGAGAAATATAAAAAGAAACTAAATGTGGCAATGTGCCAAAGCTTTTACAACATTTCAAATACACTAACAAGCTCCAATTTCTGATGAGAACACAGAATACCATATACCCCTCATTTTCAAAATGAGAATGAGCGACTAAGGTCAATGTGGGCACAGAGTAGTCATTCAAATCCCCTCGTGGGAAGAACCCATTAATCTTCCAACAAAAAGAGGAAACCTGGATTCGACAAATAGGATACTTTGGATCCTTATAGAGTTATTTCACTTGAAAGCATAGTATTAAACTAACAAAACTTTAATAGGAAAATGAAATCTAGTATTATAACATGATCATCTTCCTAAAAGCTTAGGTTAGAAAAATGATAAAAGCTAGAAATTGATAATCAAATATCAAGATTTATATTCAGATGTAAAAGAACATAGAGTATACAATGTATGTGAAATAGAGATAAAAACACATCATAAAGCCATATGAGCATAATTTGATAGAAACTTTCTTCTTTTATTGCTTAATATTTTTGAATATTGAAAAATCTAAGGTCACATAATAAATCTGGAAAAATTGTCTTAACATCAATTACAAAAGAGCAATCAAAGCTTTGTAAGAAATCCTCTATATAATATCCTACTACTACTATTAATATCTCTATATATTGATTGATATATCATCCCCTCTTCTTTTTTCTCGAGGCTCTTGGAAAATTCCCTTTTAAAAGGAAAGGGAAGAAGACAAGCATCGAGCACTCTGTATTGCGAAAGCTAGAAACCCTAACAAGTTTAACCACTAGATGACCTAAAAATTTGATAAAAAATTAGATCTAATATGATAATAAAATTTGAGCTACTTCAATAATGGTGATTGATATAACAGCTCGATGACCCAGATCTTCACTAGAGCTTTGTGTAGGTCACCTTGTTGGAAGGAAGATACGACAATAAATGCTTGGCTAAATCTGATTTGATTTGCTATAGGTGGTAATGGTGATAACAAAAGAGAGGTTGACTCTAATAGTGGTGGAGGAACAAAAGACATTTCCACCCAATGACATAAGTGAAATCATTGCTCCAATAGTGAAGATAACTCCCCGATAAAATACGTGTGATGTGGCAAGTGGGTGGGCATTCTTCAAAAACCGGGAGAGCGGCTTGAGGAAACTACCCATAGATCCACCACATGTACAACTTTGGGCCCGAAGAGAAGGTAAAGCTTGAAAAGGTAGCACAACCACTATGTGGTGCAATTGTGCACCTTTTCACAAAAAACATCCCGCAACCTCCAAAAAGATGCACCGAAGTAACAAGTGGTAGGATGAAAATGTAAGCTGAAAGATATGAGGGCCTCAAGGTCGAAAGAAAGAAGCAAAGAAAAATAATCACTTAAAGAGAAAAAAATCCTCCACACCACTTTAGTCGTTGTGTGAAAGATACTAAAGTGTATTATATATATATAAGAAGATAAGAATATCATAAATTTAATTGAGTATTTTATTAAATAAACACAAGATTTTATAATCATTGTAATAGTCATCTGAGAGTTAATATTATGTTTATATATAAGAAAAATAATTATGGTAATAATAATATTAGGTATTTTTTTGTTTTCATGAAAGAAAATAATAATAATCAACAATATTAAGCTAGGATATACATATATTTAAAATATATGTAGGTATTATACCTTAAACCCCCTAGACATTTTACATATAAGTCAATTAAGTCACTGATTAGCTAATTGTTTTAAATATTTATATGATAGACATAAGGATTATATTTATAATCCCCTTGTGAATGAGGAACCTAATTTCTTATTATACAGGCTATGTATAATGTAATTTATATGTATGTAACGTACTTTTTTATGAGAACTAAATATTAATCTAATGGTTGTAGGCCTAAGGATATTAGTGGGAATCTAGTTGTTCTTTTGAAATTATTCTTCATGGATCAAAACTTTGTTGGGAAAATGTGTCTCAACCTTGCAATTACATAAATTTTATTGTTGATAGGTAAGCATTGGGGGTGTGGTGGGTACCTTCTTTCACCCCTCATCATTTCCACCAAAGATAATATCATCGACATATATAAATATTAACAAAAAAAATCTCAATCTTAAATTAAAGATAACTATTTGTGGTATATTTCTTGAATCCTTGTTGAAGCAAGTACTTATCCAACCTTGCATACCAAACCCTAGGAGCTTGTTTGAGACCATACAAATCCTTTTTCAGTTTTCACACCATGTTTGGATCATTTGAACACACCATAATATTGAGAGGGGGGTGAATCAATATGCTTTAAAATTCAATCACAATTAAATATTTTTGATGTTGAGTTGAACCAATTAGGAGTTCACCTACTTAATCAAAATATGAAAGAAGATAAAAATACACATAAGAACATAGATGACACTATATTTGTGTGGAAAAAACCATAGGGGAAAAACCATGGTGAGAAATGTTGCTAGGAGCTATTGTCCTAATCTAGCCTCACAAGTAAATAATAGTTTATAATTTGGTTTTGGTCTACAACCCAAGGAACAAAATACTCCCTAAATTTGTTTTAGGGGTTGTAACTTAATGAATCTACTACTCCCTAATTGAAAGAAAGAACAACTAAAATATGACTAGTTTATGGCTTTAACCATAGATAGTCAATAATTCTACACATTAGGTTTGTAGTGAATCTTGTCACACTGTAATCATGCACTTATACATCTTCACACACTTCACTCATAATATTCACATATTTTATCTTCTATATATCATCTACATGCTTGTAAAATAAAAATTCAACTGGCCACAAACAATAAATAATGAAACTTGTAGCATCTTGGTCAACATCTGCAATGGTCGTATACAAAAATAATATAGCATTATTTACATATCTTCTAGATGAGTCAGAATAACTGATACAACATATACAAACACTCCTTGAACTCTACTCAAACATAAATTTATGGAACACATCATTAACATACCCAATTTGATCACATCAAAAGAATGTATTCACAAACTAACTTGAAACAACTAATATCTCTACACATTGACTAACTCTAGAGCATATACAATCTTCATCACACATTTGGCATCAATGACAATAAATATTATCAAGATGCAACAATCGCCCCCTTTTTTATTGATGGAAATACCAAAAATATGTGCACAAACACTCCCCCTTAGGTGCACATGTCTCTCTCTCCCCATTTGAACTCAAGGGAAAAGGGCAACAAAACTTTTCTTTATACAAGTTATACTCTACAAGCTCCCCTTAATCTATACAACTTTTACTCCCTCTGGGATGAAGTTTGGATACTCCACCAAATAAAAATACCCTTATATCTAATTTGCATACACACACACGCACATAGCAACAAAAGAAGATATTTTACATATAAAAAATACATGTCACTTAGATGGTAGGATGCCCTTGTAGATGAACTTGAGCTGAACCAGGCTGGTATCCCATTACTTCTTTGTAGTAGTTAAGGTTTGGACATGATAATTTAGCTACACATATGTATCTTTTGCATCTTCCAAAGAATATGGTTTCTGATATTTTTGTACCACACCATTGGCCTTTGTCAAGATTCTGGTAAGTGAATCAAACCTTAGGCTCACTACTTCTCTCAGCTATTTCACCTAACCTTTGAATTTCTCCCTTTGATCTTGCAATTTTTGTAATTGGGAGTGAAGGCTTTCCACTTCTACTCTGATGGCACCATTACTATATTGCATTAGATTATATGTTGCAACCACATTAGTGATTTTTATTTTTATTTCACTTATTTTGTCATTAATTCTCTTTGTACTAGCAGGCCATTTAATACAAAATATATATAGAACTTTGGCATCCTCCAAGATTTTTTGAATTTCTTGGATATCAAATTGTAATTTGTCCAGTGCACTCTCACACTTCCCAGAGGCATCATTCAACCTATTTCCATTCAAAAAAATTTCTACCTTCTCCATATGAGAAGATTAAGTCTCAAAAGACTCCATTAATTGTTTCATGTATTGTCTAGGGGGCGATTTTATATCTCTTTTTGCTTTCGATAGCTTTGTTTTGAACACCTTCATGGATTCTTCTAGCACTCTAACACTCTCGAATTGTTGCAAAAATTCTTGTCTTGTAGTGAAGTGGAGTACATCTCCAAGTTTCAACTGTGCAGGGGAGGCATTCCCTATAAATTGACGTGTCCATCAAAATTAAGAACATGTACTAACTGCAGAGTCACTACCAGTTGGATTTGCATTTCTTGAGCCAAAAAATTATTTATTGAGTCCACCAAAGAGGAATATGTTTCCTTTAAACTCTCTTCTTTAGAATCCTTCTCCTTCTCCTTTTCTTCTTCTCTCTTTTTCATCTTCATATCATTTTCCTTTTCCATCTCCATACTAGAGACATCTCGCTCCATTTGCTAACTAGAGACCTACTTCTTGCAGACCAAGAAAACTTTCTCATTTGTGTCATCTAGAGGGGGTCCATTTCCATTTCCATTCTCTTCTGGAGGCACCTATGTATCCACATTAACTTCAATTTACAACTCATCAATGATTTTCTTTGTAAGATCTTCAGTTTCTAACTGAATCTTCTTTTTGATATCATCATCAAAACTCATCAGAAGATCTATTCTTCTCTTGGTGCAGAGCTCTTTTTCTTGTCTCTGAATTATATTCTCCTTTTCCTCTTGAGAGATTGAGGACCCAACCTTTTCTATTACCTATTGTTTCAGCATCTCATCTACCTTGATGGAATCATCTCTTCTTTGTCTCAAATCCTTAGCTAGGCTATTTGAACATTTATCAATCATAGCACTGAAAGCAATGTGTTTGCTTGAGAATGTATTCAATGATATCCTTTTAAATTATCTTCTTATCTTCTGGAGGAATATACGAATTCAAAACCATTGTATCTTTCAACAAACCATACTTAACAATACTATTCAAAATGGAACAAAAATCAAGAGGGTCATGTGTGATCAAAGGAGTCTACTCAGTTCCCTCCTTTGCTATCTTCTTTCCTTTCTTTTTTCATAAATATATTTCTTCATCTCTAGCTTCTTCCTCCTCTTCATACTCTTCATCATCAGTCTTATTCCTTTTAGCCTTATTCTTAGGCCATGCTTGTATAGCTCCAATATATTTCTTTTATGGTGGAGTTATATATGCAAATTTTCTTCTTCCACCAGATGCTTGCGTTGATCCAAAGGGCTATGGACCAAATGCAACAAAAGAAGAGGATCTACTAGATCTACTTAGCTCTTGACTTCATTCTAGAGGAACAAAATTATCTTTAAAACTATTTGCAAGGGAAACAAATGTATTTTTTGGTCAAAAACCCCATTTCTTGTGAAGCTCATCCTTTCATTTTTCAAAAATTTCATCTAAATGCTTCTTATCCAACTTATTCATGATATCTTTGCATATACCAAAACTTTATGGTTTAGGGTTCTTTGGTTTTGACAAAAAAATATCCACATAACCTTTCACATATTTAGGTGTAACCTCATAGGGAAGCTTGGGAATTCATGAGGTCAAGAGCTCTACAACTTCCATGTAGCAATTATCCTTCTCCACCATGAATTTCACCTCATTATTGTACTTCTAGACTAAATTAGATGGAATTATTTCCCTCTCTTGCATCTCCACTTGCAGATTCTTAAAGAATCCCCAGTAAAAATTATTATATGTGTGCTTGTTTTCAAAACTATCAATGTGTTTCTTAATTTGTAACTAGATGCTTGTATTGATCCCAAATACTTTCTTTAAATTAAGGAAATTCATGAAAATGAAAATGAAAATGAAAATAAGCCAAATGATTAATGAACCAAACCTGAAATTGTAACCAATTTCCTCTATCCTCTTCAAATTGTGCATCATATGCTCTCTCAATAACTCACATAGATCAGAACTAGAACTTTCCTTCACCATTTGATGGGCAGTATGGATTGCAGTGGCGGTGGTAGACACTTCTCTATTTATGAAATACATCTTGTATACAATCCCAATAGAGGCATACCGGACACCAAGATCAATGATATCCTTTATAGTTAGAGTTCTCTTATCAAATTTTGTACTTCTGAGCTCCATAACCCTTTCATTGTTTATATATTTTAACATCAGGATTGGTTCAAAGGAACAAAGATCAGTTACTATCCTAGTTTCTTCTTTATTTATAATGCACGACTTGTATAACCAAATGAACTCTTCATGCATGCAACTCAAAATGATTATTACCCATTCCTTGTAGTTGCAGAAGTCTAGAAAATATTTCTAGATATCCAACCCTTTCACAACTACATTTGCATACACTAGCTTGTACACTCCATTCTCATTCAACAATTTATGTTGAACCACGTCAAAAGATGAAGTATGATCAATTTCACTCAGTCGTGTATGAATGAAAATCCTTGCATCTTCATATTACACCACATCTATGCGAAATTTCAAGAATGCACCATCTTTGTCAAATTCCATCACCTTGAATATAAACTTCCTATATTTAGGCCTAGGTTTCTCCACCACATTAATTGCCTGAGGTGTCACCAGTGATATTTATTTATAAATCTACAAACACTGTAGCTAGGGTTTCACATAGATAGCTTGAAAACCTCTTCTCACTTCTTCACTCCAAACATAAATGCTCTTGATTTAAAATGAGATCAAATGATCCAATTAACACGTAAAAATCCTTTCAATATCCCTAACTTTATGTCATAAATACATTCATACTTGTTAGTTAACCTTTCTGCCAAAAATCTTTGTCATCATAGGGATACAAGGATGCTCAATTTACATTTACAAATCATTCTCTTTCTCTAGAACCTTCATCAAAAGGTTCAATCTTGCTCAAAAAATCTGCACACCAAAGGAATTGGTCCAATTCATCTTCGATGTTGAAATAATCAGTACTTTATCCTTTTTAGGGGGCTAAAATATTTGCAAATGATAACTCACTTGAGATAATGTGCTATCTCAGCTTGTCAATGGGTCTTGTGTAGAATGCACAAATGTGGAATCATCTTTTTTCACATTTTCTTGATCTTGCTTCTCTTTCCAAACCTTATCATTACCCTTATTTTATTGATTTAGGATTTCATACTTCTTGTGGTTCTAAACAGGTGAATTTACAAAACTACTTCTCTAAAATTTACCTTATGCCCAACCTTATTGCTTTTGTATCACACAATGTTGTTCTCTAGAACAAATTTGTTCCTCTTGACCTTAGTTTTACACTCAAAATACTTATGACCAAATTTTTTCCATGCATAGCAATATCCATGAAATGAAACATCATATATTTAAGGCACATATGGTTTTCTACCCATGTAATCATTTATTATTTTACTAGATCTAATATTAATCGCCTTCTACCTAAATTTATTGCAAGAATAATAATAACCTTGAAATGAATTATTGAACCTAGTGGGGGCATGTTATCTATCAAGTGGAGAACCTCTAAATCTTTTTTGTCTCTGGACAGGAATGAATCCACCTTCTTTCATTCTATCTTGATCTATCTTTTCATCTTTGAAGGCAATCTTCTTAGGTTCTTCAATGGAAGCTTTCTCCTCCTTTGTTTCAGACTTTCCTTCTACTTTGAATTTTTCATATAGGCTTGTAGAAGCACTGATTATAGGACTTTTCCCTTTTTCAAAACCAAGACCAGACTTCTCTTTTGATGGCTTTTGAGATTTAATCAACTCATCAAGAATATCATAACCTCCTTTCAATTTTAGAACTTTTTTGATTTTTGATTTTACTTTTTCCATCTCTTTCCTTAGGGAAACAATCTCTTCTTCTTCTTCTTCTTTTTCAAGTTGTAACTTAAGCTCTTTATTCTTATCTCTTTCTTCATCTAGATCATTTATAATAGAAATGAGATCTCTTTCATAATCCTCTAGACAATCTTCTTTGTTGAATTCAAATTCAAATTTGAATCCTTCTTTTTGAGTATGACCTCTTTTCTTGAGAGGAATTCTTCTTGGATAATAATTTATTCTCCATGTGTGCAAATATAGGATCTACATTAGCTGTTAGGAAATATCAAGGAACTTTTCTCTGATACCAATTATTGAACATAGTGGAATACTAAGAGGGGGTAAATCAGTGTGCTTTAAAATTCAATCCCAATTAACTATTGTTGATGTTGAGTTAAACCACTTAAGGATCCAAATACTTAATCAAAACATTAAATAATATAAACATCCACACAATAATATAAATAACACCAAATTTGTGGGGAAAACCCTATAGGGGAAAACTACGGTGAGAAATGTTGCTAGGAGCTATTGTCCTAATCTAGCCTCACAAGTAAATAACAATTTACAACTTTATTTTGGGCTATAATTCAAGTAATTAACTACCCAATGACTTTTTTTTAGAGGTTTGAAGCCAACGAAGCTAGTACTTCCTAATTCAAAGAAATAATAGCTAAAATATGAGTGGTTTATGGCTTCAACCACATATAGTCAACAATTCTACACATTGTGTTTGTAGCAGATCTTGTCAGACTCTGTTCATGCACTTATATATCTTCAGACACTTCACTCATTATATTCGCATATGTGATCTTCTATATAAATCATCTACATGCTTGTAAAATACAAATTAGTTAGCCACAAACAAGAAATAACGAAACTTGTAACATATCGGCTTACATCTTGAATAGTGGCATATAAAAGTGATATAACATTATTTTCATATCTTCCAAATGAGTCAACATGACTCATACAACATATAGAAATATGCCTTGAACTCCACTCAAACATAAATCTATGGTTACATCATTAACATACCCACATCAACCACATCAAAACTATATCTTCAAAATGTGAATTGAAACAACAGATATCTTTATACATTGACTATCTCCAGAGAATATACAATATTCAACACACATTTGACATCAATTCCAACAAATATTATCATGATGCAACAAAAGTTACATAAATATTATTGTTGATAGGTAAACATGAGGGCACAGGGGTACCCACTCATGAGGGGTCCAGAGGGATCATCCCCCCAACAGGGGGTTCGGGGTCATGTGCCCCTGAAAGCCAGATTTTATGTGTATTTTATTATTATAAATATAGACCATTCATCATTAATTCTAAGATATGTTGGTATATATTTTTTTCACTTGACTTGTCCTAGAAGGAAACCCTATTTTATGAGGGTGTTGTATTACATCTATGTATTGTGATGTATTCTAAGAGTCTGATAGTAGTTGTGCTACCTCTGGATCTTTGGTTTGTGATACTCCTGTGAGAAGCTTCATGTGCAAGTATATTTTAATCTTCATAATGAATAATATATTTGGTGTCTTTTGGAGTGTGGGATTTTTCTCTCAAAAGGGATTTCCCCACATAAATCATTGTGTTGTGGTATGCATGATATTTATGATTTTTGTTTAAGTTTTTGTTGTAATTTTTGAAAATATATGTAAAGTTAATTGCATTATCCTCCTCAAAAGATTAGCATGGTATGTAGTTTCACTAACTTAGCTTCCTTAAAAACTTAATAAACTAATTGTTAATGATAGTTTCTCTTAAAATTTCTAGTCCAAACTCTAGTAGGCTTAGTTTAATAGATTCAAGAAGTTTAGTGATTAAAATATCTTAGGCATTATGGTAAATTGTTAGAGCTATGATGCAATACTATCAATCATTTTTATGGTAAACTAGGTTCAATAAGGAATATTATAGAAGGCCTTTTAAGGTTTTGGCCTCATCAACAAGGTATGACCATCTTCATCATATAGGAGCTTTAAGGGAAATCAACCTATTTTCCCTTTCCTTTGAGGAAATTTATTTGCAAATGTTAATTCCCCTTGGGATAACCCTTCATTGTTTAAGGGTGTATGTGATGGGTTTTGCACTCCCACTAGTATGGATTCCCCTTCCTTTCCCTCAGGTTGTGTGCTAATGATGATTTTATGCATACATGTCATTTGGTGTGCATAGTATGCTACCATGTCTAGCGTGTTAGGTAAGTTGTACTATATTTTCTAAAAAAATTGTTGGTTGTGCTTTAGCTCTTATGGTAATTTTTTTGGCATGGAAATTAACACATTGACATATTTCTCAATATCACAAATAATGGGATCTAACACATTATATGGCTCCCTATATCTTATCACGCATTATAGTAAAATTCTTATCTCTATATATTTTGATTTAAAAGAATATTTTAAAGAAATTTGCCCATATAAAATTTTACATTCTTCATAGGTTCTATACCATGGTTTTTCCTCAATTGTAGCTCAATCCCTATCATATAATAAGCCTAAAAAACTAGAGGGTTGCTCATCCTTTTGGAATAAAAACCAATAAAATAAAATCGAGGTTGTTAAGCATTCCCACAAGACCATTTTCTTAGTAAACTTTATAAAATAATCAAAAGAGTTATGCCACAAGAATAAGATCAAAATACTATATGTACAACCCTAATAAAAACTAAATTAAGGTAAATAATGCATTTTTATTTTGTAGACATGTAATCGATTTAAAAAGAAATATTTTTTTTATATGAGACCGTTCCTGTCAACTCCAAGATTACTAAAGGTAATGAAGAGCTCTCTTTTACCTTTTCCATTTTGAGGAAAAATGTCTCAAACTTACTGGCATTCAGCTTAAGCTTCATCAGCCAGACAGTATAGTTTTGGTGTGACCTTGAGTCCCGTCTCATCAAAGTCCCAATGGAAATTTTTTGAAGTGGTTGATTGTGTTTACATTTTGTATTGGTGGCAGTCACTCTTTAGTGGGATTCTCTTACATTTCCCTTCGACAACCTGATCTAAGCCTTTTGTATCTTTCACCACAATATGGAATGTAGTCTCCCTGATGTCCCGATGGGCAGTTAAGTCACTACATCAGTGGGAGTTGAAGACATCATTGGTAAATTGAAGTAATTCCCTTTGAAATTTTGATGAGATGAGGGATAGAGTACTTGGTGGGGACCATAGTCAATGTTGACAACATCTATATTGGTGAGACCTCTCTATTTCAGTGGGAGGTGTTAAACCATCCCCTCAACATCCCAATGGGATGGAGTAGAAATTGACGGACTTGTATCTATGTGACATTAAGTGTTCGTAGACTGAACATCTTGGTCACAGTGAGTTTTGGAATTCGAAGAGATACTATTCCTAGTCTCTTCAACATTCCAATAGGAGAATGCAATGATATTTACGATTGTTTGGTTTGGTAGGGAAATATAACGATTGACTTCCTGGAATGATTGGAAATAGTATGCAAATTCCATAGTGCATTGTGCACAATTGTAACAGATAAATTGATAAAAGAGATTGATCAAAGAGGTTAAGGAAGGAAATGTTATTCTGCTAGAATTGTACTATGAATTAACATCTAAAAGTATAAGTTCTATAACTTTGTATGTAATTGTATTTTACTGTAATACAAAGTGATCTTTGCTTGGTGAGTGGGTTTTTTCTCTCATAAGGTTTTTCCCACGATAAATTTGGTGTTCAAATTGTGTGATGTTTTTATTCTCTATTTTATTATTCAATGTGCATCTTAAGTGAATTGTAAATTGCAAATTTTGTTTGAATTTATGTATCTCTCTCCTATAAAATTATCATTAGGAAGGAATTTCTACACTTAGATTTCCTTACAAGTGGTATCAGAGCCTAGCCAATTGTGTCATCCTTGTGGTTGAGTCACGTTTTTTGTGTTGATTTTATCGAGTGGGAGTTTTGCAGAGAAATCTAGTTTGTAAACTAATTACAGTTTTGAGATGGCGAGCACATCTAGAATAATAAAGATTGAAAAATTCAATGGTGGAAATTTTGAGTTGTGGAAACTCAAAATGGAAGACTTGCTTATAATAGTTTTTTTGTAAAGTCATGTAATTTAGACCAAGTAGAGAAGGAAAAAGTTGTACCTATGGGTGCAAACTCTTTAGATTTGAAGCTCCCAGCTGAGAAAACAATATTGTGGCATCAAAGGCTCGACTACATTGGTGAAAAAGGCTTAAAAGAATTGAAAAATAAAAGTCTAGTTGAAAGGCTTGATGATTGTAACCATGAATTCAAAATTTTGTGAATATTGTATATATGGAAAGCAACACCATGTTTCCTTTTATTTGAGTCCTCATAAATCTTTTGGATTTTTGGATTACATTCATACTGATGTATTTGGTCCAATAAATGTACCTTCGTTATTGAAATATGTGTACTTTGTCTCATTCATAGATGACTATTAGAGAAGGACATTTATGTATTTTATCAAAATAAAAATAGAATTTTTCAATCGGTTTAAATAATTTAAAACCTTGGTAGAAAATCAGACTAGTAGAAAATTTAAATGCTTGAGGATGGATAATGGAGGTGAATTTTGTTCAATAGAGTTCAATGTGTATTGAAAAGACCATGGAATTAAAAGGAATAGGACCACTCCTTATACTCCACAACAAAATGGAGTTGTTGAAAGGATGAATAGAATGCTAATGGAAAGGGAAATAAGTATGTTGAGAAGTGATGGTTTGGAATAGAATTTCTAGGCTCAGGTTGTAGCTATGACATGTTATTTAATTAATAGATCTCCCACTTTGATGCTTGTGGATAAAACACCTATGGAAGCATGGTCTAGTAGAAATCCCTCTTTTAGACAAGTTAGAGTCTTTGGCTATGACACATATGCATATGTGCCAAATGAGAAAATATCTAAATTGGATAATAAGGTAGTAAATTGTATCTTCATCGGTTTTGGGATTGGTGTGAAAGGGAAAAAACTTTGGAATCCAATTATTGAGAAGGTGTTGTACAATATAAGTGTACTCTTTCATGAGATGAAACCTTCTACAGTTGATCTATAGTTAGAGATGAAAAAAGTAGAGAATGAGGAGTTATTTGAAATTATACTTACTCTAGAGGAGGAACTATAGACTCCTAGTGGACTTGTTAATGAGGAGAGCTCAAGAAGCTTTGAAAATTCTAATCATGAAGAAGAACCTCAACCTCATCCTGTAAGGAGGTCTGTGTGTGAGAAGCGGCAACCTGAAAGGTTTGGTTTTTCTATGTTAAATTTCATTTGTGCCTATGCTTTGATTGATAACAATGATGAGCCTATGACTATTAGGGAGGAATTGGATGTGTTTGATTCAAGTTCCTAGCTGGAAGCCATGAATGAAGAAATGACATCATTGAAGAAGAATGAAACTTGGGATCTAGTACCTTTGCCTGAAGGTTGAAAGCCTATTGGATGAAAATGGGTATTTAAAAGGAAAATTGGTCTCGATGGAAGTGTTGAGAAGTATAAAGAAAGGTTGGTTGAAAAAAGGTATTCCCAGGTGGACGGAATTGACCGGAGAAATATTTTCTCTTGTGGAAAAGTTAACATCAATCAGATTTTTATTGTCACTTGCAGCGACGTGTGACTTAGAGATCGAGCAGATGGATTTGAAGACAACATTTCTTCATGGTTACTTGAATGAAGAAATTTACATATCCCAACCAGAGAACTTCATTGAAAAAGGTAAGGAAAATCGGGTTTGCAAGTTAAAGAAATCTTTGTATGGTTTAAAAAAATCACCTAGAATGTGGTACCAAAATTTTGACACTTATGTGTTGTCATTGGGATTTTTGAGATTGAAGTTTGATCATTTTGTGTATTTTAAGATTGAAAATGGTCAACTTCTTATTATTTTTTTGTATGTGGATGACATGTTATTCTTTGGGAATAGTAAGGGTATGATTTCTAATTCAAAATCTCAATTGTCAGCACAGTTTGAAATGAAATATTTAGGAGTAGCTAGGTACATTATGGGGATGGAAATCATAAGAGATGGAGAAAATAGAATACTTTGGCTCATCCAAAGCAAGAATATTAATGTTTTCCTAGAGAGATTTAATATGATATCTATTACAAGTAGCTAGTAGTTCCAATGTTGTAGGGAATGAAGCTATCTATTGAAGATTGTCCAAAATCTCCTATTGAGATGAAGGACATGACCAAGGTGCCTTATGTGAGTGCAGTTGGCAATTTAATGTATGCAATGGTTTGTACCAAGATAGACATTTCCCAAGCAATGGGAGTACTTAGTTGATTTATGGCTAATCCATGACAGTTGCATTGGGATGTTTTGAAGAGAGTGTTTAGGTATTTGAAGGGTACTTCAGAGTATGCCTTATGTTATCATGGTTAATCTACTGGATCATAGAGTTTCATTAGCATTCGTGGATATGTGGATTATGATTGGGTAGGGGACATTGAAAGTAGAAGATCCACCAGTGGATATGTGTTCACTTTATTTGGTGGTGTATTTAGTTGGATGAGAAAGTGATAGTTTGTAGTCACTTTTTCCACTATTGAGGCTGAGTATATGGCATCAACTCACACCTATAAGGATTTTTTTTGGCTTAGAAGTTTGTGTTCTAACATTAGTTTTGATGTAGGGAAGATTGGTATTTATTGTGACAATCAAAGTTACATTTGTCTGGAAAAAAATCTAACTTTCCATGCCAGGACGAAACATATTGATGTACAGTATCACTTTGTTTGTGATATTGTGGAGGATGGAAAGGTTAATCTGGAGAAGTTTGATACTCTGGAAAATGTTGATAATGCATTGATGAATCCTATGAGCATAAATAAGTTCAAAATATGCACCATTTCAATGGGCCTTGGGGCCTATGATCTCTAGTGACTTAAAGCTTTTGAAGGATCCAATAAGTTCCTCATCAAGTGGGAGAATGTTGAGGGAAAATGTCTCAAAATTACTGGAGTTCAGCTTAAGCTTCATCAAACTGATAGTGTAGTTTTGATGGGACCTTGAGTCTCGTCCCATCAAATTACCGATGGAAATTTTGGGAAGTGGCTGATTCTATTTACATTTTGTATCAATGGGACAGTCACTCTTTGGTGGGAGTCTCTTACCTATCCCTTCAAAAACCCAATCTAAGCCTTTTGTATCTTTGTTGGTGGGACCTTGTAACTTCATTGGAACATGGAATGCAGTGTCCCTGATTTCTTGATGGTAAATTAAGTCACTACGTTAGTGGGAGTTGAAGAATTCATTGGGACATTGAAGTAAGTCCCTTCTAAATTTTGATGATATGATGGAAAAAGTACTTGGTGACCCGATGGAACATTAACCGTAAAATGGACCTCAAATTAAGATGTGACCAAGAATCTGATGTGATTCAATATCATTAACCATAGGCTTTCAATTTGATACATGAGTTGATGCAAACCAAAATGTGTCAACCTATGAGCAAGATTGTGGCAAAAAAAACTACAAAATCTAGATACAACTCATGCGAGTTGTCATCAATATGAATATTGGATCAAAGTGCATACCATGTGACTATACTCTAATCAAATTATTATGTAATAATCCCCCTTGATAGAACTTAATCGAATTTCATTTATTACAATACCTCATGATTGTAAAAGGAGAAATGTAAAACATGCAAAAATCAAAAAGAAAATGAAAACATAAAGCATGCAAAAGGAAAGATTTCATGCAAGGATTAATTTTCACATCTACCTCCATGGAAAAAATTGACCTCGAATCTATGTAGAGGATGAACTCAACTTTTTGACGATGTAAAGTTTTCGAAAAATGGATATGCTCAAGTTATGAATTTTTGAAAAACAAGGTAAATTTTGACAACGAACAATGTAGACACGACCTTTTTTATTTTATTTTTGAAAATTTTACTTTTTGCATGCAAAAAATAATATATACCTAGATAATATTTTGGTGTTGCCAACAAAACCCAAAAAGTGTTTTTGAAACCAAAAAGCAAAACATGCGATTTGGCAAAAAATAAAAAATTCACCAGTAAGGAAAATAGCCATAATTTTGATAGTTGTTTCCACAAATTTTGCTCACTATCTACAATATATAGCAGATAGCTAGATTGTGTTTCATGATGTTAAACAAAACACATAAAAAAATTCTCAAAAATACACAAAGAAAAAGATATTGGTCATTTTGATCCAAAATACACCAATAAATTGCTCAAAGTCGATCCCTTGAGGATCCCCAAAAAAACTCTTTGATTGAATTTCTACTAGATCTTAGAAGGGGCTTGCATATTAGAGCTTTGATACCATGATAGAGTTTCCAATAAACTCCATAAAACCAAGATCACTTGCAAAACCTGGATTAGCCTTCTATAAGGAGAAAAAATAAAGATGCAAGATCAATTTGTAAAAGATGTGAAAATAATATTATTGAGAATAAAGAATTACATGAGATGAATTGCTTTTATAAAGAAATATGTAAAACCATAAATTTAAAACCTAATTAGAACAAAATTAAACTTACTAAAGTGTAATTAAATATTTAATTACACCAACAATATTAAAGAGTCTTAGAAAGATGCCTTAACTCTGAGGAGTGAGGGCAACAACTCCCTAAAATCTTCCACTTCATGGATCCATGTTTTCCACTCAATTATTTTATCACATTGATGCTAAAAAACACAAAGGTAGGGGCCATCAAATTCCTAAATTCATATTGATTTAGGGGTATTTCAAGCAACTAGGGGTCCTCCTAGAACTTAATTTTGCTACCATTACCGAGTTTTCATATCAGCCTAGACTTCAACAACCTTTTGACCCTACAGATATTATTCCAAATTAAAGAACCACAGGGATGGTCATCCAAGAGACATAAGATATGAGGGTTTTTATTTAGATACTTCACATTAAAAAATGTGCACCATTCCTTAGGGTTGTTATTGAGATACTAGACATTCAGAAATGTGCACCAATCCTTCCTATTCCTCATTGCAAGAAGGGATTTGTTAGTACATTGGATTTTTCTTATACCAAGACCAACATTGGATTTAGGAAGATAAAAAATATCCCTTCCTTTCCTTTGTACCAAACCACAAAAAATTCCTTTATGTTCTTTCAAATTTCTTTGTCATATATCTAGGAATTTAAAAAATTGATAGAAAGTACACAGGGATCCACAGGAGTTGGCCCTCCCCCTTGCTACTGGTAGTTTTGAGATTGATGGGAAGAATCCTAAACACCATTATCAAAAAAGGCATGGTAGGTGAGGTTTGTAACTCTAAAATAGGTCCATATTAGGAGTAAGACATCCTTGGGATTGGATTGAACAAAGGACGATTAGGCATTTGGTAGCCCATTGGGGGTAGAGCTCCTCCTAAGCTTCCTGATTGCAATCTTATCTGTTGTAGCTGTTTGATGGCTAGATGATAGACCTTTGACAAAGAATCTATGTCCACAGTAGCATAAGTCCTCTACATGAATAATCCAATCAAGGGATCTATAGCCCTTAAGTATGAAAAAATGGCAATACTTTCAACAACTAAGGATCTTGTAGCCTTCAGAACATTCTCTAGAATCTCATATTGAATAATGGAAATGGTTCATGAGGTTCCTTTCTTATGGTGGAAAATTTATGATATAAAATGGAAAGGTCTACATAAACCCTGAATTGGTTAATAAAGGTATTTTCTAAGTCTGTCCAACCTATAATAGACCCCTGAGGAAGATTTAAATACTAGTTGTATGCCATATCTCCTAAACAATACGGTAATAACCTACAGACGACGTCTTGGTGAGCTAACTGAGCACAAGCACAGGCATCCTTAAATGCTTGTATGTGCTCCTCAATACTCCTTGATTCTCCATGCATATACTTGGGATAAAATATTTTTGGATTTTTGGTCAGACCATGTATACCACTAGGAATAGTCCACAGTGGAGAGGGTTTATTTACAAAGTAAGCCATCGGTGGTGGTGGGACTGGTTGAGCCGGTGATGGTGATATTGGTCGAACCGGTGGTGGAGTGGGTGGATTATGTTGTTGGGGTGGAAAAGATGGATCTAGTAGAAATCCAAGCAGAGTGAGTGGTGGTGGCAATGATGTGATCAAGACTCTACTAATGGATTAGGATTTGTAGAGGATCTAAGAGCTCTTTCATACCTTTGTGGTGAGAATGACCAAATTCTAGCTAGCTTGTTCCTTTAGGGCCTACTTCTAGCACGAGATCTGTTGATGGTCAAAATAACACAACATAAAATAAAATATTTCTACCCTATTTCTCCTGAAAAAGAGATACAACATATAGTAATCTAACTTCCAAGGTCCTAGTAGTTGGTTATCAACTATGTTGATGTTACTCAATGGCCAATGTAACTGTAATATTCAAGGGGTCTTTTGTTGGTAATAAAGAACACAAACTATATCAGATTCATCAATCTACATTTAATGGGGGGTTTCAATAAACAAAAAAAAGGATCAATTAAGGCATAGAATAGTAAAATATGAATAAAAATCCTTAGTATCTAGACATGCATTCCCACAATGAGTGTTTATTCTAACAGACCAATATCCACAACATGATGTAATCCATATAATAACCTACACCATTACATGAATTTATAGTGCACAATTCAATTACCATAACCATTCACTAAAATTATGTTAAGATCTAAAATAGATCAACCACTCATTGCTAAAACATAGATCAACAAAGACATATAGTAATTCCATTCATAGATAATTTAATGAAATAATCTTAAAATTTGGTTTCCCCTATTGATTTGCATCAAATAGAAAATATTTAGGCACAACAAACTCACTGGCTTAAAAATTGATTATGATTCATTAACCTTATCAGAGAGATTCACTTCCAACCAATAACATGAAAACAACATCAGACTATAAACAAGTAACTAATTTCGATTTAAAACTTTTAAAGTACCTTGCTACAATTATGAAAATATCTAAGACTATATTTCCTATATGTTATCATATTAGGTGACTAATCCTTCTTCAATCAGCCGACCTTTACAAAATAGAGCCTAAAATTATATATAAGAATGCTATGCATAATTTTCTCCTCTCAATTACAAACTCAAATCCATAAATCAAGGAATCATAACTAAAGAAGAAATGATCTAGTTTTAGTTCTAAAAGGTGATTGCCCTACTGGCCAAACTATGATACCCAAGGAAGAATATAGAATCGGTTGATGGGAACCTCTAATTAAGCCCATATCAAACCCTACAAAATAGGAGAGAAGAGGAAGTTGCATATCAAAGAGAGAAAAATCTATTGCCAGCTTACTCCTGTGCTTGATGCTCAATGAGATATTTGTCATAATTGGAGAACACTTGTTGAAGGACATCCACATCATCTCCATCTACCCAGTTGTCTTCAAATTTGATTCTCTTCAACTCTATTGAGGGAAATTCCTACATATCTTTCAATTTTCTTAATTCCCTCCTAGCAGTTTTCACCTCCTCTTTGATCTCCATAAGTATATCTAGCAACACGTCTTCTTTATCATCTTCTTTTTTTATTACTTCTTGAAATCTATCATTCCATTTCTCACTTAACTTGTCCAAAGTCATGCCTTCCTTGATCAGAATGTTCACATTGACTAAAATGGCTATTATAGCTTCTAATTCATCAAGTTGCTCATTCAAGTCTTTACAAGCATCTTGAACTTCACTTCTATGCTTATAAATGAAGTTAGAACTAAACCAAATTATGCTTGAAGTCTTTTCCAAGAAATCTACATTATCTTCTTCAAGAATTGATTGCTCGAGTAGGGTTGACTTTGGCACTTTGAAAATGTCCTTCACCTTCTGAATATATCCTTTGTATTCCTCTTCATATTTCCCTATGACTTCAACATGATGATTCATTTCTTCTATTAGGTCAAGTGCTCTTTTATGAACTTCAAAACCATCTATCGACACTTCTCCAACCTCCTGATTGAGCCTGTCAATCCATCGATCAAGAATCTCCATTTTATTTCTCATTTGCACTAAATCATCCACTTCCCTTTTACTGAGCAGGACTAGTGTTTCTGAAGCAGCATCTTGTTGAGACACCAGAGTGGAGACATCCTTTAAGAATTTTTGTAACTCTTCCAATTGAGCCTTAAGCTCATCCTTTTTTTTCTTGTCTTTAATCATTCTAGACTTGGTGGAGGAAGCTAAAACGTCAATGAGATTCATCTATTGGTTCCTTGTAGGTATCCTCAAGTTAACCGTACCCAATTTATAATCAGCTAACTACATATCTTATTTATCCTTGTTCATTGTTGGAATTGCACATTCAATAATGATCTCTCATGCATCTATAAGCCTTGTGGAATGAAGAACCCTAGCCTTCTTTTTGGGGGTTTCCTTCTTTATTTCCTTCATCATTTCTTCCCAGTTGAGAGGGTGAGGTGGAGCTATCTACTTCTTCTCAAGATCTAGCTTCAACCATGTAGGAGCACTAGGAGTGGTGGCCATTTGTGTAGAGGAAGAGGCAACAGTGGTTGAAGATAGTGGTTGCAATAAAGTGGCTCTAGGTTTAGAATCAACCTCTTGCACATTTTGTTGTTCCTTTTATGCATTTTCTTGTGCCACTCTTTCACCTTATTCCTTATCCTTTTGTTCCTACAGCCTCTTATCTTCTAATTTTTTCTTTAAATGCTCTTCTTCTAACCTCCTCTCCTCAAGCATTTGATCTCTTTTTTTTTCCAAGTATCTGAGTTTTTCCACTACTTCTTTCTCCTTTTTCCCATTTTTGGCCAACTCTTCAGCCTTTTTTTCTCTTCTTAGGTGTTCTTCTTCTTCCCTTTTCTTATAAGATTCTTCAATAATCTTGAACTTAGCCACAAGGGATTAATTTTTTTTCCTTTGTCTAGCCTTTTCCTCTTCAAGATCATGGATCTTCTGCAGCATTTCCAATTTATCATTCTCTTCCTTTGTTCTAAGTTCCTGCTCTCTTTGTTGTTCCTCCTTAACCAATTCATCAACTTTTATTTTATCCTCTAATTGTTGTTGTTTGATTAGTGCGTCAGCTTGGGCCTTTGTATCCATCTCCTTCTGTTTGGCCAATGCATCAACTTGTTCCTTTGCATCTAATTATCTCTTAGCTTCTTCAAACAATTTCCATTGGTCTTCCTCTGTCAACACATGTTTAGTTTCTCCATCCTTGATTTCATCAAGAGGTACCTCCACATGTGTTTCTTTATCAAAAGTAGTATTCTCAAAATCTATCTCTATATCATGAATTTCAACTTCGGGATCCTTTCCTTTCAAGGATTCAGCTTCCTTGTGAAGGATTCCCCTAGGAATCTCTTCAATTGGCTACTTTGTAACAAGGGGTTGAGTAGATGGCTCACCTACCACATATGTTGAGGCCCCAGGCCCTGTTGTGGTTTCCTCTGCATGTGCTTCAAGATGATCCTGAGCAATAATTTCAAGTTCAATTTCTTCTATATCAAGAGGGAAGAATTCTAATAGCTCCCTAGGAGGCATTATTCTTTTTGTACTCTTGTACCCTTGAGTGGTACCTGCACCTTTCCTCTTCTTGGAAGTCAGAGCCTCATGTTCCTTGGTTCTCAGCACAACCCATTGGATGCTTCTATCGAATGCCATCATCTTGCTATCTATGGACTCTTCTACACTCCAATCCACAGGATCCAAGTCTTAGATGCCTATATTTTATGCATCATATTAGGGATCCAAAGTCACCCCATCATCTGATAATGCTTTAGGAATGTCCACATTTACCCCATACTCCACCATGAGTGGGATAGGCAACCTTTCATAGTTTTTTTTCCTTAGGTCATAATCATCTTGAAGATCCCTCCAAAAGTCCTCCAACAGATTGAAGTGTTTGTCAAAAATAGAAGCAAGGAAATAATTCATCTTATTTTTAGGATCATAATGCTTCCTAGCAGTGTACAAGCCCTTTTTTCAAGTGCATCAACTAATTGCAAACTACCTTGGCTCCTACAAGGTGTGGATAGCTATATTCACCCAACTTCATTGGAAATTTATGACAATCGATCTTATGTTTTATACCAAATTTGGAGTTAATCCCCAAGGATTGATAAATGAACTCCATCAAGACAATCCTATTGTTGCAACACCTAGGAAGTAGGTGAGGGTGACCATCAAACCCAACCAACCTAAAATAAGTAAACTTGGGCTATTGGATAAACCATTGTCCCCATTCAGCAATAAATACCATGGCTTCTTGGTTCAATATGTACCCTGCATCTCCTGTGAGTTGGTTAATAATGACATATAAAAATGCATCATTAACTCTTTTGTGATGTAGTTCAGAAGTATGTAAAGTGAGTTGATCATAATGATTCCACACTTTATTCTATCCTTGGGCTTCTCCCAATATCCCTACCACATTTAAAAAAGGAAAGATGTCTGTTCTTGCTACTGCATAAATTACATAAAAGGTCATGAAGAAACTTTTGGTTTCTCTCACTCTAATAATTTGGTTATGTATGCATTCAGACACAATCATAGGCCAGTAAAATTGTTGCCTACCATCTAGGATAGTCTGAATGAATGGAAACATCCATTCCTTGAATTGAAAGGCATCTATTTCCCAAATACTCTGGATAACATCATTATTATGTCCCTAACATCCTTGTAGAATTCTACCCTTTTAGGCTGATCCAGAAGCTTAACCAGAGACATTTTCTCAGCTCTCATCCATCTTTTTTCTTCAAATGAGCTATGTTAACCTCCTTATTGTTACTATATATTTTTAATGCCTCTACCTCATTGAGTTGCCTTAGATTCTATGGACTGGGAACATTCAACATGAAATGGATCATTTGTGGAGTTAGATCATTATTTACATTCCCCTGCGCATCCACACATTACCTAGTAGCAGGATTATAGGCTTCGACAGCTGTCATTATTAATTCAGGACACTAGATTGATAGAGGAAATATAGCAACATGCACCAACCCAGAGTCAACAATTCTTTGAGTCCTCCCTATTGCCTCCTAAACAAATATTTCCATAAATAACTCCTCGTAATGGAATGGGCCCAAGTTGGTATCATTTATATCCGCCCAATCAGAATCCACCTTAGAAGCAGTGATGGTAGGATCCAGATGCTTGTGTTTTAAAGTATAAGGGAGTTGTTTTGCCTTAATCTTTTTAGGCTTAGATCCCTTCTTTGAAGTCTCCATCAGTTGGCTCCTTTGATAAGCCTCACCCGATGCTCCTAACATCTCTTAATCTTGCAACAAAACCCAATATTAGATCTATAGAAAGTATAGAAACCATGTTAGACAGCTCACCTTTCCATGTCACTTTGTGCTTTATGTATTTTCTTCATACTTAGTAAGGCTAATCACCCACGGGAAGTGGGACTAAGAAGAAGAGTGTCCCTAGAAGGCTTCAAAGCACTCCTGAGATCAGAACCAGAATGGAGACCGGGGTCAGAAAAAACTATAGAGTGGGATTGGGAATGAAGTCAGAATGGTCATTGGGACCGAGATAGGAATGGAAATCGGACTCGATACAAGAGAAAATTCTAAATCCATATCCCATTTTGGTTCTACTTCTGCTGAAGTAAGAGGTATTTTGATAATCCAAAGTTCATCAGAAGCGGGTTCGAGGATGGATCTGACATGTATTGCAAATAAGGTTTATGAATATAATAATTCTTGGATCTATTTCTGACTAAGATCAAATGTGACGTTATCATTTAGAAGGTTCAAAGTTTAGCCAATGTCATTATGATTTAAACGAGGTCATCTAATAAGCTCGTAAGATTTAAAATAACAATGCTAACTTATCCCTCATACAACCGAGGGGAAACCAACGACTAGGGCATACTTTTAAATTAACATGGACATGCAAAAACCCTAGTTTATTAAAATTGTCAACTTAACAAATTAGGGAATCCAAAAACCCTACTCGAAATAAAGGATTCGACATATGAAAAGGTTGGAAAGGTTAAATAACAGATCAAAGATCATTAAACACCTAGAATCCCTTTTGAAAATGACACCCTAAAAACCTAGGGCACAACGGTACAGGAGTGAGAAATCACGAAAATGACCGTGAAAAGTAAATAAAACAAAAATGACAAAGACAAACAGAAATGAAAGAAAGAAAAAGAAAGAAGAAACCAGGAGAAAAAGGTAAAAATAAGGCAACAAACAGAGATCTGATAGTAAAAACCCAAGATCACACGAAGAACAACAAACAAAAACAAACCAAATGGAAGCAACCAACGGAAACAAAAGGAGAAAAAAACCCTACCTCAAAATGATACCACACAGGTTGGCCCTTGATCCAAACTTGCGCACAAAATGCTTGATCTCTGATCAAATTGTGCTCCCTTTGTTCTATTGTCAGCTTTGGTTTATTTTCATTGTTTTTACAATAATAATAACCAGCGAATTAACCTTAATTAAGGTTAAAATTTGATTTCATACATGTGAGGAGTGTGCAATTAATGCCATTAATGTGGCAGGTCAGGTGCAGGATCGCAATGGGAACAGGTAGAAAACCATCATGCGACTAAAGTAAAGTGGCAAACAAAACAAGGCAGCGAGAGTGGAATCAAGATCGAGTGATTCTGGTTCCGTTCTAGCAAAGACAAAAGCACGAAGGGAACAAACAAAGAGAAAAACACGGACACAAAATCGAGACCGGAAGCACCGACCTCAAAAAAAATAGACAAAATAAAATGGTGGGGGAGGAGATGGGAATGGAACAAAACTTGGAACTTTATAGAGTTATGAATTCAATATTCATTCTGGATCCGACCCTGCTAACAGAAAACACTGCGGACCAAAAAAGGCAACATGCAAAGAAACAAACAAGAGCGGGATCAGAATTGAATTAGGAAGTGAAACTCGAATGAGTTCCAAGTCAAAGTTTGGTTTTGGTTTCACTTCCACCAAAGCAACAAAGAACAAACAGAAAGTCTTGGAGAAAAGAACCATTCCAAAAACTTTGTGGAAAGACCCACGAACAAGAAACAAAAAGGGGGACCCATTTTAAGGAAGGAAAAAGATGGGGTGGTTATGCAGGGCATAACAATACCTTTGGAAGATGAAGACAAGAGTAAGGTTTGTATCACTTCGAGGGTGATCCCACAAAACTAGTTTACAATTTTGTTGAGGAAAGAAATTTGAAAAAATTCTCCCATGAAACAAATTTTCAGTTTTAAAGGGTTCGCACAAAAGGGGTGAGTTCACATGAACCCAAAAAGGGTTCACTTGAACCCCTATTTCGAGTGAACCCCCTTTTGTGATGTCATCCTTTTTCATGTGTTTTTGTAAATCAAAACAAAGAAAAAATTTAAAATAAGAGGGGATTGAGTGAACCACCCTTCAAACGAACCCCCCTTCACTCGAAGGGGTTGGGGAGGTTTGCTCAAACCCTCTTTTTTCCCCTTCCCCCTCTCCTCTAGTATTTTTCTTCAAAAAATTTCCTTTATGAGATCAAGTTGAGGATGAAAATGCAGGAAACTTCACAAACCCAACTAAATGATGGTAGTCCTTGGAACGAGCTATTCATCAAATATAATTTTAATATATTTTGGTTTCATTATGTATTTTTTTAGTTTGATTAAGCATAGGTTTTTCACCGAAAATAAAGCTCTTTGTTCTACACATGTGGAAAAATAATAGATTATCAAAAAAATATGTTCGAGCTAGGTATTGATGTCCTTGATCCAACAAAAAAAATGAATTTCCATACATACAAAAAAATTATGTTGTATGTAGTCCGCCTATGTCTAAAGTTTAATTGGTTTGACTTCAAAAATTAATTAAGAAAAAAAATATTCATAAAACACTATGAAATTGAATGAACATGCTAGATGACTAGTTGAATTTAGCAAATAAATGACTACGTGACCAAAAATTTTAGTCACAACAACTAAAACTGACTAAATTTTACTAATTTTTTGCAACTCAACTATAAATGAGTAAATAAAAGACTAATTTGGTCATGGAATAAAAAATTATTTAGTCATACAAATAAACATGACCAAATAATTAGTCACACAAATACAAATTAAGAAAATGGGAAACATAGGGTGGGAGTGTATTGCGCTCACACGATACATTATTCGTTATTGAGGTGTTTTTAGTTGTAGTAGTAGTTCATCTAATTCAAAGATAAAGATTGGTTGGTCTGACATTATTCGTTTAGCCTGACACTCGACAACTACACTGGTCTGGGTATTGCATATTGGGTGATAAAGATTATTTGGAAAGGACCTAGAGACTTTTGAAAAGGCAGGAAAGGGCAAGGAATTCATAGTTTGTTGCAAAAAATTTGAAGTCAGTGTGGCCCTCTACAACGAAGTCAAATTTTGGGATGCCCTTTGTAACGAATTCAGAGGTAATTCAAAACCCTCATTATATTAAACACAAAATCTATATCTTTCTGATTGGTAACTTACACTAGTTACAATCTACTGCTCTTAATAATTTTATTTGACATTCTTGCCACTATTCTGCTTCATAATGTGTTCAAGCTAAATATAATAAAATTTGGGTGTTAGTTCCAAAATAGAATTTCCTCAAACAATTTTGATACATTTTCACTACAGGCACAAACTATCCTTGTGAAAAGTAAACATGTGCTAGATTTACCCACACATTAGGCATCTAGAAAAATATGTTTCATACTATAGCTTCTTGTACCTATGTAAAAATTTCCTTTGTAATATTAAATTGACCCCTTTCAGCTAGCACGATGACTGCCCCGATTTGTAAAAACATTTTCTGGTCTTTATGCCAACACTTTATAATATAGTTCTCTAGCCTTCTCAAGATATTGTGCCTCCACCTTTGGATCCCTTCTCTCATTGCAAAAATCTGCAAAATAATTCCAATTTCCAAGTGAAATTTCAACATAAGAATTATTTGCATCAAATTCACTTTGTGCAGCTTTAATTGTTTCTTTTTCTTTAAGCCAGTCATATGTTTTTAGTTCCATTTTTCCAAGCAGAGATAAAGCATTTGATGAGTTTTTATATCCACCATATGTGCATCCCCAATCAATTCTAGGCTTAGTTGGATCTCATTCTGAGCCTGATCCATGGCTACAAGACGTAGATATGCATCCACACAATCAAGAAACTTGAACAAAATTAGCCTATATAAAAGATTTTATTTTTCAATATTATGTAGCTATTCAAACAACCCAGAAAGATTAAATAGTGTTGTGAATTTATCCCATTGTAACTCAAGTGAAACACCACCTTCTTCTAGTCGATGGGAGAATTCCATATCCTTAAAGAGTAGAGGAAAACCTGCATAATTGACATTGGGGCTTTTGTTTATGAATTCAACCCAAATAGCATTTCCTAATGCCTCCATAAAATTTTGTTGAAGCAACTCTAGTTAATCACACTCAAAATAAATAACCCCAATGTTGTTTAATAATTCAATGGGTACTTCTTTTGTGCCCTTCTTCAAAAGAGAATTTGTTGTCTTAAGAGAATCTAAGGTTGCATTGGGCTATGTTGATATTAATAACTCACCCATCTTGATAAATGCACGGGAATCACGTGGATCTATGTGAATTTACTTTATTAAAATTTTCAAATCCTTCTTTTCCTACCCTTGTTCAGCATATATATGGCCTACAAGTTTTAAGCTCTCATAGTTCTCAGGGTGGACCTCCAAAACCTTTTCAAAATTTGAGAGAGAACTCTTAAGATCTACCAATTTCAATTGAATATGTCCACAAAATCTTGTGTCCTTTGGCTTTCCTTGATTGATGTCATGTAGTAGCGGCCAATGGTTTCATAGTCACCTTTACAACTAGGTGAAGATCATGCAAGATTATAATATGAATGAGATTTCATGAGAGGGTGGTCAATTGAAACAAGAGTGTTCTCAATCAGTTGTTCCACAAGAAAATGTTGCCCTATGAAGAAAAAATGGTTTGCTTAATGATTCAATGCCATTGGATAGGACATGTATAATTCAAAGTCTCTACGTATCTTTTCCATTACTTCATGAACACTACCTTTTTCACTAACTATGAGAATTCTACAAGTAAAAAATGCACAAAACTGACCACGAAGATTTATATAGAGGCAGAACATCATTTCCTAATGCCTCCATAACAGTTTGTTGATCCAACTCTAGTTCATCAATATCAAAATAAATAACCCCAATGTTGTTTAACAATTCAATGAGTACTTCTTCTATGCTCTTCTTCAATGCTCTTCTTCAGAAGAGACTTTAGCATCTTAGGAGAATCTAAGGCTGCACTAGGGACTTGCGATATTAATAACTCACCCGTCTTGATAAATGCATGGGCATCATGTGGATCTATGTGAGTTTCCTTTCTTAAAATTTCCAAAACCTTCTCTGCCTACCCTTGTTGAGCATACATATGGCCTAAAAAATTCAATCTCTCATAGTTCCCAGGGTGGACCTCCAAAACCTTTTCAAAATTTCACAGAGAACTCTTAAGATCTCCTAGCTTAAATTGAACCTATCTACAAAATCCTATTGCCTTCGGCTTTCCTTGATTGATGCCATGTAGTAGTGGCTAGTGGTGTCATAATCACCTTTACTATGATAAGATCGTGCAAGATTATAATATGAATGACATTTCAAGAGAGGGTGGTCTGTTGAAACAAGTGTTGTCTCAGTCAACTATTCCACAAGAAAATGTTTCCCCATGAAAAAAAAATGGTTTGCCAAATGATTCGATGCCATTGCACAGTACGAGTATAATTCAAAGGCTCTACGCATCTTTTCCATTCCTTCATAAACACTGCCTTTTTCACTAACTATGAGAATCCTACAATTAAAAAATGCACAAAACTGACCACAAATATTTTCCCCCATTTCAAACAGAAAAATTTCCAAAAAAATGCATTTAAAACCTACAAAAAAAATGTAAATAAAATCACATTGATTTTTGCGCCAAAAAAACATGAGACCATAGCTTGTTTTTTAATATTATGTTTTGATAGATTTTTTTCAAGCATCCATAGATTTTTTGAAATCACTTGTTTTAGACTTTTAGCCATAGCAGCAAAGCAGTGAACTATTTGATAAAATGCTTTGGTAGACATGTATGAAAAATGTGGCAGCATAGACAAGGCAATGAACTTTGGAAAAAATGGCTCAAAGAAATTCGGTCTCATGGTGATGGAATTCCATGATGAATGCCATGACAAGTGAATTGTTATGGATTATCATGGCATTCCATCACTATGAGACCACATTTATTTGAGGCATTTTTTCAACCAATTCAGTGCCTTGTCAATGTTATTGCTTACTATTATGATTTGATAGATTTTTCCAAGCATCCATACCTTTTTTTAAAGCACTTATTTTAAGCTTTTAGCCATAGCAACAAGGGAGCGAACTGTTTAATAAAATGATTTGGTAGACATGTATGAAAAATGTGGTAGCATAGACAAGACAGTGAGCTATTTGAAAAAATGCCTCAAAGAAATGTGGTCTCATGGAATGCCATGTCAAGAAAATGCAATTAGCAGCTACTCCTAGTTATAATCCCTTAGGATTATAATTATTATGAAGATGTGATAGAATTGTAGAATGTGAGAGATGAAGAGGCAACAAATATAGATGAAGTGGCACCAAACATAGATGAAGAGTTAGCAATGTTAGACGAAGGGTTTGAAGTTGATAGAATATTGAATAAGGGTCTAAACGATGATTGGGCCAAGTTGATGGACAATGCTTTAAATCCTATGTATTCTAAATGCAAGTTAAGTCCTTTGATTACAATCCTTCAAATTCTTAACTTGCAAGTGATGTTTGGTTGGACAAATGAGAGTGTAGATCATTTATTGGTATTGTAACATAGATAAAATGGATTTCTGCACAGAAAGATGGTTAAATCTATTCTAACAAGTATTAATCTAAATCAAACAACTAAGAATGAATACAATGAATAAAAACATTAAAAATGATAACTAGAATAGTCTCACCGAATATCAGTCCACCTCTTTTTATTCTCTTGATTGTCCTTCTCCATTTTGTTGTATCGGTATTCTTGCCCTCACATTTTTTGTATGTATGCAAGCATAGCCTGGATGTATTGTCTAAGAAAAATATTGAAGATTATAAGTTATTCTCAAAATTATATAGATTTCAAGAGGAGCAATAATGACAATGAGAGGTCAATTTATAGAAATTGGATTTTCGAATGATCCGATCAGATTCGAAAGAGAGATCAACGATCGAGATTGATGAATTCCATGAGATGTGAGTTATGTGTTAGTTAGAATGTGAGTTGGTAAATTCTACAAGATAGAGATTAAATTAGAATAATAATTTAATCTGGTGTTTGAGACTATTCGAAAATAGAAAGAACAAGAGTTCAAGATTAAATAAATAATTTAATCTTCAGTTGAAAGTGTTCAAAAATAGAATATTTAGACTTTGAATAAAAAATATAAAGTTAAAACTCGAAGAATAACATGTTTGAATGCACACATGAATTAATTAATTAAATAAATATATTTAATTGATAAATATGTTCATGCATATGAGTTAGACCTAGTTAACTGACTAGTTGTGACAGAGATTCCTTTCGTAGAGACAATCAGATATCGAATCCGGAGATAACTGGCATATTTAAATAGATCTCGAGTCAGATGGTGAGTGAATAATTAGATAACTGGATGATAGAATAATGTGACAGAAAAAATTAATTATGAATTAAATGTTAATTTAATTCAACATTCAAAATTGAAAGATTTAATTAAATAAATAATGATAATTTATTTAATTGACTATTGAAAAGATTAATTGAATAATTAAATAAGGAATATTTAATTATAGTCAAAATATGATAAAGGGGTTAATTAAATAATAAATTATTTAATTAAGAAAGATAATTAATTAGTTAGCGACATAATTAACTAAATATGATTTATTTAGTTAATCAAAGTTGAATAAGGGTCATAATGAATTAATTAAATAATTAAAAGGTTATTTAATTAATAGAAGAAATATGTGTTAAGTAATTAAATAATTAACATTATTCAATCATGACCATGGACATTACAAAATTATGTCGAAAGTGGTACTCGCAGGCCTAGACCAATTTTTGGTGTCTACAATTTGCCCCTCTTTGATACAATGTTGTTTCAACATTATTTCAAAGAAAATATGCCTCGATCGTACCCCAGTATGAAATAGGTTAGGGTATGCCCCCTTAGGAAAATTGAAAAAAAAATTCAAAATTTTCAAAAAAAATCAGGAAAATATTCCCAATAAGTCAATTTGATAGTCGAAAATGCTATGGAGTTGACAGAATTGAATTTGGAAGTGTTAGGGATGTGTACGGATCAATAGAATTTGGAATTTTATGCGGCCAATAGACAAGGTCAGAAGAAATTCCACCCAAACCCTAGGTATAAATAGAAATTTAGGGTGAAAACCAAGTCATTTGCACCCTGAAGATTAGAAGAATTGAAAATTTAGCTCTAAGTATTCGACGAAAATGTCTCTAGTTCCCTATGTTGCGCATCGCCGATATCGGATTCGGACATTTTGAAGGCTAGCCAACGCAAGATCCTCGGTATGTACCCTAAAACAACCTTTTGTATTTTCAATTTACACGTAGCTTTAGGCGTCAAAATTCTATTTTTCAAGTGTGTTCTTTCTTGCTCAACACATATGCGTTCATACGCAATGTATCTTCTTGTGGAACGATGCATATGTAAAATAATGTCTAGGCTTGATTAGGTCATTAAGGCATTAAATGCATTTGCATTTCCATTCACCGCATGTGAATATCTGCATCACATTTGTGAGTAGGATAGATGCATGTTGGATAGCGAATTGCATTTGATATCCTGCATCGCATATGCCTATTAGGTAGGTAAGTAATTTGCACCACATATGATTTTTTTGAGACGCATTTGATTGTTTTTTTCAAATTGAATGATTTTGTAAAGCATTTGAAATATGTGACGCAAATGCTTTGTTTCTTGACGCATGTGTGATTATGAACCGCATTTGATTGTGTGAACCACATTTGGCTGTCAAATGTTTGAAAAAAAATCTGATAGAAACTTGAATGATTTGACATTTTGACATCTTGGTTGAATGCACTTTGAAGGTTATCTTAGATCCCATTTATACTCGGGAGTCATGACCTGATACATTTGAGCTAAGAGGATGATTGGTTAGCACAGAGACACGCTTACTATGGAGATTGGCACTACATCATGTGCTAACTATGCCCATGATTCGGGAAAATAGAGGTATGCTCACTGCCTTGTGTGAACGATGGCAATCAAAGACCTCATCATTTCATTTTCCTACTAGAGAGGAGACTATTACCTTAGAGGATATATATAGGATCCTTCGATTTCCCATCAGAGGAGAGAGGGTTATGAACGACACACAGCGTGGGTATAGTGAGATCACCAGATTCTATGTTTTTGATGATATTAGGAGATTAGGGATAAAATATTATGAGATCAGATGGCAGGTTTTAGTTGATAGGTATGAAATGATATATTGTATTCTATGTACATTGATTGGGGGGATAGTTCTTCCTGACCATCGGGGTCATGGATTTCCTATCGGGTGGGGACAGATGTTAGTCGAGATAATGGAGTGAGAGGTTGTTTATGCTTGGCGTCCCTATCTGTTAGGAATGCTATACCTTACTTTCATCTGCATGATATAGTATATAGATATGCACAGAATATGAGTTGTGGGATGAATCTTCTCATGGTTTGGGCATGGGAGCGTATTGTTGTGTTTCATCCTCCTGTTACTGCAAAGCAAGATGCTATATCTTCTTATGTTTTCTAGTATACGGGAAACATTACATAGAGTCACGTAGGTGATACAGGTTATTGGATAAATGTACTAGACACACTAGTTCAATTTACATGGAGGCCATACATGGATTGTGAGAGATGGTCTGATGAGCACATGCATTTGACCTACTGTCGACAGACATAGTACCTGATCTGTAGGATTGTTTCAAGTGTACATATTATATAGAGACATCTGTCAGACCGTGTTTTGAGACACTTTGGTGAGGTTTAGGATGAGCCTAGAGGGCGAGCACAGTTTTCTCGATCATCCAGAGAGGTTCCTTTTTGGGGCCCTGTGATACCAATGGCTACTACATAGGCAAATATTCAGGCTTTACATCCTTTACATCCTTTACAGTGGGGATGGAGATTCAGAGCAACAGATCCTGGGACTACAACTGTATATGACACCTGGTGGCAAGAGCATCATCCTATGCCTTACACAGATCTAGATCATTCGGCACCAGTAGAGAGATGAGGGATAGGGCTGAGAGGGTGACACAGAGGTAGAGGTGGTGGCAGAGGTGGTGGTAGGGGTGGTGGTGATGATGGTAGAGGCAGTGGTGGTAGATAAGGTCGAAGAGGATGGAGAGGTGGTCGAGAAGGTGGATTATCACCAATCTAAGAGGTAGAGGCAAAGGATGTACCAATGTTGGACCTCGAAGGTGGAGTAGCGGCACAGGTTGGAGGTGAGCATGCTACCGAGGAGGCAGTAGCAGAGGAGCATGCAGAGGTAGAGATTGGAAGAGAGGACCTTGCAAGGGAGGAGTAGGCCGAGAGAGAGTATATGGACATTAATCCTCTTGGTATTCTAGCAAGTTATGGGGAGGACGATGTGGAGGAGGAGATACTCATGGAGGAGCAAGAGAGAGAGCTTTGAGATCCAATTGTAGAGGGGCGACGGGATGAGGATGTTCCTAGGGAAAGTGATAGGGAGGCATTGGAGGAGAGACTGAGATTGGTTACCGCAAAGTTGGATGCCTTGTGGATAGAGAGAGAGAAAATGCTCTTATAGAGAGAGATCAAGCAGTAGATCGGAGATAGGAGATAGAGCAGCAATTCACAGAGTTCAGACGCCTTTGCAGTGGTAATTCATCTGATCATTTTTCTCATGAGCTAGTCAGATTAGTAGAGAGGGCTTCATATTATAGAGATATGTATGAGTCAGTCATGCCAGCGAAGAGACGAGATCCTATCTTTTCAGAGGTTCACAGGCATAGGTCACAGAGCAGGAGTCAGACTAGGACCCACAGCACAGAGGATGTGGTAGGACCACCGAGAGCAGGTCCATATGATAGGCCTTCCACCTCATAGAGAGTACCTCTGAGGTAGTTTCCTCCACCTTCACCACATGGCAATAGCAGTAGTGGGACACGTGGACACTTTTATATATATGGACATTGTATTTTCATCAGAGAACCTACGAGATCCTTTTTATTTATGGATACATTTTGATATTGTACCGTGACACGTTATTTTGAGTGATATATATGATTTTTGGAAAATTTTATATGATATGCAGCTCTATTGTATGATGATTCATTTTTCGATATGATTATGTTTCCTAGATGATGTAAGTACATGTGTTATGGATGATTGTTTCTACATTATGATGTGTTTATGTAGTCTGTGATGTTATGATGATTCTATTGATGATGGATGTAATATACTTTATGATAATGAGATGCCATGTTATATATAGAATGCTATCGACATGAAATGGTTCTATACATGTAATGTTTCCATTATGTACCTTATGATGATTGAATGTCTATTATGCCATGATTTTCCTAGATATGCAATGAAGATGTCTAATGTTCCTATCTATATGATGTACTATATATAGACATACTAAACTATTTACATAATGCTTATAGAATGTATACATATGCAGATTATCTAATTTTTTTGTTGTGTCACGGGACTCTATCATTATGTCAGAAAGGTGAACTGTTAGCACGGATGATTTCAGAATGTTAGTAAGAAATAACGAAGGTTGATTAAAAAACATATGATCTTCAATATTTTTCCATATATATACTAAGCTTTGCATTTTATCATCATTGGGCGGGACATGACACAAATGGATAGTACACACCATGACATGAGATAGACCATAGTGTACAAAGTCATCCACATGTGAAAAACAAACAGTCATAGACAAGGAGTGTCTTAACTCAAACTAAGGACAAGATTGCCCCATTCATTTTGTCTAGACAAACCACAGACAAAAAATAAATAAAAGACAGGTCATGAGATGTCATTGCTCCTCTAAATCCTTGACAGGACATCCTTGAGGAAACTAGTAACATGACTCAAAATCCAAAGTTTAAAAAGATAGTTGATAGACAACAATCAAAGAAAAAGATTTATGAGACATCCTCGCTTCTCTAAATCCATCAGGGACATCCTTGAGAAATCTAATAACCGAACTTATGCAAAAATCGATAGAAATATAAGACAAAGTAAGATATAAAGTCAAAAAGCCAAATAAAAGTATTTTCCAAAACTTGATCTTGTGGGATTGTTTGATGTTTAACATAATCGGATGTGAGGGACGACCCATACCACATAAGACGTTGAGTCTGGTTTTGACTTGGTGACCATCTATGTAAGGCATGACAAAGCCTGGTTTCAGAAAGACATGTGTCATATAGGACGTTGGAGCCTAATGACATTGATGTCACAAGCTACATGAGGCTATGACAATTTGAAAAAATTTGTTGACAAGAAAGACATATCTTGTTTAAGACATAAGTTGATCACTTTGACAATGTGTTTGATTTTGACTTGATGAAATTTTTGAGATATTTTCCTTGTTGAAGCATGATTTGTTTTGATTCCTTGATTGTTATGAGTTTGTGTGTGTGTTGACAATGTATGACTTGATATGATATGCCATAAAGGACTGGCCTATTGTGGCCTCAGGGACTCATCTATTGATTAGCCTTACCTACGTTGTACATGCAGAGACCTCATAGTTTGACCAAACTTTAACTGACATAACTGGCTGAAGATATGTACTTAAGTTGATGATATGCAACACGTGTGATAGTGAATGTGATAAACCCTATTGGACTAACCTAGTGCGGTCTCAGGGGCTCATCAATTGATTAGCCTTGCCTACGTTGTACACACAGAGACCTCATAATTCGACATGACCAATGACTTTGAATGTACAAAGAGTCATGATTTTATGTGTGTGAGACATGAAAAACCTAGATAGATAGACCTAATGCCTCGAGGGAAAATTGAATGATGGCCTTGCCTATGTCCAGTCGCAGAGGCAACATAGTTTGACTATGTCTACGACTGATTTAACATGACTGGTTGACTCTGTTTTTGGTATTTTTGATATGTTTTGATTTATTTATTTTTGTATTTTTTCTTTTTGAAGTTTTTTGATGTTTTGGGATTTTTTCAAAACATTTTACGATGTTTTTGATCTTTTTTTAGGACATTTTCTGATGTTTAATGCTATGTACAAGGTCCTTATGACACAAAACAAGGATTTTCCTCCAGTCGGGAATTAGACATATAGGATGGAGTGGGGAATGTGACGGAGTGGACTTGATGTCAATCATTCCAAGTAATGGATAAGATAACCATTTATAATGAGTGAAAGTGAAAATTTTGATTGGAAGGATAGTAGACAAAGGAGCAAAGTTGACTACACATGGTGCCTATTTGCTAGGTTTTCACCATGGTACTTATCCATAGCTCCACCGAAGTGGTTTTCACTATTGGATGAATTATTTCTCTTTACTATTTTGTTGATTTTCCAAAAAAAAATTGGTGTTACAAAGACGCCTATTTGCTAGGTTTTCATCAAGGTAACCATTTTTTTGTTTTTCCATTTTTTTTGTATTTTTTTATTAAGACAGAGACTCTCAGCAGCTACACATAAAATCTCTTCAGATGAAGGTTGTTGATTGGTGATAAAAGTGGTTCTCCTTTAGGGGTAGAGAGTCGATACACTCCTGATCCAAAAGATTTTGTGACAATATAGGGCCCTAACTAGTTAGGTTCAAACATACCTGGCTTTTCTCCTACAACTTTATTCTTGGGGTTCTCCATTAAAACCAGGTCACCAATGTCAAAGTGTCGATTTAGAACATTCCTATTATAGCTACGACGAAGATGATTTTGATATGCTTGCAAATGGTCTAGTGCTTTCTATCTTCATTCATCTAGTAATTCTAACTCTTGTAATTTGGATACACAGTATTCTTCATTGTCAAAATGACCTTTCAAGGATACCCTCAGGAAGGAATTTCAACCTCAATAGGTAAGATAGCTTCATATCTAAATACTAGGCAGTATGGAGTGGTGCCAGTGGGAGTACGGATGCTTGTGTGGTAAGCCCATAAGATAGGATTAAGTTGTAGATGTCAGTCACAACTAGCATCATTGATAGTCTTTTCTAGGATTCTGACAATGGTTTTATTAGATGCCTCAGCTTGACCATTACCTTGTGGATAATATGGAGTGCAAAAATCATGTTTGATATGGAATTCTTCACATAGATGGTAGAATTCTTGGTTTTTTAATGGACAGTCATTGTCTATGATAATGGATTGGGGTACACTATACCGACAAATGATATAGTTTAGGATAGACTTGGATATTTTTGTGTCGGTGATGTAGGTCATGGGAATAGCTTCTATCCATTTGGTGAATTATTTGGTGGCAGTTATGATGAATTTATGGCCATTGGATGATGGAGGGTGTATCTTACCTATGAGGTCAAGTCCCCATTGGGCAAAGGGCCATGGTGAAGTAATTAGACGAAGCTCCTATGTTGGTGCTCGTATCAAATCTCCATGTATCTGACACTATCGACATTTCTTTACAAAGATATATGAGTCCTTTTCCATTATACGCCAATAATAACCTAACCTCATAATCTTATGGGCTAAAGTAGGATTGCTAGAATGGGATCCACATATACCCTCATGTACCACTCTCAAGTTTGTTTGTGCTTCTTCAACATTGATACATCTCATTAGGGTGTTATCTAAGGTACGTCTATATAGGGTATCTCCGATGATGGTATACTTTGCTATCTTACAGATAAAGGTTCTACGTTAGTTGTTTGATAGGTCTAATGGTAAGGTTTGGTCATTTAGATAGTCAAACACGTCTTTTTACCAAGGGGAAGTAGGACCAACAATCATACACACCATAGCAGAATCGGGGACATCGTAGGCAGAGACCAGCAACTGTTCGACCAAAAACTCAAATTTAGGCACATTGCTCGAAATATCCAATAAGGAACCCATGATTGCCATAGCATTTGCTACCCTATTCTGAATACATGGTGTTCGTTGAAAGGTAATATCATCAAATTACTTCTTGAAACTATCATCCATGTGCTTGTAGGGGCAATTTTCTCATCCTTAGTTTCATAATCATCATTTCCTTGTCGGACTACTAGCTGAGAATCCCCATAAACGTGTAGACTCTTAATTTTCCATTGGGCTGCCATTCTTAGTCCTGTCACTAAGGCTCCATATTATGCTATATTGTTGGTGCAAGGGAAAACAATCCTGAATGATTTAGGAATAGTATCACCTTGAGGTGTAACAAATATTATGCCTACTCCTGAACCACGATTAGTATGTGACCCATCAAATTATAATTTCCATTTGGTTCTAGTGTCAACTTTGAAGATGAATTCACTAGAAAAATCTGCCACTAAAGGATGGTTTTCCTTCATGGGTGCATCCGCTAACTGATCTGCAATTACCTATCCTTTTATATATTTCCTCTTTGCATATTGGATGTCATATTCACTAAGTATCATAACCTATTTATCCAATCAGCTTGTTAATGCTTCTTTACTTAGGAGATATTTGAGAGGATCAATCTTTATGACCAACATGGTTTGGTGGTTTAGCATATAGTGTCAAATTTTTTGAGTAGAAAAGACTACCATAAGACAGGCATGTTCTATGTTATTGTAATTTAATTCATATCCCACCAAGGTACGACTGAAGTAGTACACTGATCTTTCATGACCTTGATCATCATTTTGTGCGAGAAGAGTTCCTAATGCTAACTGAGTTGCTGAAATGTATAGTATCAATAGTTTTCCATTTGTAGGTGGCATTAAGACAAGTGCAGTGAGCAAATAATCCTTGATTTGTTGGAAAGCTTCTTGAAATTTAGGCGTCCATACAAATGGTACTCCTTTCTTGAGAAAATGTTGAAATGGGTGTATTTTGTCTGCTAATTGTACAATGAAGCGCTTGATACACTGTAACCTTCCCTATAGTGTTCTTAGTTGTCCAATGCTGACTAGAGGAGGAATTTCTAAAATAGCTTTTACCTTCTCTGGATCTACTTCAATGCCTCTTCTAGAAATGATATATCCTAGAAGTTTCCTTGATTTCACTCCAAAGACACATTTCTTTGGATTTTAGTCCGACGTTGTAATTTTTTGAACTCTGGAATATTTTATCTAGAACCTTCAAATGATCTTCCCTTGTTACTAATTTAGCCATAATATCATTGACATAGTCTTCCATGAGAGTATGTACAAATTGATGGAAAATAGTCACCATTGCACATTGATATGTAGCTCCTATGTTCTTAAGCCCAAAAGGCATAACATTCCAACAATATGTTCTCCATGGACATGTGAAAGTTGTCTTGTGTTGGTCTTTAGCTATGATTTTGATTTGGTTATACCTAGAGAAACCATCCATGAGCGATAGCATCTCGTATCCTGTTGTAAGGTCCACTATCGTGTCAATGTTTGGCAAGGGGAAGTCATCCTTAGGACATGCCTTCTTGATGTCTCTAAATTCTCTACAAATGTGGATGCCCCAAGTTGGTTTAGTCACTAGCACAAGATTTGAAATCCAGTCTGCATAGTCTATGGATCTTATGAATCCAACATCCAATAGTTTCTTAAGTTCTGCTTTGACCAGTAGAGCAATTTGTGGATGCATTTTCCTTGAATATTGTTTGACGAGCTTAATACCTAGTTGTAATGGTATATGATGCAATATAAGGTCCGGATCTAGCCCAGGCATGTCAACATATGACCATGCAAATTTTATTTGTCTCTTTGTGAAAAATTCTTGAAACTCTTATTGTTTTGTCTTTGTCAAAGAGGCTGCAAAGTATATTACCCAAGGGTCTTCTTCTGTGTTTTTGTTGACTTCAACAGACTCCTCCACTAACATCGGTGACTTTTATTGAGCAACGGGGAAAATATTCAAACCCCCATCCTTGGGTGCCTCAGAGAGGTTTTCGCCCTTGAATACGTCCTTTATACTTACTATTTCTTCGTCCAAAGGCACCTTTTATTTTTCACCTAGGGACTCGTCATTTCGCTCATTCTCATTGTTTTTCTTTTTATTTTCATTTTTGTGATTGGAGGTGTAAATAGACTCCCCAAAATATGCATTCTCATCCAAGTCTATGGTAAAACCATCTTTATGATCCCCTCTTGGTATGCCTTCTCGAAGTCCCATGAACTCAGCTATTGCTTTGTCGTTCTCGAATATGTCTAAGATGGGTGTACCTTGTTGATCCCATTCGATAAGTTGGCGATATATGAGAGGCATTTAATCATCAAAGTTATCAAAGGTGGAATCTGACAAGGTGAATATATAGTGGTTGACATGGTCACAAATTTTTTGGACTAACTCCTTCTTGTTCTTTTTCTTATGGGTAGGTAAACTCTGATGTGGGACTATTGTAACGGCTAGGTCGTTAGAAGATGGTTCGTTAGGTGCCCAAGATGCAGGATCAAGGGTTTCCCAATAATAGTGCTTCAGCCATTCTTCTTTGGAAAAGGGCTTCTTATTACGGGAGCTAGATGGATTTGGTACAGTTTTTATCATTTGGTCGAGTTCTCCAAATAGATTATCTAGGTTCCTAGTGCTGGTAGAGGAAAGGGAGTCCCATTCATAGTTTCTCGAGTTAGGAGATTCATCGTAAACTAGGGGAAGTGGTTCATGAGATATCTCGATGTCTTCATAAGCACTCACTTCCTCTTGAAATGGTGACAAAGTAATAGGAAACCCAATTCTAAGCGGTTGAAACCCTAGCCCTAGGCCTTTCGATTGTGGTGAGTTAATGATTGGTTTAGTCCTTCCATTTTCATGTAGTCCTAAACCACTATGTCTATTATAGCCTTTACTTTGCATTATCTTAAAGCCTTTTCCATATTGATCCTTAGCTATTTGAATAGACGGCGAGGGTTATTCATTGTCTTCCTGGTACAACTAGGAGGTAATATCACCTTGGTCCACAATTTATTCACTTAA
Organism: Sequoiadendron giganteum; assembly: GCA_007115665.2. NCBI lineage: Eukaryota > Viridiplantae > Streptophyta > Pinopsida > Cupressales > Cupressaceae > Sequoiadendron > Sequoiadendron giganteum. The sequence goes on from CM021101.1 coordinate 580,116,196, forward strand.
CTCTCCCCATTTTTTCAATGTCATTGTAGAAGGAACATGAAATGTGACCATGGATTGTCTCCTATCTACCATGGGTAGACCATATGCCTTAGGTGGAACTAGCTGAATGACACAATAGAATGCCTTCATGTGATATTCTCCATAGCACTTGTCTTGGATCTCGACCTTAGGAGTGGATGATGGTGGTTTGAATGAAATGGACTTGGTAAGATGTGATGGATCGACGTATAGGGATAAAGTGGATGATGAAGCTTCTTGATTAACTAGCACCTGTCATTGTGGAATTTTCCTTAGGCTTGTACAATATTGAAAAGGATCTGTATCACCATCAAATGTGATCTCGGTGCCATTATATGGGAATTTAAGACACTAGTGATATGTGGAAGGTACGACTTTCATTGAATGTATCCAAGGTCTACCTAACAATAGGTTACAGAAAATGGTGAGATCCAAGACTTGGAAGATGGCGTTCATAACTGTCGGGCCAATTTTGATAGGGAGTGTGACAACTACTTTGGATGATCTTTCCTCATAATCGTAAGCCTTGATGACTATACTCTTAGAGGTGTCTACACATGCTTCAAAGAATCATAATGCCTTAACCAATTTTAGGGTACACAGGTTCAAACCTTCTCCTCCATCTACCAAGACTCATATACCTTTGGTTTGATGGACTAGGACTTCAAGATGTCATGGGTCATTATGATCGATCTTTTTTGTTGACTAATCCTGTTGAGAAAATGTGGCATGATGGGAGTTAGTTAATTATCCTAAAATTTCTTTGAAATGATTGGCATATAAGTTGGTAGGGGCGGTCATGCTCTGTAAGGATTTGTCAAGAATGGCCTGATGTTCAGGTGATAAATTTAGTAGTTCCAAAATGGATATCTTTGTTGGGGTCTTGCTCAATTAATCAAGCAATTTGTACTTAGACTTGGAAGACTGTGTAGGTGGCTTAGAAGGACCTGGAAGACTTATCTTAGTTATGCATGTATTTATAGCACATTCAGGATGCTTCTTAATGGTGATGCTATGTACATTTTCATTTGCAGCTCGGAGGTGATTTATGATCGTACCTTTTCCATAGTCAGACTTGGTATTTGCATAATTAGTTGATGTAGCATTCTTAGTTCCTGAACTAGAGGATTTTCCTTTCATGTGGTCATGCAATGTGTTTGTGAAGACCTTATGATCATTATTCTTGGTATGCTTTTGCGCATTCACCTCTATGGTTTCGTCATCAACAAAGTCTTGTATGATATTCTCCAGTTGTCTATATTGTTGTAGGTTGTGTCCTTTTGTTCAATGGTATTCACAAAAGGTGTTATCATCCCACCATGAAGGTTTAAACTATCCAAGATCATACTATCTTGGTTCCAATGGTTTTAGGAGACCATTTTTAATCAGCTCTTTGAAAATTGTCTCGATTGGTTGCCCCAAAGGGTTAAATTCACATTTAGGAAATCTCCTTTGTGGTCATTGTTGTTGTGAGTTTTGGACAAAATTTTTCAATTGATCTTGATTACTCATCATGTCCTGATTGTGGTTGTAAACTCTAAGTGTGATGACTAGTCCCACTTGTATGGTTTTAGCATCAACAATCTCGTCATTGGTAACATTTTTGTTTCTAGACCAAAACGTTTTTCTATCGTTGGGTGCATTTTGATGTTCAACAACTGGGTTTTTGCCTAGTACTTTAATTTCTCCTTTGTCAATAAGGCCTTTTTCAAGGATGATTCCCTTTTATACCAAGTCCAAGAATGAAGTACAATGTACCCTTAAGTCACTTCTTAGTTTTGGATTAATATTTTCAAGGAATATCTTGACTTCTTGCTTTTCTGGTAATTCAACTAGACATCTACTAGCTAAACTTCTCCATCTCTGGAAGAAAGTGGTGAAATTTTTGCCTTCTTCTTGCGTTGTGTGACACAAGGTAGCTATATTTATTTTATTTTCTATGTTAAAGGAAAAGTGTTTGAAAAAATTCTCAGCTAATTCACCCCAGGATCGTATTCCATATGGTAATTTAGAGAACCATTCCAGTGCTATCCCGAAAAGGGTTCGCGGAAATAGTCTCATCAAGTATGTGGGGTCATATGATATGTCCATGCATGTTGTAGATAATTCTCTAATGCGTTCTAAAGGATTCCTCCTCCCATTATACTTAGGAAAATTTTCCATGATGTATCTGTGTGGGAAGGGTGTCATGTATAGCGCTTTGTCAAAAGGACATGGACATAAATCTTGCATTGAGATAGTTCGTTTGCCTAACATAGACATGTTGTCCATCTGTTGTTGAAGCATTTGCATTTGATTTTGGAGAACATCTAATTGTTTCAAGGACACGTTGTTTGCGTTGTTAGGATCAATGTAGGTGTTCTGAAATGCTATGTTCTGTGACGGGTTGTGATTCAGAGAGGGTATTAATCCTGTTTGAATGTTCTAATCCGATGTAGGAATATTTCCTGTCTAAATGTTCTGATTTGGTATAGGAATTTTTCTTGTCTAAATGTTCTGATTTGGTATAGGAATATTCATGCCAACTTTGGATCTCTTACCAGTAGTGTTTGTGCTGAAGGGGTTTGATGAATTTGCTCCCGCAGTAAATTATAAACCTTGTGTTACATTGAAAGGGATTATGCTTACAATTGACAATGTTTGAGTAGGTATGTCAGTTGGTATCGCTACGGTAATTTGAAGAATAGAAACACTTGACGTTATGATTTGTGTTGGTTGAGTAGACGGTGTTTTCAAAGTATGAATATCAAATCCTGGTGGTAGTATGGCACCTTCTACTAGCAACTTTGCTAGATATCATTGGGGATCATTTGTCAAACACTCATCCATAAAGGATGCAAACTCAGGATCTTGTACGGCGGCGTCTATGTCTTCAACAAAAAAATTGTCCATGTGTGTCTCTAGTGACGTGTTTTTCAAGAAAAGGTTTGTGTGGTCTCTCTTTTCCTGATGGTTGATTTCCGAAAGGATTGACAAATTTGTTAGGGTTTTACATTGCTTTCTGTTTCTTTTTAGACCTTGTTTCAACCATGAAAATTTTCTCAAAATGGGGTAATGCAAACTATGTCTAAAATCCGGTATGTCCTATTTCTATGTTTTTTGGATTTTTTGAATATAAAGGATGTTGCAAATATTTATAAAATGACGTATGCTAGGATGAACAATATGCAAAATTTTTAGTGGAATATGATAGTAAATGATTCTAAGATGGGTATAACCTACCACCTATGGAATAAATCCAAGCAATGATCTAACCTTACCAAGGAACCTGATTGTAGGACAAAGACAACTGACAAGGCGAATTTCCCAAACTAGACTGTTGAGCTGGAAAGATTCACTAATAGGATAATAGTGACTAGGTTCAATGATAATGACAAATCAAAGCATGAACGTATCCAATGAAGCGAAAATTTATTCTATTCTATGATATAAAACTTCCTATGGGGTGTCCAAATGTGTGCAACTTAGGATGACTATGACTAAGACGTATATGATACCTAATAATGCAAGGTTTTTGAGCAAACATTTTCTAGTTTTTGTCCAAGGTTGATCTTAAGAAACAAAAGCGACAAAGATAGTTTTTCTTTCAGACCAAGTTTGTAGTTTTCGAAAGAAAAAAATTGTTAGACAGTCAATTGCGGTTCACCTTTCAAATGCGTTGATAGATTTGACAGATGCGTTTCAAGTTTCAGATGCAGTGAACTGACCAAACTAAGTTTCAAATGTTGATAGGAAATTGCAACTTTCTGACAGATGCGGTTTACTTTATGGCAGATGCGACTCACAAATCAGATGTGACTTAGAAATATGAACTATGTGAGACTAAACCTGTTGACAGATACTTGCGGTTTTTCGTTTGACAGTTGCGGCTCATAGATATACATGCATCTCAAAATATGACAGTTGCGGCTCAGAAACTAGACTGTGTGAAACTAAAACTTGTTGACAGACACATGTGGCATCTAGTTGAACAGTTGCAACTCTCTAAGAAACATATGGCTTGAAATTCAACATTTGCGGCTCTATTTGATTGTTGCAGTTTTCTAAAGATAATGTTACGACTGACTCAGTTTAATGATCAAGTTTTTGACGAATACAAAAAAAAAAATCACATAATACAAAGTATTTTCAGTTTGATGTGTTGGATATGTTAAAACCAAAAGACAATTACAACCTAGGATGTGTTGGACAATATTTACTGAGTTCTTAATTGGATAAATCCAACTACGCATATTCAAGGTGAATGACTAGTAGCTTGACCCCACTGGCTCCCCTCCATGAAACTCACTTATACGGGGCATCCAAGCTACTGTACCCATAAAACTTCCATGGAATACATATCATCTCCACACATGAACCATAAGAATGTAAGATGACTTCACAGGTCTGAACCTGCTGCACAAGTAAATAGATAGTATTTTTGGCAAAACTACAACATGGTTTTTAGTAAGGGAATTTTGTTCATGGTGCACCATCTGGTACAGTGAGAGAGCATTTTTTCCCTTCTCATTAGAACAATGAGCGTGATTTCTGGGGTTTCCCCCAAAAATCCACTTTTATATACCGGCTAGAAGTCGCTTGGCATCTAGCATGCTATTCGTCTGAGTCGTCTTGGGGTGAGTACTTTTTACCACCAAGACATGCCCAATTTTTAGAGTCAGTAACCGTTTCTCTTACACCTCGGATCGCACGAATGTGCAAGGGGAGAAGATACTTCGATAATACCGAATCGTAAAGGGTTACAAAATTTTCTTTTGCACCAGACAAAGCATACACTAGTTATTTTTAATCCAAATGACAATTTTCTAACTACCAAACACAATGTTCATTTTTTTTTAAATAAAGTCTTTGACAATATATCCTGCATGCAACTGATTAGTAGTTTCTTTGTGTCTTTGACTTTCTTCCTGCAGAAAAGAAGATGTTTTGGTTTTTTGTAAATTCTTCTACACTTTGTTCTGCAAAAACAATGTTATCCCCCTATACAAAACTACAAATAAAACATTAGCGAAAGCAAAACAAGACAAAAAAGAAAAATCAAAAATGCAAAAAATATGAAAGTTAATAAAAAAACAAAAATTCTTACTAGGCAAATGTGGCATTTAAACTCACAGATGCGTCGCGATGTTGACAGTTGGATGCAGTGTGGAGTGTCACGAATGTTGCGTCATGATGTTGACAGTCGAATGCGGTGCAAAATATAGCGGATGTGACTCGTGTTGTCAAATGCGTTAAGGTATGTGTCATATGTGGTTCACGAGATCAGATGCGTTGTTTCCTCAATCAGATGTGGTTTTTCATACAATACCTGCAAAACAAAAAATGAAAAGATGAAAAAGAGTTGCAAAGTTTGAAGCGTGATTCACGTCAGGTTCACCAAATGTAACGTAGATAAAATGGATTGTTGCATAGAAATATGGTTAAAGCTATTCTAACAAGTATTAATCTAAATCAAACAACTAAGAACAAATAAAATGAACAAAAACAATAAAAATGATAACTAGAACAGTCTCACTGAATATCAGTCCACCTCTTCGAATTATCTTGATTGTCCTTCTCCATTTTGTTGTATCAGTATTCTTGCCCTCAGATTTTTTGTAAGTATGCAAGCATAGCCTAGATGTATTGTCTAAGAAAAATATCAAAGATTATAAGTTCTTCTCAAAAGTATATAGATTTCGTGAGGAGGAATAATGACAATGACATATCAATTTATAGAAATTGGGTTTTCGAACGATCGACTCAGATTCGAAAGAGAGATCAACGATTGAGATTGATGAATGCCATGTGATGTGAGTTTTTTGTCAATTATAACGTGAGTAGGGAAATTCTACAGGATAGAGATTAAATTCGAATAATAATTTAATTTGGTGTTTGAGACTATTCGAAAATAGAAAGAACAAGAGTTCAAGATTAAATAAATGATTTAATCTTCAGTTGAAAGTCTTTGAAAATAGAAGAATTAGACTTTGAATGGAAAAGTTAAAGTTAGAACTTGAAGAATAACCTATTTGAATGCACACATGAATTAATTAAATAAATATATTTAGTTAATAAATATGTTCATGCATATGAGTTAGAACTAGTTAACTGACTGGTTGTGACAAAAAGTCCTTTCGTAGAGATGATCAAATATCGAATCCGAAGATAACTGGCGGATTTAAATAGATCTCGAGTTAGATGGTGAGTGAATTATTAGATAACTAGACGATAGAAGAATGTGACAGGAAAAATTAATTATGAATTAAATGTTAATTTAATTCAACATTTGAAATTGAAATATTTAATTAAATAAATAATGATAATTTATTTAATTGACTGTTGAAAAGATTAATTGAATAATTAAATAAGGAATATTTAATTATAGTCAAAATATGATAAAGAGGTTAATTAATTAATAAATTATTTAATTAAAAAAGATAATTAATTAGTTAGTGACATAATTAAATAAATATGATTTATTTAATTAATCAAAGTTGAATAAGGGTCATAATGAACTAATTAAATAATTAAAAGTTTATTTAATTAATAGAAGAAACATGTGTTTAGAAAGTAATTAAACAATTAACATTATTTAATCATGACCATGGACATTACAAAATTATGCTGAAAGTGGTACTCGCAGGCCTAGACCAATTTTCAGTGTCTACAGGTATTACTAAGTTTGTTGTTACCACTTGGCTCCACATTGCAAAAAAATGAAGTCAATATAAAAAGAAAACCACTAAGCTAGGCTTAGGGTATGAAAACATCCACACGTGTGAATGGTTGTGTATTATTTTGTAAGAATATTGTAAGTGAGAGTGAACATTTGAAATGTCATGAAGCGAGCTATAGATAAGGGTTGAAATCAGTTGTGGTTCCTAGAAAGGTTCTTCGCCACTTTTTGGTAATCCCATGATTACTCTGAATCTATAGGTGTAGAGACATTTCCAAACTTATACAATGGCATGCCCAAAATAAGAGCACTGATGGAAAACAACGATATTTGCTTGATTCTAAGACATGGATGGAATTTGATAATAGATGGCTTGATTTTTCTCAAGATCCTTGTAATATAAGGTTGGGTTTGGCTCTAGATGGGGTGAAACCTTTTTTAAATCAAAATACTAAATGGACAACTTGGCCAGTGTTTTTAATAAATTATAACTTGCCTCCATGGTTAGAAACTAAACTATTTTTCTTAATGCTATCATTGATTATACTAGGAAAGAAAATTGTGAGTTCAGATACAATTGATGCTTATCTAGAGCCATTATATGATGAGCTAATGGAATTGTGGAAAGGAATTTAACCAATTCAATCTTTAAGGGATGATCATTCAATAAAATTAACTTTAAGAGCTTCCTTCTTGTTTACAATTCATGATCTTCCTGCATATGGCACATTGTCTGGTCTTAGTGTTCATGGATACCATGGATGTCTTACTTGCAATTTTAAGGATTTTGTGAGGCACTCAAGAATTTTATGTAAGTGTATTTATTGTGGACATCATTCTTACCATAAGATGGATCATCCATATCGTCAACAAAAAAATGGCTCAATGGTAAAAAAGAGAATTGTGAAGCACCATTGCCAATAACAAGTGATTACATTATTGAGAATGGACAAAAAAGAATGTAATTTATTTAAAATGATGGGATTGTTGGTAGTAGATATGATCCATGTAATGAAATCGGTGTAAAAAGTTTTTGCATATTCTATAAGCTGCCATGCTTTAAGGATATAGCCATTAGTCATACTATTGACTTTATGCATGTTGGGAAAAATATAGCCTATGCTATTATAGAAACTCTTTTTGGTTCTTTTGATACTATTTCATCACATGAAGGCTTTCGACAACTAAGTACTCATCAATATATTTGGGTTGAAAAATATGATGATTAAAACTATAGAAAACCTAGTGCTCCTTATGTTTAAACAAAAGAACAACGTGCACAATTCTTACAGTTGATGTCTTAGACTTGCTTTCCAACTGGATATGTAAGTAGTAGTATTAGTATCCAAATTTAAATTAATGGCTTAAGAGGCCTCAAGACCCATGAATATCATTTCACAATGGAGAATATTTTACCTATTGTGGTAAATATATCATTTTTTGCAAAGGGGCCAAGATTAGAAGTTATAAGGTTGGGCCTAATATTAAAAAGAATTAGTTTACATGTATTGAATCCTTTGAACTTTGATAGTTTGAGGTAGGAGGTTGTTGAAGTCCTTTGTCTATTGGAACGGGAATTTCCACCAACAATTTTTAACATTTCTATGCATCTTTTGATACATCTAGATTATGAACTAGAGCATTGTGGACCAGTAAGAATGAGATGGATGTATCCTATGGAATGATATATGAAGGTTTTGAAAATAATTGTTCATACTAGGGTAAAACCGAAAGGCAACATATCTGAGGGATATTCAAAGCAAGAGGCTATGGGATTTTGTACATAATATATGAGATTTTAAAAATGTCAATCAACATGTGAAGCATTAGAAGGCAATGAATGTCACTTCAAGCTATCACATCAAGAAATAAGTGTGATATAGGCCTATATTCTTCAAAACACATTTTCATTCAACAAGTAATGTAGGTAAAAAAAATTACACAATAATTTATTTACTCAATTTCATTTACAAATTTATATTATTAATATTACTATTTGTACGTTAATATTCTATGTAGAAAATATGAAGAATAAAAACAAGCTTGGATGCAACATCGACCTCAAAAGCACATACGTCATCTTGATTTGATTGGAGGTGATTCTTTTCCAAAATTTGAAGAATGGATTGCTAATGTATTTAGTGATACAAAAGAATAAGGTCAAGGTATAACAACAGAGGAAAGTGAGCTTTCACAATATCCACATTTATGGGCTATTAATTTTAATACAATGTGGGCCTATTTTAGTCATTTAAGAATGGAAGAAAAAGACAAAGGAAGGAGAAATTATGATTGTGTTGTTAGTGCTGAATTTCTTCACAAAACTGAGAAGAAATTTTATGTTGGATTCATCCAAGAAATTATTCAAGTGGACTATGGTGAAAATAGTCCTATATTATTAAAATATAAGTGGATTCAACCATCCGCAATATAATTTGATGAGTATGGATTTGTACGCGCAAATACAAGACAATTTTTATCAGATATGGATGAGTCGTATGTTTCCCCTCTTCAAATTAACCAATAATTTATAATTGATGATGTAAGAAGCCTAGGGTGGTCGTATGTCATTCAATCAGAGTCTCGTTCAAAGAAAAAATTCATGGAAGTTGTTGACATAATGCCTAATGGGCAATATGTTAATTTAAAAGAAAATTTTGAAGAAGTGGATGAAGCTGGTGATGGAGTGTTTGAAGAAGATATTTTGATTACCAATAAAGATATTGAGAGAGAGAATGCATTTCATTTCACAGATAAGGATGGGGAAGAAAATCAAGTAGATGCAGACATGAGTGATCAGGATTCTGCTCTTGCTGGAAATGCATATTATTATGATGATGTTTTGTCACCTTAAGAGGTTAGATTGTCACCTAAAATTTGGTTATATGTATGCTGTAATTTATTATTGAATGTAATAAAGATATGAGTATAGATATGCTTATTAACTATTTTTATACTGACACATTTCTGAATGTAATCATCATTATTTTGTTGGTACATTGTATACAAAACTTTAGATGTCATTGTTGATTTAAAGTTTATTTAATTTAGGTTCAATCATTCTTCTTAGTTTTATTACTTTGGTTGAAAATTTGAAATTATTATTTTTTAGTTAGAATATAATTTCTTGTATGTCTTATATGTTTTCTAGATGTAAACATATAATGAGAATCTATGATTTAATAATACATATAGATATATTAACATTAGGTGAACTAAGCCTCGTCATTACAAACAAACAAACATGATCTCTTAGGTTTGACTAACACTGAAACTCAAATTGAGAGACTGCAAAATTAGAAAAAAAATCAATATTTTTAATAAAATGATATCCAAGATACTGCATTCATAATAAAATCTAATAATGCACTACCACAACAGTCAATAGAGGTATGTGCGGGATGGCGGGACATATAGGTCAATGTAAAAATCCTTACCACAATATTATGACAACCAAATATAAATAGTGTGAGGTGGTGGTGAGAACATGTTAACAACTAAAGTAAATTGCAACCCCACAAGAAGTAAACAATGACGTGTTGTGATATGGTGATGAAAAATCACTCAACCACAAGAATTAACCCATTGTCCCACGGGAGTCTAAAGGGGTGTGCGCGAGGTAGTCATACTACTAACCCTACCATACGGCTACCCCACAACAGTCTTGATATGACAAAGTAGTATGGTGGTGAACAATCACTCAACCGCTAGAATTAACTCGTCGTCCCACAAGATTCCAAAGGGGTGTTTGTGGGGTGGCAGTACTGCTAACCCTACTATAACACTACCCTGTAGCGGTCTTGATATGATAAATCAGTACTGTGGTACAAGTTTTCAAAGAAATTAAATCATCAATGGCAATGATTACACCTCTAAACATGAACTGTTTGATTTCCCAAGATAAAAGACATGTATTCAAACTCAAAATATGCACAAATTATGAAATATTTTACATCAATTGACATTAATAGTGAGGTGACCAAGATCAGCAACAAATATTACTTGGGACTCGATAACATTTATGTAATCATTCACACAACTTAGTGTACTAGAGGTAAGGGAGTTCAAGGGCGAAGACTCTGCAGCTATTATTTCACCAATAAGCTCACAAAAACCCTTTGTAGCAAGTGTATCAGAATTAAATTTTCTCATAAAAATAGACACTTAAAGAAATCAAGTAGGAGTAAATTATATATCATTCCACCAAAAAAAAATCAACTTGAAAGTAAAAAGGAAGAGTGCATAGTTTCTAAAACAAAGAAGAGGTCCCTATAACAATCCATTTTAGATGTGTTACCTAATTATGTAGACAAAGGATTCAAAAAGGTGTTTAAAGATACAACCTATGGATGTAGAGACCCAATTATCCCTATCTTAGGGTGGGATCTATGTTGGTACTTCTATGAAAAAGGAATGACAAGATTCCATTTTTGAATCCTTGGACCTTAGATTTGGCCAAATTGATAGTCCCAAATATCTTCATAGATGTTGATTTTATTAAAGTATTGACACAATTTTATCACTTGGCTACTAGGACAATAAGAATTTCAGATGGTTCACTACTATTGGTGTTAACTAAAGAAGAGATTATAGAGTATTTTATGTTAAACAAGCAAGCTTTCACTAAGATTGACTTGGATAGAAGTGAGGAGGATTATAGGAGATTAAGAAAAACCTACAAGAGTGATGAACTACCTTTACACATGAAAAGGGGTATAAACAATAGGAGGATACATATCTCCCCCTCCCAAATTAAGTCATTTTCCATAGAAGACTTCCAAGTATATTTCAAAAGAACCTTCTTTTTTTGTGCCAAGTGCTTGAAATAGATGATGAAAAAAGAATTCCAATCTATCTCATGATGATGGAAATGAACATACCAAATCTTTAAGTGAACATTGAGTATGACTTTGTTGTTGAAATTGAGAAAGGGCTACATGAGGGATTTTTTTAAGTAAGAGAGAACTTAGCTCCCATCACTTTTAGGAAATACTCTTTGCTATGTCATTTAATATTGTACCAATATAAAAAGAGGTGGAATAAAATAATGTGTTTGGGAATGACTGATAAGGAAGGGAATAGGTTTCTTATACAAATTTGGTATTACATATGGGATAATAGATGTAAAAATAGTTATTATGTAATATTTCATGATGATTTTATGTAATATTATGTGGCAAATGTTATGGATGGAGTAGGATGTTATGAAAAGAAAGAGAAAGGGGACATTCCTCTCAAACATTTTGATGGTGTTTTCTGCACAGCAACAACTCAGACAGAATATAATATCCTATCTCTCTTGAAAGATAAATCTCAATCAGCAAGCCTCAAGAGATAACCCCAAGGTCTGTAATGTCAGGTCTTAACAATGCAAAACAACTCAATGATAAATGTGAAAATGTTGGTAATCACAAGGGGAATTACAAATGAACAATGTTGGAACTGTACTTTCATCAAATGTAGTAATATGGTGATGCTTTCAATACTAAAACTAACCCAAATTTAAAAGAAACAGCAAAAGCTAAGGGTTTTAGAGAGACCTCCAAAAAAAACAAGCTAATCTAAAGACCATCAATGCAAATTACTAACACTTTAAATGGACCAATCCTTTTGAAACTAAATCTTGTTAAACTCAGATAAAATCCCACAGTATCACAAAAATAGTGCAATCTTCTAAGGAGTATAAAGATTTTCAAATCATGAGTGTTCACACAAATCAATCTTAACGATAAAAATGAATAAACCCTAACAACCAAACTTAGCATATGATATTCAGACCCAGGGTAACTTTACACAATAGCTTACAATCAACAAGTTGATAAAATTATGGACCTTTGATTGCTCAAACACCTCAAATATTAAATCATAATCACTATTGTATCATATTCAACTTCAAAATCTAACATGCAATTAATAACTTTTGAGCAATTTAAAGATATAACATAACTAGAACCATGCAGAATAAAGAAAAACAAGAAAGATCACGACAAGACAATGTCTTTACTTATATTTCTTCACCAAATTTGCAACAATTTTGTGTTATCAATGTTCCATCACTTCTCTCTCAAAAAATATTATAACTCCTAGCTTAATTACAGTTATTACAATATTACTTCTCTCTTCTAGCAATGTCTAACCCACAAAAATGAAGCAAGAGCCCAATTTATAGCATAAGAATACCCAAGGGTGACCCAAAAAAAGGGTCCACAGAGCCAGGTCAACCATGCATCCAAATTTACTACATTTGGTTCGCCATGCCAGACTGGCCCAAAGAATCTCTAAACAAGAATAGATTTGCATCCAAAACCCGTAAGTGGGGCCCACACATGGCTTTAAGACCTTCTAGCTTGCTCAATCCTTAGCTTGATACTAAAATCTGCCACCCTCTGCACATCTGACGGGAATCCTACGTGCCAAAAACCTGAACAACATCTCCTGCCTTGTTTGCATCCCTTTTTTCAATCAACTCTCCAACTGTTTCTATAATTTCCTTTATGTTCGTTGGGTCTAGGGTTGGAATAAACCTGATTCTTGTTTTGTAACTTTTAAATTCCTCCAAACATTGTGGTATCATCCTATTCCACTCAATTTGTAACTCATGATATTTGTCCAACTTGGAAATGTATATTGTCACATCTTCCAGATGTTCTTTCACAATTGAAGCACTCTCAAAAGGGGCGTAGACTTCATGCCACCATGTCCGCAACGTGGTTATGTTCATATTTTTATGTCCAAACTTCTACCTACCCATCACTGTTTCCAGAAAAGAAATACAACCATCTTGTATTTCCTTTATCTTTCCTTGAATCTTTGCAATTTTCTTTAGAACCTTTGACAAGAACTCCTTTCTATAATTCTAGGTTTCCATCCACCCCTTCACTTTATCAAACATATCTCGAGGAGATATATCTAAGAGTGCCAAATCATCCTTTGGTATTTGCAGAACTTTCTTCATCTCATCAGCAATTGACTCATCAAAATTCTTATAATTTGTAGTAAATTGTGAAATATGTAGAAGGAAATCGGAAGCATCGGTATGAACATTGATAATTTGTTCAATTTCCTCGTCCCCTCTCTTACTGACATCTTGAAGCCACTCTTGGCTATGATGAAAAAATTTCTTTAGTCTCTAATTTCAGACACTGCTTCTTTGGGTAACAACCCCTTTGGAATTGTGCTTTCACTTCCCATGGCCTGCAAAGTTTTCATCAAATGTTGCACGTACTTGTAAACATCACTAAGTTGCTTTCGTATCTTCTCCTTCTCCATAGTTTTTTTGTCCAACCTTCTTAAATTTTTTAAGGAAGACTCCTAAAATTCTTCCTTCTCATGCTCTTTGTGGTCAGCCCTAGATTAATGGTTTGTATCCTATAATCAAACTACTTTACCTCATCCTTGAATTTATCTACTAGTGGTACTACCACATGTACAACACTGCTATTGACTTCATCATGTGTAATCTTTGACATTGTCTGTGCCCTTTTTCTTTGCTTGGGCTGCCCCGACTGTTCTAACAAATTGTCCCAGCTTGGGGTTTCTTCCTGCACAATTATAGGTTTCTTACTTGTTCGTTTCCTCAACCATTCTGGGACATTGGACTGATCAACACTCTCCTTCATCAAGGAAACTTATAGTTCACATCGATCTTGTTGTGGACTGTCCAAAATTTCTTCTACACCCTTTTTAGTTGATGGTTGATTTTCTTTCTCATTACCTACACCCTTTGTCTAAGACTTGGATTTCCTCTTCTAAACATTTGCTTCCATTCCTCATTGGTAGGAGTAGAGACCTTGTCATCCTCTGATTCATGCCTCTCAAGGTCATTGGATATATTTCCCTCTTCTCGATCAACTTCCTCCAAGGTTTGTACATTTTGAGGAAGAGAATCAATCCTTGTATTTACCTCTTCCTCCCAATTATCAGTAGTAGGCACCCGCTCATTTTGTATATGTTCCCCTACTTCCTCCTCTTCCTCTACTTGAGAGATCTCATGCTTGGGAGGGCTCTTCCTCACATATACTTGGAGTTTCTCCCCAAGATTATCTACCTTCTCAACCTCAATCAAAGAAGGATCATCAATTTCTGCATCACCCCTTTTAGCCATTTCCGCCTTTTGTCTCTCTGTAACCAACCTCATCTTCTTTACTAGTTGAGATGTTTCATCTCCCACAAAAATAGTATTCTCTTGAGGAGTCCCTTCTACCGTGGCAGATGGTTTCTCCCCTTGTTTCACCTATATTTGGCTTCTAGTTCTCCTCTTTATTTTAGTTAGCTTGATACCTTCCTACTCTTCACCGCCTTGTGACCCAAAAACATCATCCCTTCCACCATCAGATCCTTCAGAATGAGACTCCATGTCTCCCATCAATCCATATGTGAATTTGGCACCATTGACCTCTAGTTCTTGCACCTTCTGACTTACCCATTTCCTTGAATATTCCTTGATTGGCTCAGTTATTTGATCAAGGTATGTTGCTTCATCCTCAAACCAATTTATCTATGGAAAAAGCCTATTTCTATAAGGTTCATACATGTGACTGCACTAGGCTCATGTCCTCATCTTGCACTTGATCAGGGACTTCCACTATCCTATACAACCTTATTATTTTAAGAGGCATCCGAGAAAATATTCTTCTCAGAACCTCAAACTCATCCCTGCATTTTGCCCAATAGTCCTCAATATTGTCCACATGTTAGAATGTCTTGTTAGCCAAATTCATGGGTCTACCATATGGGTCAAAATGATTTCTATTCATGTGGGAGTAAAGCTCAAATTGTGACATCTCATTTTCAGAATGTTGAGCACTTTGAATGGAAGGACATGATTCCGAGGTCCCAATTGTCAATGGAAATTGTGCTCCTAATCCTTTCTTCTTCAGATCCATCTGTAGAATTAATTCAAAGGGGATCATCTACCTTGTTAGATCTAGCATTAGAAGCTTATTGGTTGGGTACCTCAGTAGTTTGAGTGGGACAATAGGGGATCCTTGCACTCATATGTATGAAAACTTTAGGAATTGTATGAACCACTACCCATATTGTTTGATTAAGTCCATAGAATCTACGGTTATCTTGACATGAAGGGCATTCTGCAACAATCTTGGAATGAGCATGAAGAAAGCATCATTTTCCCTTTTGTAATTGGAAGTTTTGTACTGCAACTAAGGATATAAATCCCAAATTTTGTCTTTTCCCAATACTCCCTTGTAGCTCAAACCCTTATATTTGGTTTTGTGTGCCAACATGTTTCTTGCACACTTCTCACTTGGGCATTCAAGTTGTTGCTTATGATCCTCGCCTAGTGGTAATGCTTATTTGCTACAATTTGTGTGATGAGGAGGAACATCCATGACTGGAAAATATGATCTTTCTCAACTCCCATTATCTTGCCTAGGAGAGTTATCATGTCATGGTACTCCAATTTTAAATCATTGCAGTGCAATTGCTTGGGCAGCTTGGAATAATGAGGCTCTCGCTTTAGTATCCAAGAATTATTCATAACCTCCAAAGCCCTGTTAGGATCTTCATCAAAAAACCTAATTGCTTCACCTATATTTCTCTCTTCAATCAAATGGTGGTGTGATGCAATATTGAAAACTTCTAAAATTGATTCCTCCATTAGATTAGCCATAACTCTCCCCTACAGTCCAATAATGATCCTTGATTTGGAGTCATAATGCTTTGCACACTCTACAACCAACTTTGAGCATAGTTGTGTGGAAGAGAATCTTGTTGCCTGTGCCAAACCAATGTGAGTGAGGACTTGATCCAACTGAGTGGGTGAGTCACCATACATTCTCTTATGAAAATCCTCATAATCAATATGCCCCAAATTGGTGTCTCCAATCTTAGCCCAAGTTGAGGCAATCTTGGATTCAGGCCAGATGCCCTTGAAATCATATTTCATCATTTCTTGCATTTTTATGACCTCTTCTTGCACTAGAGTATATTTCACCTTCTTATCGGGACTCACCTCGCCCTGCATCTGTTAGAGGAAAGGCAATAATCACCAAGATGCTAAAAAAAAACAACACAACCCACCAATACAAGATCCTCCTGAAATTTGATCAATACACATCAAATGACATTAATAGGTGCATATTAATGATGTTCCTATGGATTTCAAATGATAATCTAAGAGAATTAATCCTATTTCATCACTCAATTGAAGGATATGTGATTGAACTAGTACATGAGTAACTAATGCATACAAACCTTCCTGCCATGAATTCACCTTTGAAGCATAACTCACATACTCATGATTTTATTCTAAATGACAAACCTTAACATCAACATGCAACAGATGACTCTACTCAAAGTATTTCATCATTAATTCACACTAACCTAGGCAATAAATCACCAAAAAAACTCATTCATATCCACATGAAACAAAGTGATGCATTTCAGGCAAGATGTGCGAGAGGTCGTCTAATCCAAGCTAGCTTGGATTTTTTGGCCCGATTAAGGTTCGGCTAATCCGAGCTAGCTCAGTTTTGCCAAAATTTGTCAAGGTGCCTCATTTTGACTGAAAATTCTTATCAAATGAAACTCAAAGGGAATTTGTGCATTAGCCACTTTCTATGATGATTGTTGGAGTCAAGATCACATTAAAATTTTGATATCCAAAGCGGGATTAAGGCTCGAAGAGACAATGTTGAGATTTTGATCAGCGAATGGTGAGATTTAGCTAATCCAAGGGACCTCAGATTAGCTAAATGGATTAAGGTTCAGCTAATCCGAGGGGCCTCGAATTAGCCAAACTTTCTTCAAATCAAAAAATTTACTAAGGCACGAAACTCAACCGATCGATATGTCAAATTAGAATCAAGTCTACCACCATTTCATGGTGCATTTCAATTAGAGGATCATGGGATTATAATATCATTCACTATTGGAAAATTTTCACATGCCACCGCTAGGGTTTTCAAAATGCAAAGCAAGAGAAGGGAAAATTTTCAAAAATTCCAATACGACTAGTTATATTAGCAAGTTTTCAAATTCGGCCATCAAATCAACATGATGCCCTTTCTCAAATTGATACCCCTACTGCACTTCAAATCGTTACTTAGGAAGAAAACCCTAGTGTGACAAAGTGCGACTCCAAAAGCTAAAATCTAAGATTATCAATGGAAGGAACAACCTACCAAAGCTTTATATGAACCGCACTTACCAAGCCAAAACTCCTTTCCAAGCTTTGTAACGATAGAATAAATTTATATTTTAAACCCAAACATCATCCATAGATAAGATTTAACAATAAATAAGTGAAGCATGAAGGAAAAGAAGTCAGTCGGAGGTCACAACAAACATACCACTGCAGGAACACCAATAGGAAGAGAATGAGGGAAAACCAATGAAAGCCTTTCAGGAACCGAGAAACGATTGAAGGAAAATGCAGACCCAAAGGACGATGTGATTCCAGAGCAGGGTGGAGCCAGAGCCCTTTCACTCAAACATCAATGATATGCAAATGAGGAAATAAGTGGTGTACCATCATTTATTTGCCAAAAGAGTCATTAAAGCATACATTTAATGTCAAGTAGGATGCTTATAAAAAAATTTGGCAAAATGACAAGAGCCCAGATTCAGCTAATCTGAGGAACCTCGGATTAGCCAACCTAACTAAGATTCGACTAATTTGAGGTACCTTGGATTAACCAAACATTGTCCAGTACTTGACTAATTTTTCCTCAAAGTCAAAACCTCAAGTGGGAAAAGCATTGAAGAGAGAAAAGAAAACAATCCAAATGTTGCAAGGTGCGTCACAATGTAAATGAAATGTCGAGCGTGAGGGCAAAGCAAGACCAAAGAACAAAAAACCAAAATGACCTATCCCTTAAGGGGACCAATTCTAGACCCTACAAAAAACCGATGACAAGAGAAAAGGAGGAGAAGAGGGTCCCCACCTCAGTGGAGCATGTGTGAAAAAAATGCACTAGAAATGGTGACTCCGCTGGTGAAATGCATTAGGGAATTTCGATGACCATCTGGCATCAAGAACCTAGAACTCTCATTTCGGTCCCACATTAAGTCACCTGGCAAATGAAGTTTAAACATCGAGAGACAAGTGGATCTTTCCTGTGTCGGAGTCCCAGTATGTGTAAATGCATTGATTTCCATCCTTTGGTTGATGCAAGGAATCAAGGTCAGCAAGGTTTAAGCTATGTAAAGACTCTAACTTCAAAAGCATCCTAGATAGAGCCTCGTTGCTAGCCAAGCATCCATAGCCCCAATGAGGTTATCACTATTATCCTCCCTAACATAGCTCTACTTCTAGCTAGGTGCCCATAGCCATGGTAGAGATATTCAGATACTCCTGATAGGTTGAATTCATTTCTTTTGATAAATATTTCTTTGCTTTATTTTCTTTTGATATTATTTTTTTTATATTCAAACCTGTGAACGATGAAGTTCACACTCAGGGCTGAGAACCACAAGAGCATTGAAGCAAAGATAAGATTTTTGACTTAACCAAACCTCCCAAAGAACCCGCAACAACCTCAGGTTTCTTAAGATGTGTTCATAAAATGTAAGATCCAAGCACATTATGGACCTACTCAATCCAAGGACCTATCCACCTTAGCATTAAGAACATGTGACATTAAATAGGGATTTCCACCATGTTGCCCCAAAAGGATTATTAGATTTTGTACAAGAAATATTTAGAACAATCCTAGGAAGCACAATGATCATTGTACAAGCGCAACAAACACAAAAGAGAACAGGGAGACCCAAAATAACAAAACGAAAGCCAAAACAAACCAAAACCAAAATTGGAAGCGAAAAGTAAACAAATCCAAAATGAAACAAATAAAACCAACACCTATACTAACTATTTATAGAGAGAGAGAGAGAGAGAGAGAGTTTTGCGCAGATCAGGGCAGGAAGTAATGCTTCAAATATTGCTCATTGATAGGCAACGAGACATCTTCCCCAATGAGATTTTTCAGGCAAAAAGCATTATCTCCCAGTATCTCGAAGATTTGAAAGGGGTGGAGCCAAAGTTTATCGAATTTTCCATGTTCCCCCTTTTTATCATGTTCTTTGTCCCAGTACAGGACCAGATTAGAAATTCTAAAATCTTTTACTTGGATTTTTAGTCGAACTACCTTTTGACAACACCTTGATGTTTAGAAAAAATTTCTAATGCTTCATCTCTTTCCTCCTCAAGGTGTAAGAGTTCAGTCAAACGAGCCCCACGCCTATCCCCTTCATCATAGTACTCATTTATGAACTGTAAGGTGGGGATTTTCAACTGAATGGGAAACACTAGTTTGAAACCATACACAAGGTGGTAAGGGGAGGTTCCTATAGAGGCCTTTTGTTTGCTATGATCTGCCCAAAGAGAAAATATGAGTTGGGTATGCCAATCTTTAGGATTTCTCTCTAACAGTTTGCGCATTACAGTCAAAAGATTTTTGTTCATGGATTCAGCAAACTATCTCCCTGTGGGTAGTAGTTAGAAGCAAATTTAAAAATTATTCCATGATCAAAATCCCATCTAAATAACTTGAATGACGAAAATTTAGGACCATTGTCACAAACCAAAGCAATAGGAGAACCAAAGCAATTAATAATACCTTATTCGAGAAAATCGATTACCACCTTAGATGTGTATTATTTACAGGCAAGAGCTTCAGTCCACCTAGAAAAGTAATCAGTTACAGTAAGAATATACTTGTGGCCTGCAAAGGAAGGTGGGTTGAGTGGACCAATGAAATTCAATCCCCATTGCATAAAATCTTTTACCTCGGTCACTGGTTGAAGTGGAAGTGTTGCATGCTTCTCCTTACTTGTTCTAGTCTAACATACATGAAAAGTTCTCACATAGTTGTGTGTGTCTTTGAAAATATTTGACCAATAGTATCTTGCCCTTAGAATCTGATTTTTTGTGGATGGATCAAAGCCATGGCTTGTGCCAAACTTGTCATGGAATTCAGTCATCACCCTTTCAGCTTCCTCTTTTCCCAGACAACATAGGTAAATCCCTTCATGGATTTTCTTGTATAGAACATCTCCATTCAACATGAAACAATCACTTTTCAAATGTAGAGCTCTCTATTGTAATGTGTTGAGATGATCAAGAAATTGTTGGTCGAGGATATGGTAAATAATGTCATCATGCCAGCCACCCGGAGAAATATCTTGAAGGTGATAGTGTTGGGTAGTAAGATCAAAACCCATTTCAGCCATTATCTTGGTTAATCCTTGTCCCCTCACCAGTTTCATTGGTTGTATCTCAATGTTGTACTCCTGTGGCATTGTAACCCATTTTTCTCTATGCTTCTCGAGCTCATTTTTCATTAGTAAAAGATTGATTTCATGGTCTAGTACTATTGTGTAAACTTTGTTTCTCAGGATATAATGTCTGAAATTCTTCAAACATTTAACCAGGGCATATGCTTGTTTTTCTACTCTTGGATATTTTAATTTGGCATCTTTCAATGGGGCACTCATGAATGCTATGATATTTTCACTTCCTTGATCATATTTACGAGTTAACATGTCAACACAGGAATGATCGAATGCGAATGAATATATGTAGAAAGGCTTGGAATAATCAGGACTTACCAACACTAGAGCTTCAGTTATTGCCCTCTTAATTTTAGCAAAATCCTCCTTTGCTTCAACACCCCATTCAACTTTTGCAACTTGCTTGAGCATGGCATTCAAGGGTTTAACTATTTTTGTGAAGTTAGTAATGAACTTCCTAATGAAGTTGATCTTTCCAAAGAATAACTTCATCTCTTTATTACTGGCTAGAGGTTGAATTTTCAAAAGGGCTTGAATTAGTTCTGGGTCAATGGATATAGCTTTCTTTGAGATTATGTGGCCTAAAAGCTTCCCTTTAGTCACCCCAAAGATGTACTTCTTGGGGTTGAGTGCGATGCCAAATTCTCGACATTTCAGGAATAATTTGCACAGGTCTGAAATATGATCTCCATGATTCTTCAAAAAAATAGTTAAATCATCCATGTAGATAATGATACATTTACCAATGATATCCCTAAAGGCTATATCCATAGCCCTTTGGAAGGTTTCCCCTGCATTAATTAGCCCAAAATGCATCCTTCTATAGGTGAAAGTACCCCATTTGTGGTAAAAGTAGTCTTATGCCTATCCTCATACTACACCATGAATTGATCATATTCCGAATATCCATCTAAAAGAGACATCATCTGGGATCCGTTAATGATCCGCAACACTTCATCTAGTGATGAAACTAGATAATTGTCCTTTTCCAATGCATGATTGAGATTTCTAAAATCAATGCAAAGTCATATTTTTCCACTCTTCTTTCTTACTGGAACCAAATTGACCATTCAGGTTGAGTGCCTAACTAGAAATATTATATGAGCAGATAGTAACTTATGCACTTCCTTTTGAATGATAGGTTCTAGAAAAGCATTGATGGGTCTTTGCCTTTGTCTGAAAGGTTTAGCCCCTTGCTTGAGGTGAATAATATGAGTGATAATAGAAGTTTCATACATTTTCAGGTCTTCGTAACTCCAGGATATAGCATCTTGATAGGTATGAAGTACATCTATTATTCCCTTTTTCTCTTTCAGAGTGCACACCCTCCCAATGAAGATATTCTTGACATCATCTGGTGTCCCCATGTTATATGTATCACACTAATTGTTGAAAGTATCTTTCTTGATATGTTGTTCCTGATCCTTTATCTTATCTAGGTCAAAAATTCTCTCCAACTAGACCATTCCCCTGGGAATTGTATTTGTTTTCAGATTGATGACTCCCTCTAGATCCATCTTTGTTTCTTGAGGCTTTGTTTTGTCAATTATTTGTGTAGTAAAAACATCAGAGCTTGTAATGAAGTCTAAAATATTTTTATCATCCTCAAATACCTGGAAATTTGTTACGTTGTCACGTACTGATGGTATAGGGGTCACCTCCACAATGAATTTCTTCAGCCCTGAAAGAGACAAGGGTTGTCACATACTTATCACCTATGCTAAAGCATCTGTAGTTTGATTCTTTCCTCGAGGTATCAACTGAATGTTGAAAGCATCAAAGCCTTCAATCAAATCCCACACTCGATGCCTATAATTGGTCATTCTTCTATCATGACATGAGTATTGCTTTCTAACGTGTCTAACTACCAATCCCAAATCTCTGAATACATGCAAAACCTTAACCTTCTTTCTTAATGCCATAAACAATATGTGGATCAAAGCCTCATATTCAGCTACATTCTTTGTACAATGGAATTGGAGTCTATGAACAACAAAAAAGGTTTTACCTCCAGAACTAATGAGTTCAAAACTAGCTCTAGCTCCTTGTTTTGATTTGGATCCTTCGAATTTGAGTTTCCAACAACTAGCAACTCTTGTTTCTCTTGATTTGTCTTTATTTCCATCATTACTGGAGGGTTCGTCAAAAGGTATTAAGTTTTTACCTTTGGAGTCATCTTGGGTATTGTGTACCTCAAGTCTGACAGTTGGGGTTGGATTGACATACATTTGTATCTTCTCCACAACAGTCTAGAATAAGCAACATTCTTGCTCAGAGTGAGAGGCGTTATAAACTCGAAACCAGTTCGGAAGAATCAATTCTATGAAATTCATATTTCTACCCAAGTGAACTTGATCTTCTATGCATTTTTGAATAAATTATTGAAAATTATACAACAAGCTGAGTTGACCATCCTTCAGGTCATCACCTTCCTCCATAGGCCCAACTAATGTTCCAGCATTCCTAGACTCTGAAGTGAGCTCCACTAGTGTGCTTTGCAACATAAGAATTTCCTTTGTATCTTATTCTGAAATAGAGGTTGCCAACACATAATTCCCCATATTGACTTCTGACACCAAAATCTCATATGAAGCATTCTGGTACTCAGTGATCACATACCTCATCCTAGGTTCCCTTTTGATCCTAATTTGGTTTGGTACTCCCTTCCAAGGAAGCCACATATGAGAATGATCAGTTGATGTATACTCATTAAGTGCCTTGGTGAAGTCTCTACCCAAGATTAGGCCATAGGTATCAGAAATTTTTGCCACCTGAATGTTGATAACTTGTTGAACTATAGGGTCTGATGCAACTTACATAGGGATCATATTCAATTCTCCCACCACATTCACCTTAGTCCTATCCAACTGGGTAACCTTTCATTGAGAAGCAACAAGCATAATTCCTAAAGCTTGACAGACTGAAAAAGGTATAATTTTTGTTGAGGATCCTGAATCCAAGAGGCAATTATGCAGATTTTTCCTAAATATCCAGATAGAAATAAAAAAGGAAGGGGCCTCGATATTTCCTTGAAATAAAATTAGGGGGGTATCATCTTGTGCAACTTGTCTTTTATCCTTTTCCCTCCCTTTATCCTTAAATTGTCCTAAACCTGTATCCCTCAATGGTTGCGGACCAGAATTCCTTACAGTTGTGTCATTGTCTATTTTACCTTGGGGAACTTCCTTGGCTTTAAAAGCTCTTAAAACAGAATCCCTAATAGCGGGAACCCTCAAAAGTTCAAAAGTCGAGAGGCTTACCTTCATTTTCTAGAGTTCTTACATCACATACTCACTCAGTTGTTTCATACGTATTTCGGTGAGGGTCTCCTATAAATGATCCATCTGCTTCTCCATTCCTACATCAACATTCCTTCCTTTAGATGAATCGGGTTGTCCCCCTTTTGAAAGGTATTGCGTTGGCACATGAGGATAAGATGGATTATTATTGACATTAGGTTTAGAAGGTGTGGTGAAGTTCTTCGGAGTAATGGAGGTGGAAAATGGACCTCTGGTCTTAAGGCCTCTATTTGGTCAGTTCCTTAGGTCATATTTTCTTATAGGTTGTTGGAAAATTTGGACCTCTTAGACACATGTTTCTTCCTCATATAAAGGGCCATTGTCATTCTCAGTACCTTCTCGAAATAATTGAGAAATTTCATCTC
This sequence comes from Sequoiadendron giganteum, assembly GCA_007115665.2. Classification (NCBI taxonomy): domain Eukaryota; kingdom Viridiplantae; phylum Streptophyta; class Pinopsida; order Cupressales; family Cupressaceae; genus Sequoiadendron; species Sequoiadendron giganteum. The sequence goes on from CM021101.1 coordinate 580,140,789, forward strand.
CATTGCATACCTATTTTGACTCACCATCTCATTCAGCCACTTCCATCTCCAGCTCATTCTCTTCACCTCATGGGAAAGGAGCATGATTCAACACCAACACTAGGGAATCATACGGTCCAGATGGTACCAAATATTGACCACTAGAATTGTTCTCAACTTCATACTGGAAACTAGACGCAATAATTTGGAACTCAAGGCAATCTAACTCAGAGTGTTGACACATTTTGTGGAGTCTACACCATCCTGACAGCGCTGCCTCTACTAAATATACGCCACCCAAGGTTTTGTCTTGGATAGCGGGTTGATCCAATGGGGTGGGAACACCTCCATTATTTAATCTTGTATTTCATGTTTTTCCCTACCTAGAAGGCTACCTTCTACCAAATCCTTGTCCACCCAATTGTCCCCTATCAAAGTTCTGCTAACCTCTACCAAAGTTTTGCCCAGATTGAGAAGAATCTCTATTCTCCCTATTATAATTGGACTGCATATTCCTCTGAGCAACCTGGAGTTGGCCATTTTGGTTTCTTAGGTAACTTACCTCCATGTTCAACTTCTTCACTTGTTCGGTCAACTCATCCAATCTTTCCTTGTTGGGATTACTATATGGTTCAGGTCTTGAACTATTCTGGTGAAATCCAGGTGGTACCCCTGGGCTTGAAGATTGATTCAATACTTCAAAATTTTGTGGATAGGATAGGAAAATAGACATTTGTTGTGAATGGATGGGATGATTGGTACTTTTTTGCAGATAATCGGTCATTGATGGGATCTGATTTATCGGAGGACCAAGATGTGGGACCAGTGGCAACTGTGGTACCAAATTCATGATAGACGTATGATTGGACAGAGCTTGATTAACTGCATGAATTTGTCCTGGGTGGGAAACGGGCCCTACAGATGGCATGGGTCTTGACAAGTGCTATTTCAAATTAGTATCGACTTTAACTTCCTCTGTATAGGCTATAAGCAGAGTGGTGGGTGGGTTCAGTCTCCATTTAAGGAAGGTGGCAATAAAACTGTTGAGGGCTTCATAATAAAATTCTAAGGCAGTGGTGCTATCTACAACATAAGGAGCTTGCAACCGAGTATATGCATAACGGAACCTATTGTTAAAGGAGCCAATGGGTTCATTGATTTCCCTTTTCACCCTACAAAACAACAGATATAATTCATTGGAGCTGATAGGGATTTTAAACTTTTGCAGGAAGGAAGCTTCCAACTCAGTCGAGTTGTGTATAGACCTTGCAAGAAAATGATTATACCAATAGAACGCATCCTCTCCTAGGGAATATGGAAAATGTTTGCATGCAAAATCTTCATGATTAATACCTCTATCCCTAAGACAAGTCTAGAAAATCCTAACGTGTTTTTCAATTTTTTTGTTGGGGTCATTGGTATGGAACTTGGCACAGAAATTGTCGGGATTCTTGGGCATAACATTATAGTTATTAAAGGATATGGGTGATGGGTTGTTTGCCAGGAAATCCATCAGTGGGGTCGGAGGTGGTTGTGGTTGATTGGTGATTGGTTGTTTGATGACCAGTGGAGGTTGTTGGGTGGGAACCTCTTCAGAGTCGGATGTTGAATGACTAGATTTAGGTGAAAATCATGGGGAAGATGGAAAGGGCTGAGTGGATGAGGATTCTTCCCTATTTTTGGTCCTTATTGACCTGGTAGGGAATGAAATCTCTTGGAAATATTCCTCTCCTACCGTAGATCTAGTTCTTCTTTGAAATCTCTCAAGAGAGATTACAGAAAGGAAATGCTCCAACTTGCTTATTCAACCCTCCTTCTAGCGCTAATCCATTGATGTTTTTTTCTGCATAACAACAACTCAGGTACAATATAATATCATATCTCTCTTGAAAGATAAATCTCTATCAGCAAGCCTCAAGAGACAACTCCAAGGTCTCTAATGTCAGTTCTTAACAATGCAAAATAACTTAGTGATAAATGTGAAAATGATGGTAATCACAAGGGGCCTTACAAATGAACAATGTTGGAAGTGTACTTTCATTAGATGTAGTAATATGGTGATGCTTTCAATCCTAAAACTACCTAGATTTAAAAAGAAACAACAAAAGATAAGGGTTTTAAAGAGACCGCCAAAAAAATAAGCTAATCTAAATTTCATCAATGCAAATGACTAACACTTGAAATGGACCAATCATTTTGAAACTAAATCTTGTTAAACTTGGATAAAATCTTGCAGTATCATAGAAATAGTGCAATCTTCTAGGGAGTATAAAGATTTTCAAATCATGAGTGTTCACACAAATCAATCTTAACGATAAAAAATGAATAAATCCTCACAACCGAACTTAGCATATGATATTCAAGCCCAGTCTAACTTTAGACAAAAACTTACAATCAACAAGTTGCTAAAAGTATGGACCTTGAATCGCTCAAACACTTCAAATATTAAATCATAAGCACTATTGTATCATATTGAAATTCAAAATCTAACATGCAATTAATAACTTCTGAGCAATTTAAAGATATAAGATAAATAGAACCATGCAGAATAAAGAAAAAAAAAGAAATATCACCACAAGACAATGTCTTTTCTTATATTGCTTCACCACATTTGCAATAATTCTACATTATCAATGTTCTAGAACTTTTATCTCAGAAAATATTCTAAATCCTAGCTTAACTACAGCTATTACAATATTACTCCACTCTTCTAGCAATGTCTAACCCGTAAAAATGAAGCAATAGCCCAATTTATAGCACAAGAATACCTAAGGGCAACCCAAAAAATGGTCCATAGATCTAAGTCACCATGCATCTGAATTTACTATATTTGGTTCGCCATGCCAGACTGGCCCGAAGAATCTCTGAACAAGAAAAAATTTGCATCCAAAAACCTGTTAGCGGGGTTCACGCATGGCTTTAAGACCTTCTAGCTTGCTCAATCCTTACCTTGGAACTAAAATCTGCCACCCTCTGCATATTTTATGGGAATCCTACGTGGCGACAACCTGGCCAACATCTCCTGCCTTGTCTGCATCACTTTTTTCAATCAACTCTCCAATTGTTTCCATAATTTCCTTTAGGTCTACTAGGTCTAGGGCAGGAATAAACCTGATTCTTGTCTTGTAACTTTTAAATTCTTCCAAAAATTACAGTATCATCTTGCTCCACTCAAATTTGTAACTCATGATATTTGTCCAACCTATAAATGTATATTGTTGCATCTTCCAGATGTTCTTTCGCAATTGGAGCACTTCTAGAAGGGGTGTAGACTTCATGCCACCATGTACGTAATGTGGTTACGTTCATATTTTTTTGTCCAAAATTCTTCCTACCTGTCACTATTTCTACAAAAGAAATATAGCCATCTTGTATTTCCTTTATGTTTCCTTAAATCTTTGCAATTTTCTTCAAAACCTATGACAGGAACTCCTTTCTATAATTCCAAGTTTCCAGCCACCCCTTCACTTTGTCAAACGTATCTCGAGGAGATATATCTAATAGTTCCAAATCATCCCTTGGTATTTGCAGAACTTTCTTCAGCTCATCAACAATTGACTCATCAAATTTCTTATAATTTGTAGTAAATTGTAAAATATGTAGAAGGAAATCAAAAGCATCGATATGAACCTTGATAATTTGTTCAATTTCCTCATCCCCTCTCTTACTGACTTCTTGAAACCACTCTCAAGTATGATGGATAGAGTTCTTTAGTCTCTTAGTTTCAAACACTGCTTCTTTGGGTAACAACCCCTCTGGAATTGCACTTTCACTTCCCACAGCCTGCAAATGTTTCATCAAATGTTGCACGTACTTGTAAACATCACTAAGTTTCTTTTGTAGCTCCTTGTAGTTTCATTGTCCAACCTTCTTATAATTATTAAGGAATACTCTTGAAAATCTTTCTTCTCTTTCTCTTTGGTGGTTGGCCCCAGATTGATGGTATATATCTTGTAATCAGACGTCTTTACCTCATCCTTGAATTTATATGTTAGTGGTACTGCCACATGTACAACTCTGTTATTGAATTCATCACGTATAATCTTCAACACTATCTGTGCCATTTTCCTTTGCTTGGGCTACCCCCACTATTCTAACAGATTGTCCCAGCTTAGGGTTTCTTCCTGCACAATTATAGGTTTCTTACTTGTTTGTTTCCTCAACTATTCTGGGATATTGGACTAATCAACACTCTCATTCATCAAGGAAACTTCTCGTTCACCTCGATCTTGCTGCGGACTGTCCATAATTTATTCTACACCCTTCTTAGTTGATGGTTGATTTTTTGTCTCATTACCTACACCCTTCGCCTGAGACTTGGATTGCTTCTTCTGAAGAACCCTAGATTCCACATTCCCATTGTGTACATCAAAATCAAACTGTCCCAGTTCCTACAACATTTTCTTCCATTCCTCATTGGTAGGAGTAGAGAACTTTTCATTCTTTGATTAATGCCGCTCAGGTTCAGTGGATATATTTCCCTCTTCTCGACCAGCTTCCTTTGAGCTTTGTACATTTTGAGGAGGAGAATCAATCCTCGTATTTACCTCTTCCTCCTAATTATTAGCAGTGGGTGCCCGCTCATCTTCTATCTTTTTCCCTGCTTCCTCCTCTTCCTCTACCTAATAGATCTTATGCTTGGGAGGGATATTCCTCACATATACTTGTGGTTTATCCTTGGGATTATCTACCTTCTCAATCTCAATCAAAGGAGCATCAATTTTTGCATCACCCCTTTTAACCTTTGCCACCTTTTATCTCTCTGTAACCAACCTCCTCTTCTTCACTAGTTGAGATGTTTCACCTCCCGCAACAATAGTGATGGTCGATTCCACATAAAAGTCATGGAAAATCCTAACCTGGGAATTGGACATTCCAATAGATGACTGACATCTTCTTATGGTCGTTCATTTAAATTGTCAAACCAGGGAACGTATACTTGAAACGGAGCGGCACTGTATGTGCACTAAGAACCAGTTTCAGCGACAATTTAATAGAAATAAATGCTTGGAAGGAATTCTACTTATGTTGTAAGAACGTAATGTAAAGTCTTCTTAACTTAAGCATAACTTAATCAAAGCAGAAATCATGACAACTATTACTAAGGAACAAACTATGAACTGGTCTTATGCTACAAGAACAATATAAGACTGAGTTTGCGCTGAAACCTTCAAGAATGAAATTCTAACTTATAATCAATAGGACATAAACAACTAACTACAGATACTCACTAAGTGGGCCCCCTTAGCAAGCATCAACCATTTTATGCAAGAATTGAACTCAAAACTTCATCAAATTTTATTCATAAACTTGGAATCATATACATTGATCATTCTACTTGTAAGAAAACTAACACAAAACTTTGTTTCTCATTATAATATTAATCTTAATATAGTCAAATTCTATTTTTTTTCACTCACGTAGGAGGAACACTTATTTATAGAAAATAAACTAACTACCTAACTCTAACAAAGAAAGACGTGGACATAAATGCCTCCTGACGCTGAGGAACAAACTTCTCATAAATGAAAGCATATATGTTCAACCGATTCAGAGAGAATCTAGCATTCCACTCTTTTTAGATTAATGATCATTTAGATTTCCTCCCAATGACCCAGTCAGAGAGTCTTTGCTGGAACAACTTCCTCGATGTCGTGCTAGAAATGGACTTTACTGCAGGGCTGAGATCTATTGTGCTTTTACTTGTTCATGCCTCTTTCAACAACCTGTGATACACATGGCGACAAAAGCGAAAGAAAGTGTACACAAAATAACACGATACACATTAAATCCATTTCATTATCCAAAAACCACATGCATTATATCAATCATTCGAGAGGTCAAACAGGGCAATAAATACAGACACACAGAGATGTTAAGCTGCATGAATATAGGAATGTGTTGCTACAGGATAGTACCCGATTTTAGATAATAAAAAAATTTAATCAAAGAGTTTAAACAACCATGAGCAAAAGAGTAAGGGTATTAAAAATACATCATAATATTCAAATTATGATCATACTTTGAGCTCATCCGGAATAGGTTCATTCCTTTCAGCCTCTTCATAAGCCTCTAATTTTTTTCCATAGTTAGTTTCATTGGCCGCCCAAGACATGAGTGACCTCAGATGAATGTCACCAATGTAGAGAAGCGGAATCCATTTTGTTTCAAAGGGAATTAGAAAACCATGCAAATAAAACTCACATAAAGAATTTCTCAGCCAATTGGGTGCTACTTGATATGCATCATAAAATTCCTTAGCTGTGTGAATGTCAAGGTCTAAATTTCTGGAAATTCTCATCAATTGGAACCATAGAAATTTCTCTTTGAGGCACATAGCATATACCCTAGGTGGTGGTCTACATTCCATAACTTTACCAGTTACCTTCATCATTTCATCTATTTTCTCTTTCATTTCTTGAATTTCCTGATTTTGTCTTTCAATTTCCTTTTTTAATTTCTTCTTTTCTTCTTCCCAAAGACTTTGTTGAAGGTCAATTCTAGCTAAATGGCAGAAACTCAAAGTCTGAAATGTAACAGGCCTCCATGTAATCCTAATATATTTCAAATATTCAATCAGCAATGTCTTTTTATAAACAACCAATGCTCGACAAGTTTCAGAGGTTAATGGTGTTTCATTGGTCACTTCAGATTGTTCAAATTGTTCTTCCTCTTGCTGCAGGATGGACTCTTCTTGCTGCCCAAGAGGAGATTATGTTTCTCCTTAAATTTGCCCAACTGCTTTAGCCAAGTCATCAAGACTTGGCATCCTCCTTTTATTACCACTACCATGTTGTGCTTCCTCAACTTCCACCGTCTTAGTTTGCAGTTCCCCAAGAATAATAGATGAACTTTGTGGAACATTCTCAGATACACTCTGAGAAACATCATGACTGAATTCTTTAGATTCCTCAGGAATTACTATAATTTTAGGTTGAACGGAGGTTGAGGTAACTTTACGTTGTTTCCTTGATGAAACTCTTTTTGGCAATGTAATAGGTGCAGGAGACTCTTTCATAGCTTTGCTCTTTCAAACTTGCTTAGAGGATTCATACTCAATAGGAGAAGGTGATAGTGAAACTACGGTGGCAACAGGAGTTGCTGCAGGAGAAACTACAACAGGGGAAGATGTTGTAGGAGAGAGCAGAGTAGAACATTTTCACTTTTGAACATGAGGGATTGATTATGGGGTTTTTTCTGCCCTAGATGACTCTCCTACCTTCCTTTTCCCTTTTTTCTTTTCTACTAGCAGACCTAGTTTTTACTTGGGTAGAGGACTCTGGTGTGGAAGCTATAGGACTAGGTGCTGCAAAAGCAATGATTCTTGGTTTGCTTCCCTACTCGTAGATTCTACTCTCTTTTTCTTTTTCTTGCGTTGTGCAGGGAGTGCTCTAGGAGGTTCTAGAGGTTGTAGACCCTTATGGGCAACAAATTATTTCCAAGAAAGGGGTGATACATCCCTTAGGGAATGCTCAATCAATAATTTAATGAGGGCATGATGGGTGATAGAGTTGTCCTTACTCCTTTGGGTTTCATGGGCAGTACGTTCCAAGAGGTTTAACAATTTTTTTGGAACTTTGACAGCTAAACCGTGCCTCATATGACTCAATAGTTTGAAATGATAAGAATGCAAATAGGAAAAACCTCCCTCACAAGTCAAATACCTGATAATGAAGCTAGCACATTTTGAGTATGGAGGAGGCAGTGACACCTGTTTGCATCCTTGTTTGGAAACCTCTAAGGGTCCATCTGTTGGTATTGTGAATTCTACCCTAGAAGAGACAACATCTCTTCCTGAAGGAAAGTTCTCTCCTACCACCGGAAGCCCAGTTACTTCAGCAATCCGCTCTTCTGTAACAACTACTATCAAACCCCACACTATAGCTTCTCCCTTTGAAAGAGTTCTCAGAAACTCACCTGCAACTTCCTCATTAAAGGAATCTATCCCCAGAAAATAATCCAGCCATCCACAATTGTTGAATACCTAAACCACTTGAGGATTTTGCATCAAGGCTTCATGAGTTGCATGCTCATGTCTCACTAACTGGCCACCCATATTCACAAATTATCCTTGCTAAGATTCCTGAAACTCAAACTTCTTCTAAAAATTCGAAAAAACTTTTTTCCGCCTTGCTTCTTTCTTTTATGTTGTCACCTTTCTTTACTTTTCCAAGAATGATACAAAGGATAATTGCATGAAATGATTAATAAAAACTACTCAAATCAAGTAGTTAACTAGTTGATTAGGATAGAAGCACGCAGTCGTACTTGGTAATTACAAGAAAATAAAACTGTATTGACAAACGTGACAGTGGCACAAGAAAAAGTTTGAAATGGATTATCCCCGCCCCCTACTTAAAATTTGGCATGTGTCCACACATGTGCATAAGGATAGGCAAAAAAATAGGCAATAATGACTAATAGGTACATAGAAACTAATGAATAAATGAAATAAATAGACGATGTGACAATAAAAGATATCGTGTACCTTATAATAAGTGCTCGTAGATGCTGGGAAAGATCACAACTCAGCTTGAAATGATGGCTGGAACGGAAACCATAAATGAATGTGGTACGACAGGATGGATGACATGGATGGGTGACGTGGAAGAAGATGGAATGAATAATGGTGATGGATGAAAAATGGAGAAAGTGGCTTCCTTAAAAAGGAAACCTTTATTATGGGCATGCAACATAGCATTTTAAAGAGATGCTGCAGGAAAAAGACTGAAGACTTTTGCTGCAGGAAGATCAGCGGTTGCATCTGAAACAAACTGCTTCATAAATTCTTCTTTGGATGTTGGCTTATGATACAACCTAAGATGGTGTCCATTAACTAGTAGCTTGAACCAGATAGGATCTATTGTAGCCAACTGAACTGAACCATTATCAAACACATTTTCTATTTCATAAGGACCAAGCCATCTTGTGGTGAGTTTACCTTGATTTTCCTTGTACCTGGATTCATAGAGCAGCGCCCAATCACCGACAGAGAATTGCTTAGTTCTGATATGGTGGTCATGCCATTTCTTTCTTTGCTATTGGATAGCTTCGGTATGTTGCAGGGCAGCTTTCCTTATCTCATCCAATGCATTCATTTACAAGAGGCGTTCCTTTTGGGCTTCTGAAAGATCAATGTTAAGATGAAGAGTGGTTCTTAAGGTCTTATACTCAAACTCTATTAGCAACATGGCAGTTTTTCCATAGAGTAACTCAAAAGGGGTAAACCCTGTAATTGTTTTCCATGTTGTCCTATAGGCCTAGACTACTTCAGGAAGGTGACTGCTCCAATCCTTCTTGTGTAACTGTATTGTTTTATTAAAGATTGCCTCTAATTCTCTGTTGGTAACCTCTGCCTAACCATTGGCTTGAGGGTGATAGGGGCTAGACTTTTTGTGCCTGATCTTGTAATCATTCATCAATGCAGTGATTAAGTTTGATGTAAACTGAGCTCCTTGATCAGTAACAAGTTCCCTTGGGACTCCAAACTAAGTAAAAATCTGCTCATACAGGAACTCAGCAACTTTATTGTCACGGGCATGTGCCCTTTCTTTAACTTCCACCCACTTGGTTACATAATCAATGCAAATCAAAATGTATGATTTCCCATTGGATGGAGGATCAATAGACCCAAAAAAATCCATGCCCCACTTGTCAAACGGACTGACTACCACTTGAGGATGCAGGGGAATTTCATCAGACCTTGTTGGTCTCCCCATGTGTTGACATATGTCACATTTTCTAGTGTAGGCTGCAGCATCCTTGTGTAGTGTGGGCCAATAGTACCCTATAGCAAGAACTTTCATAGATTTTCTCTTGGCTGCAAAGTGCCCACCACATGGCTCATCATGACAAGCATGCAAAATTTCATAGGTCTCATCTTCCCTAACACACCTTTGCATGAATTGGTCATGCCCTATGTAAAATAAATAGTTTGCAATCCATGAAAAGTTAAAAATTTTCTCTATCAAAAATTTCCTATCCTTTGGTGAGAAGTGAGTTGGGATCTTGTTGGCTACTAAATAATTTGCAATATTTGCATACCATAGAGTTTGAGCAGCAATAGAAAATAGATGTTCATCAGGAAAGCTATCATCAATTAACTCAGGGGTGGCAGGTGTAGTTGTTTGAAGTCTTGACAAGAAATCAGCCACCACATTAGCCCGGTCTGGCTTATCAATAACTATGATATCAAATTCCTGTAACAATAGGAGACATCTTGCTAATCTGCCAGATATGGAAGGCTTATTCATGATGTACCTTATTGTTGCATGATCTGTATGAAAAAATATTTGGTAACCAGTGACATAATGTCAAAACTTGTTCAAGGCAGACACAACAACTAGCAATTCTTTCTTTGTGACAATATAGTTTAATTCAGGGCCTTGAAGGTTTTTGCTAATGAAATATATGGCATGCTCTATGGAATTCTCTTTGTGTCCTAAAACTGCCCCTATGGAATAATCAAAAGCATTTGTGTGTATATGAAAGGGAAAACTCCAATTTGGTCCTTAAAGAAAATAGGTGCCTGAGTAAGTAAGTTCTTAAGTTGCAGGAGAGATTTGTCACAGGCCTCAGCCCAGTTAAATTCATAATCCTTAGTCAATAAGGCATATAATGGACTGGCTATTTTGCTGAAATCTTTGATAAATCTTCTATAATATCCAGCATGTCTTAGGAAGCTTCTAACATCCTTTTGTTTCATAGGTGTCTGCAAAGCTAGAATGACTTCTATTTTTGCAGGATCAACTTGAATTCCTGCTTGAGAGATATGATGGCCTAAAACAATTCCTTCTTGCATCATCATAAAACACTTCTCACTATTCAAAGACAAATTGTGCTCCTTACATCTTTTCAACACTTTCTCCAAATTTGATCATTCTTCTTCATAAGTAACTCCATAAGTGGAGAATTCATCCATGTAGATCTCCATAGAATCATGAAAAATGTCAGCAAAAATACTAATCACTGCCCTTTGAAATATTGCAAGTGCATTACACAAGCCAAAAGGTAAGACAGAGTAGGAAAAAGTTCCCCATGGACAGGTAAAAGTTGTTTTGTCTTGATCCCCAGGGGCAATTCTAATTTGATTATACCCACTATATCCATCCAAAAAGGAGAAATACTTTTTACCAGACAATGAGTCTAGCATTTGGTCAACAAATGGCAGTGGAAAGTGATCCTTTTTGGTTGTTGTGTTCAGCTCCTTGTAGTCTACACAAACTCTCCATTTTCCACCTTTTTTAGGAATGATCACCAATGGAGATACCCATTGATTGTCTGAAATGGGGTAGATAAAACCATCATCAAGCAATTTTTGGAGCTCATTTTTAACTATTTCCTTGAGTGTTGGGTTTATCCTTCTTTGAGGCTACCTAACAAGTGAGCAGTCTTCCTTAATGTAGATCCTATGAGTATAGAGTTGAGGATCTATTCCCTTCATATCCCCATAGTCCCATGCAAAAGCTCTGTGTCGATCTTGCAGCATTGTGACTAGGGAAGTTTGTTGAGATTGAGGCAGATTATTATTGATATTTAGACAACAGCCTGGAGACAATTCTATTTGCTTGGTAAGATCATTCATGGAGGCTACTGATAAAGGTGGTGTATGTATTTCATGTGGAAGCAAATGTTGATAAACTGTAGGAATTTTAGGTGGCAGGCTCTCAGGATTACGTTGCTACAGGAAGCACTGCTAAGGACATGTATCTGGAATAGATGGGCTACTCATATCAAATTTGGACTGAAAAATGTGTAAAAGTAGGCCATCCTCACTCTGAAGTTGGGAAAACGGATTAGTTTTCAACATCATTAGTTGAGCCAATGAATTGACTTCTTTGGTTTCCTCTCCTAAATCTGGCCAAATTGGTTGAGACAAGTTTGGTTGAGGCAGAGCAGGTGGGTATACAGCCAATTTCTTTATTGACTGACCATCAAAAATTGTCACGTCTCTTGAATGATATCCTATAAAAGCATCAGTTCTGGCTAACCATGGTCTACCTAGCATGATAGGATATCCTCCCAAAGTTGCCTTAGTGGACAATATGGTGAAATCTATTGGGTATTCCCAAGACTCAAGGTTGACAATGATATCTTCTACCACATCATTAGGTGTTACTGTGGAACTATCAGCAAGCTACAGGATGGTAGGCGTAGACCTAATGGTTATGATATTCAAATAATCCATAGTATGCTTGGTCATTACATTGATCGTTGCACCAAGGTCAATTAAAACATTATTTACTATCTGGCCATTAATATTTTTTTGTACCACAAGACTCCCAAGGTCAGCATATTTTGGAATGATTGCCTTCCCTAACATAATATCTGCCAACTGTCCTAGAACATGGATAGTTTGGGGATCCTTTTTCTTTCTTCCAGGTTTCTTCAAACAGGCCTCCTTAATGGCTTTCCCATAAATTGGAACATCTTTAATGGCTTGAAAAAGGGGAATTTCAATGTGTACATTCTTTAGCTGATCCAAAATAGCAAAGATAGGCTCTTCCATAAACTTGGATGTAGTAACTTGCAATCTCTGAGGAAAAGGCAGTTTGGCTTGATGTTGTAGGACAGGCTCCTTAGAGACAGTATCAGATATAGGTATATGTTATGCCGGATCAGTAGGTTGTTCGGAGGTAGAGTCTGGAATCTCAGTAATTACTGGTGGTTGTGGAGCAGGGAGAGTGATTCCAGACCTGAGACAGATATCATTAATATTTAGGGCATAAGTTAGATACGGATTGGATTCTGCAAAATACATAGGCTACTATTGTTGCTACTACTTATTATTAGGATTTGGCAATGGTTGAGTAGGCATAGGCCTTTGTTTTGGAGGGCCAATATTTGTTGCAGGTGTTGTAGGAGGTGCAGGAGGTGGCATGAGGGCCGAAGGTTGTGGCTATTGAAGCTATAGGAATCTAGGGGATTGGTTCTACCATTGCTAAGAACCTCTCCATTGAGGATTCTACTGCCAGTTACCTTGGGGTGGAGTCCATTGTCCTTGTGGTTGTTACCAACCTCCTTGAGGAGATTGCCATTGAGGACTCTGATAGTTAGTCTAGTGTGGTTGAGAAGTATTCCAAGGTGGTGATGGTCTATATGTAGGTTGCCATTGGTTATTGTAATTAGAATAAGGATTACCAAAAGTCAAAGGGTCTTGAGGCATACCTTGTCTTTGAGCCCATGGGAACCTTTGTGCAACAAATAATACTTGGTCATCATCACCCTCTACTGCCTTGAAATCAGTAGGTAATTACTTAGCCTCCAGGTTGGCCACCATCTTACATCTGCAGTCACATTTCTTCAGTCTGCAATGTGGACAGAACTCAGCCAAGATTGTTTCAACTTCCTCATGTTTCTTTCGAGCTTGCATAGTATCCAACTGTGTAGCCATGTTGTTTATGATATCCTGCTTGAAATCAGATAGAAAATTTGTGATCTCCATCCATGAAACTCCATTAGTAGAAGACTTTCCCACTGTGGCTTGATGATCTCTACTCTTCTTAGCATTTTCTCAAGAGTAGTTGTGACATATGGTCTTAATATCATCCCAAGGAACTTGGGTTATATCTCCTCCTCCCATTAGATCCAAGGCATCTATAGAGGCGTCATTGATTCCCCTTAGAAAAAGTAGTTTCTAAGATTCTTCATTGAGAGTATGGTCTGAATTATTTTTCAAGGAAAACAAGAACCTTAAGATATAGTCTTCCAAGCTTTCTTCCTCCTTTTGCTGAATTTTGAATATATCATCGCCCTTACTACCACTCTTACAATATTCCTTGTATTTCTCAAGAAATTTTGTTTGCAAGACTGGCCAACTATCAACAATATCCCTTGCCAAACTCATAAACCATCTAAGAGCTCCCTCCTTCAAAGTAGCAGGAAACAACTTCAGCCTATGAGCATCTGAAGTGTAATCATAGCTGCGACAGAGGATGTCAAACTCAAACAAGAAAGTGTTTGGGTCCTCTATAACTAGTCCATAGAACTTGGGAAGTAATGAAGAAGGAATATTTTTAAGGTTATCATTATATTGTTGGGCGGTGATGGGGAATTCAAAAGGAGGAGGTCGATTAGGTGGATTACGTGCCATATTCGCTTGATAGAGTATCAAAGCAAATGGATTTTCTTGAGGTTCTTCATCAGCTAGGGCAAAGGGGAATTCAACAAGTAGGTTTTCAGAAAATGGATTGATATCTTGGTCTCCTCCTTCCTCAAATAGATTATAAGCTGGTTCAAAATTGTTATCAATGAATGGAAGGTTAGGGAGGAATCTTCCTAGAGAGTCTCTTCTTCTATGTATGCAACGGACTTAACTGAAAATTGAAGGAATTTGAAAATTATTGAATAATCACACTAAACTACTGCTAACAATGACTATGGCAGGTTCTTAGCTTGACACCATCCTCGACAACGGCACCAAAAATGATGGTCAATTCCACAAAAGGATATAAAAGTCATGGAAAATCCTAACCTGGGAATTGGACATTCCAACAGGTGACTAACATCTTCTTATGTTCATTTATTTACATTGTCAAACCAGGGAACATATACTTGAAATGGAGCAGCACTGTATGAGCACTAAGAACTAGTTTCAGCCACAATTTACTAGAAATAAATGCTTGGAAGGAATTCTACTTATGTTGCAGGAATGTAATGTAAAGTCTTCTTAACTTAAGCATAACTTAATCAAAGCAAAAATCATGACAACTAATACTAAGGAACAAACTATGAACTGGTCTTATGCTGCAGGAACAATATAAGACTGAGTTTGCGCTGAAACCTTCAAGAATGAAAAATCAACAGGAAATAAACAACTAACTATAGATACTCACTAAGTGGGCCCCCTTAGCAAGAATCAACCATTTTATGCAATAATTGAACTCAAAATTTCATCAAATTTTATTCATAAACTTGGAATCATATACATTGATCATTCTACTTGTAAGAAAACTAATAGAAAACTCTGTTTCTCATTATAATACTAATTTTAATACACTCTATTCTATTTTTTTCACTCATGCAAGAGGAACACTTATTTATAGAAAATCAAATAACTACCTAACTCTAACAAAGAAAGACGTGGACATAAATGCCTCCTGACGCCAAGGAACAGACTTCTCATAAATGAAAGCATATCTGTTCAACCAATTCAGAGAGAATATAGCATTCCACTCTTCCTAGATTAATGATCATTTAGATTTCCTCCCAACGACCCGATCAAAGAGTCTTTGTTGGAACAACTTCCTTGATGTCGTGTTGGAAATGGACTTTACTGCAGGGCCAAGATCTGTTGCACTTTGACTCGTTCATGCCTCTTTCAACTACCTGCGATACACATGGTGATAGAAGCGAAAGAAAGCATGCACACATTAACACAATACACATTCATTAATCACACATTAAATCCATTTCATTATCCAAAAAACACATGCATTATATCAGTCATTCAAGAGGTCAAACAGGGCAATAAATACAGACACACACAGATGTTAAGCTACAGGAATATAGGAATGTGTTGCTACAGGATACTACCCGATTTTAGATAAAAAGTCTTTAAACAAAGAGTTTAAATAACCATCAGCAAAAGAGTAAGGGTATTAAAAATAAATCATAATATTCAAATTATGAGCATGTTTCAAGCTCATCAAATAGTATTCACTTGAGGATTCCCTTCTGTTGCGGGAGGTGGTTTCTCCCCTTGTTTCACCTATGTTTTGCTTCCATTTCTCCTGTTTATTGTCACTAGCTTGTTACCTTCCTGCTCTTCGTCACCTTGTGACCCAAAAACATCATCCCTTCCACCATCAGCTCCTTCTTCAGAATGAGACTCCATGTCTCCCATGAAATCATATGTGAATTTGGCAACATCGGCCTCTAGTTCCTACACCTTTTACCTTACCCATTTCCTTGAATATTCCTTGATTGGATCAATTATTTGATCAAGGTCTGTTGCTTCATCCCCAACCAAATTTATCTATGGAAAAGGCTTGTTTCTATAAGGTTAATAATCATGTGACTACACTAGGTTCACGTCCTCACCTTGCACTTGATTAGGGATTTCCACTATCCTTTACAACCTTACCATTTTAAGAGGCATCCGAGAAAACATTCTTCTCAAAACCTCAAAGTCATCCCAATAGTTTTCCCACTAGTCCTCAATATGGTCCACATGTTGGAATGTCCTGTTAGGCAACTTCATGGCTCTACCATATGGGTCAAAATGATTTCTATTCGTGTGGGAGTAAAGTTCAAACTGTGTCATCTCATTTTCAGAATGTTGAGCACTTTGAATGGAAGTACATGATTCCAAGGTCCCAATTGTCAATGGAAATTACGCTCCTAACCCTTTCTTCTTCAAATCCATCTATAGAATTAATTCAAGGGGATCATCTACCTTGTTAGCTCTAGCATTAGAAGCTTATTGGTTGGCTACCTTGATAGTCTGAGTGGGACAATAGGGAATCCTTGCACTCGTATGTATGAAAACTTTGGGAATTGTATGAACCACTGCCCATATTGTCTGATTAATTCCATAGCATCTGCGATTATCCTGACATGAATGGCATTTTGCAATAACCTTGGAATGAACATGAAGAAAGCATCATTTTCCCTTCTATAATTGGAAGTTTTGTACTGCAACTAAGGATATACATCCCAAATTTTGTCTTTTCCCAATACTCCCTTGTAGTTCAAACCCTTATATTTGGTTTTGTGTGCCAACATGTATACAAGATAGGACGTCATGGTGAATTTACCTATTTCTTGCACACTTCTCAACTGGGCATCCAAGTTTTTGCTTATGATCCTCACCTAGTGGTAATGCTTATTTGTTACAATTTATGTGATGGGGAGGAACATCCATGACTGGAAGATATGAGCTTGCTCAACTCCCATCATCCTACGTAGGAAAGTTATCATGTCATGGTACTCTAATTTAAAATCACTATTGTGTAATTGATTGGGCAGCTTGGAATAATGAGGCTTTAGCTTTAGTATCTAGGAATTGTTCATAATCTCCAAAGTCCTATTAGGATCTTTGTCATAAAACCTAATTGCTTCACCTATATTTATCTCTTCAATCAAATGGTGGTGTGACACAATATTGAAGACTTCTACAATGGATTCCTCTGTGAGATTAGCCATAACTCTCCCCTGTAGTCCAATTATGATCCTTATTTTGGAGTCATAATATTTTTCACACTCCAAAACCAGCTTCGGGCATAGCTGTGTGAGAGGGAATCATACTGCCTACACCAAACTAGTGTGAGTGAGGACTTGATCCAGCTGAGTGGGTGAGTGACCATACATTCTTTTATGAAAATCATCATAATCAACATGCCCTAGATTGGTGTCTCCAATCTTATCCCAAGCTAAGGCAATCTTGGATTCGGGCCAGATGCCCTTGAAATCATATTTCATCCTTTCTAGCATTTTTCTGACCTCTTCTTGCACCAGAGTAGCTTTCATCTTCTTATCGGGACTCACCTCGCCCTACATCTGTTAGAGGAAAGGTAATAATCACCAAGATGCTAAAAAAAAAACAACACAAACCATCAATACAAGCTCCTCCTAAAATTTGATCAATACACATCAAATGATGTTAATAGGTACATATTAATGATGCTCCTATAGATTCCAAATGATAACATAAGAGAATTAATCTTATTTCATCACTCAATTGAAGGATATGTGATTGAACCAGTACATGAGTAATTAATGCATACAAACCTGCATGCCATGAATTCACCTTTGAAGCATAACTCACATACTCATGATGTTATTCTAAATGATGAACCTTAACATCAACGTGTAGCAGATGACTCTACTCAAAGGATTTCATCATTAATTCACACTAACTTAGGCAAAAAATCACCAAGAAAACTCATCCAAATCCACATGAAACAGAGTGATGCATTCTAGGAAAGATGTGGGAGAGGTCAGATAATCCAAGCTAGTCCATATTTTCTATCCTGATTAAGGTTCGGCTAATCCGAGCTAGCTCGAATTTACCAAACTTTATCAAGGTGCCTCATTTTGATTGAAAATACTTCTCAAATGAAACTCAAAGGGAATTTGTGCATCAACCACTTGCTATGATGATTGTTGGAGTCAAGATCACATTAAAAGTTTGATATCCAAAGTGAGATTGAGGCTCCAAGAGACAAAGCTAAGATTTTGATTGGGGAATGATGAGATTTGGCTAATCTAAGGGACCTCGGATTAGCCAAATGGATTAAGGTTCGGCTAATCCGAGGGACCTCAGATTAGCCGAACTTTCTTCAAATCAAAAAATTTACTAAGGCACAAAACTCAACTTATCGATATGCCAAATTAGAATCAATTTTACCACCATTTCATGGTGATATTTCAATCAAATGATCACATGATTATAATTTCATTCGCTATTGGCAAATTTTCACAGGCCAGCGCTAAGGTTTTCAAAATGCGAAGCAAGAAAAGGGAAAAATTTCAAAATTTTCAATATGGCTAGGTGTATTAGCAAGTTTTCAAATTTGGCCATCAAATCAACATGATTTCCTTTCTCAAATTGATACCTCTACTACACTTCACATGGTTACCTAGGAATAAAATCCTAGTGTGACAAGGTGTGACTCCAAAAGCTGAAATCCAAGCTTATCAATGGAAGGAACAACCTACCAAATCTTTATATGAACCCCACTTACCAGGCCAAAACTCCTTTCCAAGATTTTTAACGACAGAAGAAATTTAAATTTTAAACCCAAACATCATCCATAGAACATATTTAATAGTAAACAAATGAAGCATGAAGGAAAAGAAGCCAATCAAAGGTCACAAAAAACATACTGCTGCAGGAACACCAATAGGAAGAGAATGAGGGAAAACCAACGAAAGCATTTCAAGAACCCCATAACCATTGAAGGAAAATAAAAACCTAAAGGACAACGTGATTCTAGAGCAAGGTGGAGCCAAAGCCCTTTCACTCAAACATCAGTGAAATGTAAATGAGGAAACAAGTGGTGGGCCATCATTTATTTCCCAAAAGAGTCATTAAAGCACGCATTTAAAGTCAAGTAGAATGCTTAAAAAAATAATTCGGCAAAATGATAAGATCCCAGATTCGACTAATCTGAGGGATCTCGGATTAACCAACCTAACTAAGGTTCAGCTAATCTGAGGTACCTTGGATTAACCAAATCTTGTCCAATACTTAACCAATTTTGCCCTGAAGTCAAAACCTCAAGTGGGAAAACCATTGAAGAGAGAAAATAAAACAATCCAAATGTTGCGAGGCACATCACAATGCAAATGAAATGTCGAGCGTGAGGGTGAAGCAAGACCAAAGACCAAAAGGCCAAAATGACCTATCCCTTAAGAGGACCGAGTCGGGACCCTATGACAAACCGACGACAAGAGAAAAGCAGGAGAAGAGGGTCCCCGCCTCAGTGGGGCGTGTGTGGAAAAAATGCACAACAAGACCTAACTGAATGCGAGGAGGTATTCTTAGGGTTTTACACTCTTGAAGAATTGATAAACTATTTGAAGATGAGATATTCATTGAAGTCACAAGGAGAAAGGTTCTTTGATCTTGAAGGGAATATTAATTTTATAAAGCAGACACTTCTCACTAGAGTTGCGATTACCCATGAAATGGATTATGAAGAAGATGTAATAAGAAATTTCTTAACACCTCATGAATTTTTTCAGAGGAAGAGGAAGTGGAAAATCATAAAGAGGCTTGAGGAGGAGAATAAGAAAAGGTATACTCGATTCCAAGGATTCTATGTCAAAGAAGGGGATTATATCAAAAGGATGGACTTAATAATTGACAACTTTGAAAGATTATATGTTGAACTAGAAAAGAACAACAAGGGTTAGTCTTCAAAACCCTCCAAGCTTCCCATCAAACCAAGTGGTATTGTAATCACAAATTCCCTACCTGATATTTCCACAATACAATCAAAAGTATCCCCTAAGCAACCAAGTCCTAAAAGGTAGAAGACACATGGAGAGGCCCCCTTAGTAGCATATGGAATAAGTGAAGGAGTAAGGGATACTAAAGAAGTAGCCGATGTACTTTTGAATTTTAAAGATGATGAATTTGATCAACCACCGCCTAAGCTTGCAACTAATGCTCACAAACTAGAAGAAAGAGTGGATGTACATGGGCATAATAATAAATAAGTGCATGATTATGGAAGGGTGATTGTTGCCCTTAGGTTTATTGAAGATGATGAATTTATTCAAACTACCAAGTTTAAGGATTTTTGGATTAAGATGAAAATGAAATAATTTGAGGAGAGACTCCAAATTAATAATATGGGAATTGAGGAGTCATAGCATGACTAGATTTTTGTCCAAACCTTTGAAGAACTCAAGATTAATGAAATTACTCTTAGCCCCCAAGAAGCAAGAAAATCGGTCATAGAAAGCAATATACTAATTATTCCTGGGTGGAATTATACATTCTTACTAGATCAAGTAAGAATCCAAGAAGATACGTTGTTGGTTTCAAAATTCAATTCAGATGAGGGAATGAGTGGCACAGGTTACAATCCAAGAATTGAAACCCTAGCCTTTTGGACAAAGAAAAAAAGAATAGGAAAACCAATATTGCTTGATGTTGTATAAAAAATGAGATGGAATTCCATGGTAGAGACACTTAAAGAAACATCAGTATTGGAGGTAGCTATTATGACAATGCACTCAATAATGTTTACTAGGGTTTTGGTTAAAGGTATGGAGCTTAGATTGGCCGAATATGAGAAAGCACGGGCTTATTTGAATGATGAAGTGAATAGGTTATTCATGAAAAATATGAAATTGAAAGAGAAGTTGAAGGGAGCAGGTCCTTCCCAAAGCACATAATTAATAGTAGACTAACCTCTTGCCATCCAAACTGATACAGGTGAAATCACTATTGAACAATTTAACTACCATGTATACAAGATATCGCAGCTCACATAAATCCTTAATAAGAAATGCAGTTCACAGAGGGATTTCGAAGCAAGGATTATAACAAGTCAAAAAAATTCAAAGGATTGAAATTGCATTATAGAAAATGTGTATAATTCAACAACTCTAAGGGAGCGACTACTATAGGAGGGTAGTGCCCTTCCCATAGGTTGCGGCCTGTGGGAGGCTACTGCTCCCACAACGTCACCTCCTTACAGTAATAGGCTGAGATTACATTCAAATAAAATTAAACTATGTTTATAATAACTTCCATTCAATCTAAATTTTAGGAAACAACAACTTAAGGGTCTTTTAAATGGATTTTGAATATGTTGTGTAGAAAAACATTTGTATATATTCGTTGAAAGGTATTCATATAGTATAAAATAATATATATATATACTTATATGTAAATATATGAGTATATATATTATAAAGGAAATAAAAGCATACATCCATGATTCTTGATTCTTCATACAGAAAGATAAAACATTTAAACACCAAACACATGATTACAATTGATATACACAATTGGGTATCAACGAAGGAATTCAATCTTTCACACAAAAAACAATCATTTATTCACCCATTCTAAAACTAAATACATTGGAAAATGAATAAAAACTTGGTAAAATGCTATCCATTTTGGCTCACTCTTGTTCTCCTTCTCTTTCCACTGTTCTTTTTCTACTTTGCTCAAAATCCCTTACTTTGCTCAAAATCCCTAATCTACTGTGTTTGTTTCAATTATTGTTTTCACAGAATGAAAGATAGAGAAAATGAATCTAGAGTTTTGAATGAATCTTCTTGTTGAAAGAATAAGAGTTATTATCTTTTTATTATTTTCTCTCTCTTTTTCTATCTTTTTTTTGTTTTGTTTTTGCGTTTTATTTTTTCTAAATTTAACTTATTTTCTTCTATTTTTCTAACATTTTCTATCTTATTGTTTTATTCTCGAAAATCTTTCTTTCTTTTCAATGATTTGTTTCGAATTTATCCAATAAAAATAATTTGTAATTGTAAAAATGATTTATTAGCCATGCATCACAATTATCCACAAAATAATAAATAAATATAATTTAATCTTCAAATGAAATCAATAATTAAAATAAATAAAAATTATTTCTTTTATTTTATATGTGCATTTCATTTACCACCAATTAATTAAATAACGAACTATAAAGTAAGAACAATATAAAATAATTAACTAAATGAAATTCTAAATGCAACTATATGTTTACTAAGTGTTTGTGTGTGTGAGAGAGTCCATTCCATCTTAACCCTGCCAAGTAGCTAGCCTTCTCTACCTTAACCACACCCTTGGTCTTCGACTACTTGCAACTCATGAAAAAATCAGGAACCCATTAATAGATTAGCATCCAACAATAAATATAATTCATCATTCTAAAATAACATTTTCTCTATATTGCATCTTTTTGAAATAAAATAATATTCATTGCATTTCATCTTTTTCAAAATAAAATAATCATTCTTATTTCATCTTTCAAATAACATATTATTTACTCTACCACACGCAAAATTATTCATTTATTAGTTCCACATAAAGTAAATTCTAGTAGCATCAAATTTTGAGACGTGACAGTCATCCAATCTGATACAGGTGCAATCACTATTGAACAAGTAGATGTTATAAAATAAGAAATTGAAAAATTGAAAAATAATGAAGAAACAAAGGAAGGAGCAAAGAGACAAACCCTCAAGGTATTGGAAAATATCTTGGAGCATAGGGTTAAACTAATTGTGGAAATTTTGGAAAATGTGTATGAATGTTATGTCTCCTTGTCACAAGAAGTTGATCAGATAAAGGCCCATGTACCTATATTGGACCCCTTATTCAAGAAATGGAAACTTGTACATCACACCTTAATAGATGAGTTTAGAAAAATTGTTCCCAACTACCTCACTAATTTATGAAAGGATGGTGAGATAAATCTTCATTGCCTCAATTTAACCTTGGATGGAATAATTGCATTGGATGCTGGATACTCAAAATTCATCACATATGGCAAAGGGTTATTAAACAGTAGATGGAAGAGTCACTTGGCCAACACACAAAAAATCCAGGAGTATAAATGGCCTCATGATTATACAGTGTACCAATGGGATCAGACATATCTAGCTCCCCTACAAGAACAGGCCTTGCAGTGAAGTACCAAGCCTTGCAAATACTATCATGGAGAGAGGACCTTGCCAGATCTGAGTGATCACGAGTACCTTACGATGAGTAGTTTGGATTTTCATACCTTTCCAGTGCTTTGGACTTCAACATCTGATCATTTCTCATCATTCATTGCTTTTATGTAATCCTATGTCAACAACAATAATTAAGACTTTTTGATTTATGTTAAAAGTGGGTAAATAAAAGGACACTTTTTGAAATGTCAATCACAAATTTTTTTTTGAAACGTATTGTAAAATATTTTTGAAGATCAATAGAATGAAGTTATAATTGGTGGTCGAATTTTGGTTTCAATTATTTGTTAAAGTGAATTAATGAATGTTATCATTTTGTCTCCAATTTGATCTTTCCTTGTTTTTTAAATTAATATATCAAGGGTATATCTAGTTATTTTGTACTACATTTTGGTGTCAAATCTTTGGTAATTATGGTTAGTTTCATTACATTGAACTTTTGAATTCTAGGAAATTATATACAGTAAATAGATTGATGGTTGTTCAGATAGTGAAATTATCTCTCTTATAAATTAACTAAAATATCTTGTCTTGAAAGATCGAGAAGGATTATTTTAATTAAATAGGATTTTGTGGTTATTTTTGTAACAATGATTTTACAGTGCAACTAGCTTTCTATTTTTATTCAAGATACAAATCATCAAAGTCAAGCACATACTAGGAATATGGTACTCTACTTCAAATCCTCAACCTCACTTAGTTTAGTCTTCTTAAATGGGGTTATTAAGGAAGTTGCTAAAAAATTAATATATATCATTTGTTGTTTGTGAAGGAGAATCCTATGATATCAAATATGGCAATGGGTCAATATCTAGTTTCTTAAGTAAAGATGATGTCACAACTGGGAAACTTGTTGTGAAACATTAGGTTAGTAATTTTTGGATGTTAAGGAGCTTCCTATTTGGATATCAAAGATCTTTTCTTGTCAACTTAATTTTGAATTTATGTATAAATGGATTCTTTCATGGTGCGGGTCTTTACTGAGACAACATATGAACTAGGGTTGACATTTTTGTTGTCTAAGTCTTATTGCATTCTTGGACTTGGTTTCCAAGAAATTTTTGTTGATAATGTTGTTCTAGTATGGTCAATGTTGATATCCTTCATTCTATAATGCCAGCTTCATTCTATAATTTGAGTGTATCACCTTTCTTAAACTTTGAACAAGGTTCTAAAATCAAGGGTTCAATATGCACATTTCAGGCCTATGATGAATACTTTGTTTAAGGCATTTGTCGACAAGGCTACAGTTTTTAATTGATTTATCTTTCTGCTACGTTTAGACCTACTCTTATAAACTTGTAATACACAATGCACTTTTATTCTTTCTAAATTGAGACTAATGGTAATTTCGTTGGTTGTATTGAGGCACAACTTCATTCATGGTGGAAAAGGTAGAACCTTGTTGCTCATATCAAATGGCATGTTGCTTATAAAGGAGGAAAGATTCTAGGGTTATTGTTGACTGCATTGAAGGAGAGATCTTCATGTATGGGACACGATCAACACTCTCCTTCTAAGATTCTACATGTTACAACTTGCTCCAGGAAGATTTCCCAAGTTGTAGAAGTTTTAAGAGATAAAATGGGCATGTGCTCACATTAAAAGGATCCAAGCATGTATTTCCATCATTGCAAAAAAAAATTGGAGAAGTTTCTTTCTTATCATTTTTGTGCACTATAACTCAAATTTTCAGTCTTTTGATTGAAAATAAAAATTATAATACTCTATTTCTAAGCATTTTTTAAGCAAGATAGATATTTCAGACTTGTCCAAGATGTAAGAACACCTTTCTTTTAATAAATTTCAATGATTTTTCCTTCTTTATGGCTATCTTATTGTGTTAAATTGATAATTGATGTGTATTTCTATGTTTCATGTTTGAATCCTCAAATATCAATCAATTAAAATGATTAAATATACTACTAATTGATGTCAATTAATAACTAAATTGACTAAATATACTACCAATTGACAAACTTCAGTGAACAATGAATAAATATGACTAAATATATGACCAATGAAATCAGTGAATAAAAAATGACTAAATATACTACTAAATTGATCAAAATGATAATTAAAATTAATAACTAAATACACTACCAATGCACAAAAATTAGTGAATAAAAATGACTAAATAAGTGACTAGTTAATAATAATCAATGACTAAATATATTAGTGAATAAAAAATGACTAAATAAGTGACCAAATTACAATAATCAATGACTAAATAAGTGACCAGTTAAATATATCAGTGAAAAAAAATTACTAAATAAGTGACCAGATTACAACAGTCAATGACTAAATCAATGACTAAATATATCAATGAATAAAAAATGACTAAATAAGTGACCAAATTACAACAATCAATGACTAAATATACTACCAAATCAATTAATCAAAATAACCAAGAAATGAGTAAAAATAGTTTAGTCATCAAATTTGGCCGTGTTATAAATGACTGGCAATAAACTACTAATGGTCACACAACCATGTTCAGTTATTTATATGCAGTTTTTAGTAGTTTTTTTAGTCATATATTTTTGTTTTTATACTAGTGGATATCGTAGTTACAAAATAAATTGAAAAAAATTAAAAATGATCCTTCATAGAAAAAAAGTTATGTTGTTTACCATCAACACCACTCTTTAAAAATGGCGTTTACTGTTAAAAACTAGTTTTCAAAGGAGATGGAAAAATAAATGAAATTTGATTCCAATTTTTTTTTAAAATATATATTTAGAATCTATAGACAAAATGCCAATAATCACTAGTTTGCATCATCTTCAAATTCCTCATGGTTTAGCAGCTATAGGTGCCCAAAAGTGATATTTTAGTTAAACAAAATTAGTTCAATGTCCAATTTGGCCAAAAATTATAAACAAGTATTCTGGGATCACCTCCCAGAATCTGTTCGGTAGATGGGAGAAAGTTTCTTGATGATTTGAGACATGAAAACATGTGTTTTGCATTGATCCCAAAGAGAATCGGTGATCCAAAGATAGAAAATCCTACCGAAGAGAATGAAGAAGTTGAAAAATTACTGACTGAGTATAAAGACATCATCTCAGATAATGTACCATATGGTTTTCCAGAGGTTCAGAGTATCAACCATTAGATAGATCTAATACCAGGAGCTAGTTTTCCTAACAAAGCATCACATAGAATGACATCGACAGAGAATGCAAAGTTGAAACAACAAATACAAGAGTTATTGAAGAAGGGATTGACTATAGAAAATTTAAGCCCATGTGTGGTACCTATTATGCTTGCACCAAAGAAATATGGAGAGTGGAGGATGTGTACATATTCAAGAGAAATTAATAGGATCACTGCCAAATACAGATTTCCATTTCCAAGGATGGATGACATTATGGATTTTTTGAGTGGAGAAAAATATTTCACAAAGATTCATCTCAAGAATGGATACCATCAGATTAGGATCAAAGAAGGAGATGAATGGAAGACTGTATTTAAGACAAATGAAGGATTATATGAGTGGTTAGTGATGCCTTTTGGATTGACCAATGCACCATGCACTTTCATGAGGTTGATGAATGAGGTATTGAAGAAATTCTTGGGTAATTTTTTCATTGTTTACTTGGATGATATTCTGATTTTCAATAAGACCAAAGAAGAAAATCTATTGCACATTAGTGAAGTATTGTAGAGGTTAAGATAAGAGAAGTTGTTGATAAATATCAAGAAGTGCAGTTTCATGAAGACAAAATTGGTGTACCTTGAATTTTATATTTATGTTGAAGGATTGAAAATGGATCTAGAGAAAGTGAAAGAAATCTTAGAGTGGCCTACACCAGTAAATATTAGAGAAGTAAGACCATTTCATGGACTAAATAGTTTCTACCAGAATTTTATCAGAATTGTTAGTAGTGTTTCTAACCCCATGACTGAGACAATGAGAAGACACAAGAAGGATTTCAAGTGGACGACCAAAGCATAAAGGAGTTATGAATTGTTGAGGCAAAAGGTGACAAAATAGCTAGTGTTAGCACTACCCAATTTTGACAAGTTATTTCAAGTTGATTGTGATGCAAGTGGAAATGCAATAGGAGCATTATTGAGCCAAGAAGGAAGACCTATAGCCTATTTTAGTGAGAAATTAAATGGTGCTAGAAGAAGATATTCGATTTATGATCAAGAATTTTATGCCATAATTCAAGCTTTGAAGAAGTGGAGACATTACTTACTACCTAAAGAGTTTGTTTTATGTACAGATCATCAAGCTTTGTAATATTTGAATACTCAAGGGAAGTTGGATCAGAGACATAAGAGATGGGTTGAGTTCTTGCAAAGTTATACATTTGTGTTGAATCATTGGAGTGGAAAGTCAAATAAAGCTACAGATGCATTGAGCGGGAGAAGGAATTTTCTAACAGAGATGAGGGTGGAAGTACTAGGATTGATGAGTTAAAGCATATGTATGAAGAAGATGCAAATTTCCGTGAAGAATGGAAAGCATGTAAATAACCCATTGTAACATACCAAAGCCAATGGTTGGACTACTTCATTTAGGAAGGTATGTTGTTCAAAGGAAATGAATTGTGTATTCCAAGGAGTTCAATGAGAGAAAATTTATTAAGGAAAAGCATAGTAGAGGTTTAGCATGAGATTTCAAAGTAGATAAGATAATAGCTTTGGTGAATGAACACTATTTTTGGCTGTAGATCTATAAGGATGCAAGGAAGTATGTTCAAAATTGTAGGATTTATCAAGTTGCAAAATGGAGCAATCATAATACTGGATTATATAAACCTTTAACACTACCAGAGAGACCTTGGGAAGATTTGAGCATGGATTTCATATTGGGATTTCTTAAAACACAAAGAGGACATGATTCAATAATGGTAGTTGTGGATAGATTTTCTAAAATGACACATTTTATTCCTTATAAGAAAATGAATGATATTTTACATGAAGATGATTTATTTTTTAAGGATATTGTGAGATTGTATGGAGTACCTAAGAGTATAGTTTTAGATAGAGACACCAAATTCATTGCATACTTTTGGTGAAAATTATGGAAGAATATGAAGATGGATCTAAAGTTCAATTTAGCATATCACCCACAAACTAATGGAAAAACAAAAGTAGTAAATAGAAGTTTGGGCAACTTGTTGAGATGTTTGTTTGGAGATAAGGTAGGAAATAGGGATATAATTCTACCGCAAGAAAAAAAATTCCTACAACAATTCGGTTAATCAGAGTATAGGGAAGACACCATTTCAGATCATGACAAGAGCAAGTCCCAGAGGTGTTGCAAAGTTAAGAAACATCAGTATGGAAAATAGGAGGAGTGTAGAAGTAGAAGAGTTTGAAGATTTCATGGAAAAATTGCATAAAAAAGTTTGGAAACACTTGCACAACATGAATAACAAGTATAAGGAGAAGCCAGATGAGCATCAAAGACATAAGGAATTTTTTGTTAGAGATGAAGTGATGGTATATCTGAGGAAGGAGATATTTTTAGTTCACACATACAACAAGTTGAAGATGAGAAATTTTGGACCAAGTAGGATCCTAAGGAAATTTTATTTTGGAAATGCATATGAAGTGGAGTTACCATAAACAATGGGCATATCACCTATCTTTAATGTTACAGATATATACGAGTTTCATGAAGGAGAGTCATGTGGCAATAGTGAATAAGTTGACTTGGAGAAGTAGTTACCACAATAAGAACCAAAGGAGATTGAGTAGATCTTGGACACCAGAACTGGAAGAATCACTAGGAGCAAGTTGTACAAAGAATTCCTTATGAAGTGGAAGGGAAAACTAGTAGAGGATTCATCATGGATATCTAAGGATGAGGTGGGTTGCTTTGGATTTCCTCTTATACTTAGAAAGTGAGGGACTCACTTTTCTTCCAACCATGGGTGTCTGATGTAGGAGCATCCCTGGTTGTAAAGCAATCTTGCATCAACCAAAAATAATTATTTTCTTGCATTACATTTAGTAGCAGATTCACTATTTCATTCTACATTCTACCACATTATTGTTTCTTATCTCATGGCATAGGATATAGCATCTATACATGGACATATATCACATATCTAGATTTTTGATCATTTGCACTTGTTTATTAAAATTTATCGCTCTCAGAATTTCACTGTTCCTTTTTAAACAAAGCATTAGGGCCGACCTGGCTTAGTTTCTTTGTGTAGACCTATTTCCTAAGGCATACATATCTAATTGGAATATCATTATGAAATCTTGGGTTCATTGGGACCTATCTTGGAGATCCACAAGTTACACCTTCTTGTGTGCAGTTATCTACTCATGTTTTGAGGTTGACCTTCATGTTTGATCTTCTTATTGGGTTGTTAAACCCTTGTGGCTGACGTGGACCTATTTGGGAGATTTAGAAGCATATACAAGAGCATTATAATAATATAGGAATAATCATCAAGTAGTTAGGAGAAAGTATTAACATTTAGTGCAGTTCTTATTTGTAGGTGCTTATTTTTGAATCAACCCTTCAGGTGAATGTAAGAAGGCTTGTTGGCCAGGTGTATGTTGTAAGCCTTTAAGACAAGGCCTACGAGATTGGATGCTCACCTATGTAGCCAATATTGCATGTAAAAATCCTTTTTTAATGAAGATTTATATTTCACATCAGTTCCTTGTGTTAGTTCCATTGTGTTGACTCATTGTTTCTTTGTTTGGAATATTCCTTCTAGAACCCTCCTACAATCACTACACCATAAGGACAAAACATATATCTATTAGGTTTCATTTTTTAAGAGAGAAGATTATGGAGAATGAAGTGGATCTTGGGTATGTTCCTACAAAGGATCATATGTTTGATATATTTACTAAGGCTCTTCCTAAGGATACTTTTGAGTATCTTTGAGAGAAGTTGGGGGTTATTGCCCCTCCTTTGTTGAACTAGATGCATATGGATATGCATCAGTCCAATGGATCTATGGATCTATCTCTTTTTTGGACTCATTTTGGTGGCTACCTCTCAGGGGGAGTAGGTAGTGTCATGTGTTGTCATTGAGTTGTTGATTTAGTTGGGTGTACTCCTAACAGGGAGTATTTAGAGCATTTATTTTTGGTTTAGTGTCAAAGAGGGAGAACAATGCAAAACATTTTATCCTTTTTCATTAATGTAAAATGGGGAGAGATAATCATGTGAAAATGAACTTATCTACTCAGGGAGAGATAGAATCATGTAAGGTATCAAGAGAGATTGCTCAGAGCTATTGTGTGGTCTTTGGTGGATTTTCACATCTTATGTTGCCATCAATGACAAAGGGGGAGATTGTTGCAAGAATGATGGTCTTGTCATTGATGTCAATAAAGATTCTATTGATTGGTGTTGTCATTAATGTCAACAGAAAGTCTATTGGTTGGTGTTTATAAACCCTAATGTTGGTATGCATACAAAATTAACCATCATATTTCTTAATGTACATTTCTTATTGTAGTGTAGAAAATTGTACTCCTTTCTTGGAGATAGAACAATTTAACACTTAGTTTGGACCTGTTTTGGTACCCTTGCATTCATGAACCTTTAAATATTCACTAATAGGTCTCTAAGAACCTTTATTATAGATCCCAAGGTTTATTTTAGCCAAAATCCCAATAAATTCAATAAATACATTCAATTTTCTAACACCTAGACATTTTCTCACCTTGAAAAACTAGGGTGGGACTTATACGCCATCTTGAGCATACGAATCCCCCTAGGTGGGAATCATAAGCCACCTTGGGCATATGAGTCCCTCTAGGTAGGACCTATTGGTTAATAGATTGGGCACCTTGAAAAATAGAAAATTTCTAGACTTAAAAAGGTGTGATTGTTTCCCAACAGCTCTAGAAATTTTACAATTTCATTTGTGAATTTCCTCGTAATTTTGGAGGTATAACTCCCTCAAATGATATGAAATGAATTTGTATGTACTAACTAAACATGGGTATGCTTTTAACTCAAAAGCAGGAAAGGCAAACCTAATAAATAAAAATTCCTAATTTAAGTGCAAAAGAAAGAACACTTATGAGGTTGGATCAAAGACCATCATATGCTCAAAAAATCATGAAAATACCAATACAAAGACTAGTACAAATAGAAAAAATGCATATAAATATTGGCAAGAAAACCAGTTACATATATGTAATAGTAGAAACATAGACCCAATATTACTAGTAAACTAAAATATAATATAGAGATAATATATATACCAACTCAAAGGAAAGAATAAACATTCAAAATCACCTCAAATGCTCAGATTTAAGATTATTTGTTATCTTTGCACACTAAATGCACACAGGCAGATAGAGATTTCAATTCAAAGAAAAAATATATTCAAATCTCGTAATACCAAGTCTTTTCCAAAGATGTCTAGCCACTCCAAAAATAGTTAAGAATAATTACATATATAAGGCGGGTAGAGTAACCGCCTCTTGCCAAATTATTATTTTTAAAATAAAAAGTCTTTTAAGAGACACAAATAACTAAACTAAGTTGATGGTGATTCACTTATAGGCTTTGAGGTTGTGGCAATCCGTTTCCACAAGGTTTGGAAGGAATTGATGACGTGTGGGAGTTCCTTGTGGTTTGGGATGGTAACGTTCCCCATTCATAACTTCCATGACAACTAGTAGTCCTTAACAACTTTGATTCTCCAATCGTAGGACTTCATGAGACATGTAGCTTGTGTCAAGATGAGGTCTAACTCATTGAATCTCCTCAAATGTTCTACATTCAAAGATTGTGAGTTGAAAATTATATTGATCAGATCCTGGAAACTATCCCTTAAGGCTTCAATGCTCCCAATACTCCCTTCCTTATTAGACTTCAATCTGAGGCGGAGGAGGTTTGTATGAATTTATTCCAAGATTGTATCACATATGTATTGTACTTCTTGAAGCTTTTTTGAACCCTAATTTACTACATGTAACTTCCATTCTATACTCTTGTTCCAAATTAAGCAATGGTCATCAACAATGTTGTGTATAATCTACTCAACGACTAACTTATCCATCCCAAAGTTCATCATAGCCTTAATTTCATTCATGTATTGGTTCCATGATATTTCTTCCTTCCCCATAATAGTGACCTCTTCGTGAATCTCTAACCTTAAATAATTCACCCTTTGTAAGCACTTGAGAGATTTAGAGATGATGTAATCACCTCTTTCAACTAACCCAACACTCCACTCTTCCACAACCTTGCCAAAATTCTTGTAGCTTTGCATTCTACTCACTACTTCTTTACCCATTAAGGAAAAAGGGTTATAAGATGAATTTGTTTGAGATATTGGCTGAGGTGGAATGTCAAAGACCGATCTTAGGCAATCGATTAGGACTTGAATTTTTCTTTTCAATCTATCTTTACTTTCCTTGTCCTTCTTCGATCTTTCCACCATCCTTGCTACAGAAACTTGAAAAATCTATACATCATCATCCTTAGTAGACAGTCCTAGATCGATCCTGTTAACATCAAAGTTACTAGCCTGGCTTGATTGACCTCCTTCTATGTGATAGGACACGGTACTTCTAGACAAAGGTTCCCTAATCCAAAGTTATCGATTAACCGGGTAGAATTTTTTAACTTCTTTGGCTTTAGGGTTCTTTGGAGTAGTTTCCCTACCATGTCCTACTTTGGAAGATCCAACTATGCCACTTTACTTTTTCTAGAAAGAGTGTCTTCCAACCATATAGAAGTGTTGGAAATGTTGGCTGCTTTGGGCTTGGAAGAGCCAAAAAGAACTTTGTTGATGGGAGGAGTATCAAATTGAACATCTTCAGATAGGCGTGGTGAAGGTCCCTGTTTTGAATTTTTATCGACTCCCATATTAGGTGATGACTAGGGCGATGAGGAAGTAGAGCTAATTTCAATATTTTTCAATATATTTGTTTCTTCATCATCCCATTTTTCATGTTCTAGAATAGGAAAATCGAGAAGATCTTCCTCGCAAGTTGATTGAAGCGCATATATATTAGGGAGTTCTTCATTAACACCACCTTGAGCCCCAAATTGTAATGGTTGTTGAGAAGCTCTAGAAGTTCCTATAATTACAAGGGACTAATTGCTACTTCCCCCTGGTTGTGTGTTTTCTAATCTGGTATTGGGGCGAGATTGCTTTGTCTTTTTCTTGGTGATTCATTCTTGGGTTCTCTATAAGACATCAAAAATTCTAGCCTCAATGGTATCCTTTTTCTTTACTACTCCAATCCATAATAGTAATAGGGTGACTAGCTATTAATTCTATGTAAACAAGGTCTACTAAATCTGATTGGTCATCCTCAATCCCTTACACATCAAAGCTCAAATTAAAGGTAATAATCTGCCTCAAGGATAATCTCATCCGACTCCTTCTCCTTACCTCAAATTCATCAAAATAATCCACCCGATAATCCTCTAGAGTGGGTAAATGAAGGAAACTTGGTCCTAACTTTAAATTATCCTTGACAAAACTCTTGAGATTAAAAGGAAAAATTCCATCATAGGTATGTAGATTATACCTAGAAATCTCCTTTTCAATATTAAGAGCATTTGACATGGATTCACATGTGTAAGGGAGAAATCCAACTAGGAACTACACAGTCACTCTTCTTCGCTCCTAGCATCTTTTGTTGACATCAACCAATTCTGCAATCTTTAATCATAATGAATTTATCTCTGAGATGCCTTAGAAGTTTGATGGGAAACCCAATGAAATCACCCACCCTAATATAGTAGAATCTCTAAAACTAGACGAAATGGCTACCATAATAGTCAAAAAATTGCATGAATTCATGTGAAAGCCGTGTTTCCATTTTCCCTTTCAAGTCTCTTGTCATCCTTGTAGTTAATGCATATGATATTTTTTTGTGATAAGAAAAACTTTTATTCAACTGTAATTTATCAAGATACTCAAAAATAAGTACCTGGTCATGAGGAAGGTTGGTTGGCCTCAAGCTTGGCCAAGGTCTGGTACTTGCAATAGCATAGATAAAATAGGAAGACATAAAGAGCACCCTGTTGACTTGGAAATGAGTGAGCTAACTTTGTAACCTGTCACTAATAAGTGTTTCCCAGCCTAAAAAGTGTGGTCCCTTCGGTATAATTTGTATGAATAAATACATCCACTCTTGGAAACCAAAAGCATCTTCATTTCCCCTAATTCTGTGAAGCAACAAAACAATATCGGATATCTCATTTGTGAAATAATTCTTGTATAGATTCTTAGGAAATTGGGATTTTCCTCCCCTAGGTTTTGCTAGCTAGTTTCTTGCTATAATGTTTTGATAGTACCCTTCCTTGAAAGAAAACTCAACTTGAGAATTGGTAAAATCCATGTGCAAGTAGGGTTCCTTTTTAGGAATCTTTAAACTTGATGTAAAGGTAGCTCTTTTAATTTTGACCACCAACTAGTCATCGTTCGTTCTTACTTCTCAAGCCTACACATCGTAGTGCCTTATGTATTCTAGGACCAGTTTTGGACACTCAACAACTATAGGAAAAATGGTTGCTTCTATAGAACCCGCTCTTAATTACCCTCTAAGTGATATGTGGTGGGTTGGGAGCATAGAAATTCTCCTTAAGCTCAACTAATTCACTGGCCCTAGCTTATTATCTTCAATCTCCATCATTACATATGTTAATCCCATGACATATTCATACCCTTGATACTTAATTCTGGCCATTTTTGAGTCACTAGGGTTTGAATAGATTTTTACCAGATAATTCACAATACAAGGGAGGATAAACTTGGAAAATTTGTATTCATAAGGAGAAAATAAGAATATAAATACTTTAGAATGATCCCGGGTTCTAAGGATGGAGGTTTGCATTGGTATGCTCTTGTTTCTTTGCATTTCCCAAAGACAATGTTGTGGCTTAAAAATGATTACCTTTGGCACAATTTAGATCCTTTAATTCATGTGAGAAATGTGCCAGTAGATAGACATTAAATGCATACCTTACTCCTCATTAGAACATGTCATCTCTCATGTCACTTTTTAATACAACTGCTTTTTCAAAAATTCAAAAGGAAACGGTCATACGAGTAGCAAAATGAGAAGTTCATACAACTTTATAAGTCACCGCCTGAGTTTGATTTGGGTCAAAAAACATCGCTAATATCTTAATGAGATTACATTTCCTTCGAGCCAATAAATGGGGAGTTAAATGAAATTTACAAAACACTACCAGTATAGATAAATTTGAAAGTTAATTGGGCGAATAGTTCAAGTGGCTAAACAAAGTACCACCAATAGCTCCAAACGCGTAAAAAGTTTTAAGAGGCAGGCGAAAGGTGGGTTCGATTAACCTAGTAAATAACCAACCAAGTTATAACAGATAGCCAAAACACTGCCAGTACATAAGTTAGCCAAATGTTGAAAGGGATAAGGCCAGTTTTTGGAAGGGGTCCAAAAAGTATACAACAAGATCCATACGCCACCTTGGGTGTATGAGTCCCATTTGGCCCCTTTTAGGGTTTAAGCAAAAAATTAAGGGTTTTTCAATTGAAATTTCACAAATGTCATCATTTGGGATCTAATAAATGGTAACTTAGATGGAGTGCCTCTAAAACTAAGGTTTAAAATCATTATTTCACCTATAAATTTTTATCTAATTAACCTAGTGTTTTCAAGAAAAGAGAGAGTTTCAAGCATTCAAGAACAAGGAGAAAGTAAAGTTGAATCCTTGGAGCAATATAATAGTGTTTTTTCAAGTCTTCAAGCTCACTTTAATTTCAATATCTAGTGTTTTCAAGGATTGATGATGGTTTCCTATGGAGAATCATGATAGATTCTAGGTTGGGGAGTTGCAACTAGCCATTGAACCAAGCCTAATGACTTGTTTCATAAGTGATTCCATCTTCCATTATCATTCTAATTTCTGCCTAAAGGAAGGTACATGCATTATATGGCTTATTAGGGTGATTAGAGATCTCCCAAAGTGATTCATCATTTGTATGTTTCATTCATGCATCATATTCTAGCACATTAGAGGAGGGTTTATTGCATTCTATATCTCTTAATCTTAGATTCACTTAAGATTGGGACTTTCACACATATTTCCTTTCAAGATCTATTCTTTTTTTATCATGGTTTAATTACCAAACTATGGGTTTGACAGAGACAAACCCCCACCTAAGAAAATCAACACAATATTTTGTTTTGTCGACAATTAGTAGGTTCAAATCTAGAAGTGAAGTTTGGAATACATAGGAAGGAAGTGTAGAGATAGGAGAAAATATTCAAATCTTTATTTTTCAAAAAATTAGAATGAGACTAAATCACTACCTTGGGTGTATGAGTCTTGGTATAGGTATTTTACCAATCTTCAGTGGATTCTAACTTGTCATAGTGAAATTCCATAATCTACTCAGAAACCCTAAACTGGGACTAAATCACCCAATTTGGCATATGAGTCCCTGTACACATCAGCAACAACAAATTTCAAGTTTCTCAAGTCTTGTTTAATCATCTTTGATCCTCCGGGTACTTTTTTGTATCTTGTTGTTCAATTATCTAATTTCAAGTTTCATTTTCTAGGTTGCATAGCTAGATTTGCATATTGCATTCATTTCCCTCTTTCTAAGCATTTTATTAGTGGTGAACCCCCTTCTAATCACACCTAAGGAGACCTTGTAGCAATAAATTTTCTTAATTGGATCATTAGGTTGAGATCTCTAGGGTTTCCTTTAATGAACTAAAGTGAAATAGGTACCCCCTAGTGTTCCATCTCCTAATAGGTGGAGCACACTATTTCCTTTGGTTCATTTTGGTGAACCTAACCTTAAAACCCTTTATTTCTAATTTGGAGTGCATTAAATTCCTAGATCTAGCTTACATTAGTTAATTTGCATTTAGAGCTTCTAAATCTTACATTAGTGAAAGTGCATATAGGTTACATTTTTGCATCTTAGATCATTCAATTTCACTAAAATTTTGCAATTTCAAACAGTCAAGTCAATATTCAAGATAGAAGCCTTAAACACAACTCGAAATTTGCTGAATTTAGTGTCAAAACCTTAATCTAGGATGCATTCACCCCTCTGGGTAATTTAGTCCCTATTCAGGTTGTTTTACTTGATTTTTGGGAATTCTATGTTGTGTATTTTTCTAAAACCTTACCTGGGACTCATTCACCCCTTTGAGTTGTTTAGTCCCGTATCAAACCTAAAACTGTAATTTACAACATTGAAAGCTTCATTTCTATGTTTTAGTTTGTTGTTATTAGATATTTGTTTTAGTTTATTGAGTTTTTGTTTCATTCATTTCATTAGATCTAGCTTAATTTAGTTTCATTTCAATTATGGTTAGAATTAGATTACTGCACATTTATTTTATTTTTAGCATTAGTTCATAGGTTAATAATACTATATTACATTTGGCATTCATTAGAAAACAAAAAATTGAAAATTATCAAAACCAAAACAACCATAAACCGATGAACCCCTTCGAAAAGAATAGTTATTTGAGTATGTCAAATCTCTTTTTCCAAGTTAACCTAACCTTCAATCCCTTTAGTAGTGATGAATTTGGCATGTTAGATGAAGCCCTTGAGGATTTCATCTCACAAGGTTCATCCACTAAGGCTTGTTATAAAAAACTGAAACAAAGAGAAGTTAATGTTGTTCAAGCTCAACTCATCCTTTACCCACCTTCAAACCAACCTCAAACTCAAAAAAAACCTATTTTCATCCTTGAACCACCTAAGAATAATTTTTTGTAGCAATCAGGTTATAATATCATTGCTCATACATATAACACTAGAAACAATCTATGCAACCGAGGCAAACAAATTCAACCTCCCTTCCTTTCCCTCAACCCATCCTGCCTAGTGCTCCTCATTTTCCTTCACATAGTGGGAAGGAGTATGATCTTTTTGAATAACTTAAGTATACTACTGCAAAGATATCCCTATGGGACATAATTCAAAATTCACATAGTTATCATACTATGCTTCAAATAGCCTTGCAACAAGTTGTGGTTCCCTCTAGTAAAAATGCAAGTGATGTAGAAGCTCCAATTCAAGGAATGAATGAAGTTAACATAGACATTAACTTTCATCAACATGAACTACCTCCCTTGGAAGTGAGAAAGAAAAATGGCGCCTTCATCATAATAGCCAGATTCAATAGAACAAGAATAAAGTGAACCATTGTTGACCATGGCTCCGCTCTTAAGGTGTGTAGTATAACCCTTTTGGATAGAATTGGCATGGATAAATCAAGAATTGAGCGTGATTCGAGGATTTGACAATGTAGAAAAGCAACAACTTGGTGTGATCACTTTGCCTATTATAGTTGGAAATGCTATATTATAAACTCTTATCCATGTTATGCCTCATGATCATTCATATAATATTTTTTTAGGAAGACCTTGGATTCATGAGATGCATGTAGTGCCTTCGACTCTTCATCATATCATGAAGTGGGTCTATAACAATAAAGTGTACCAAATTGAAATAGATCCCAAGCCTAAAAGTTTCTTACAGGTTGAAAAAGGAATGACAAGTCCTCTTTAAACATTAATTCCAACTTCAAAGGTAGAACCTATGAAAGAAGAGAAAAAAGAGATGGAAAAAGTGTCCAAGTTATTGGAAGGTTCTTGGGGTTCCTTAGACTTCACACTATCATTCATGGGAGAATACAAAATCACAACAAAATAAACCGAAAAACAAAAGCAACCAATGGTAATGTCAACATAAAATTTGGAAGAAAACTCACAAGCATCTACCTCATCTACTCTAGAAGAAGACATAAGCTATACAAAAAAATTTGATGAAATAGACTATCAACAACCACCAAACCTGAAATAAATGAAGAAACTTTATGGAAAAGGTTGTGAGCTTACGAAACAACTTGTCCATAGTGGAAAAGGATGTAGAAGGAAAGAATAAGGCATATGTGTTCCTATAGAGCCTAACACACAATAAAAAAAGTGGTTTGGGGTATTGTCCTTCTAAGATAATGCAAGCAACGAAAATACCCTCACTAAACATCAACACCGCATGTGTAACCCTAATAAAACAATTCTCACCTTGAAGCATCCTGAATTGATTGATACAACTTGTGAAGAATCATTGGAATACTTTGAAGATGATGAAGCCTTGAAGGAAACACTAGGAGTTTATGACAAGCCATTTAATCCTCCAAAAAATAAATGGGTTACATGTGTTATGATTAGTGTTAAGCAAGAAGACAGAGAGAAGGAAAGTAATGAGACTAATAAGGACAATGAAGCATACAATCTTGAAATTTTGAAACACACTACACTTCCTTTTGGAAATACAATCAACATACCAATGGATATGACTAACAAGGAGAAAGCGATTAATATAGGAAAATTCCTTGATGAAGATGAACAATAGGATCATGCAACTTTACTTCATGACTTTCCCAAAAAAAATTCTTGGACTAATTCAGATATGTCAGGAATTGATGCTAAGATAGTGACACACAACATAGTCCTTGTAGAGGATGCTAAACTAGTTAGACAAAATATATGAAAGATGAATCCTAAGATATCCTTATTAGTTAAGGCTGAGATTGAGAAACCCCTTGAAGTTGGTTTTATACGACCTATTGATTATTCTCCTTGGATCTTGAACATTTTTGCAGATGTGAAACTTGATAATCATATTAGGATATTTATGGACTTTCATGATTTGAATAAATCATATTTAAAAGACGATTTTCCCCTTTGTAATATTGATACGATAGTGGACTTGACTACATGACATGCTTTGTTGTCATTCATGGATGTATTTTCTAGATATAATCAAATCTTTATTAACCCTCAAGATCAATATAAAATAAAATTTACCATAGCTTGGGGAAAATTTTGTTGGGTAGTCATGCCCTTTGGATTAAAGAACGTAGGTGCAACATATCAAAGAGCTATGACACTGATATTTCATGATTATATACATAATATTTTGCAAGATTATGTCGATGATATTCTAGCCAAATATCTGACTTGATAAGATAATATGAATATTCTTTGAAATTTTTTTGAGCGAATGCAAAAATATAACATGAGATTGAATCTGAAAAAGTGTGTCTTTGGTGTAGATAGTGGAAAACTTCTAGGTTTTATAGTATCTCACAAAGGCATTGAGGTGGACATGAAGAAAATTGATGCTATAGTTAACATGCCACCTCCTAGAAATATTTCTCAACTGTGTACATTACAAGGAAGAATTCAGGCTATTTGTCATTTTTTAGCATCCTTACTAGACCGAACATTACCCTTTACGTAACTCCTCAAGAAAGAGGTTCAATTTTATTGGAATGAGGATTGCAAAAAATATTTTGAGAGTTTAAAATATTATCTTGCTACTCCACTTGTTTTACAACCCTCTATGCAAGACAAACCGTTTATCCTTTATATAGCAATATCGACCCATGCTCTCGCAACATTGTTGGCTCAACAAGACTAAAGTGGTAAATAAGATCTTGTCTATTATATTAACCGAACTTTGATTGATTGTGAGACATGGTATACTATAATAGAAAGACAATGTTTGGCTCTTGTATTCGCTACTAGTAAATTGAGACATTACTTACTAAATGCTAAAATCCATGTGATGACAAAATTCAATCCTTTAAAATACCTTTTCATTAAAAAAGATTTATTGGGATGTTTAGCTAAGTGGGTAATGTTGTTAGCTGAGTTTGACCTTAAATTTGTCTCTCAAAAGTCAATTAAAGGATAAACCTTGACTGACCAATTAGTTGATGCTCCCTCTCCCCTAATGTTACCTAATATTGATTCATTCCCTTACGATACTATGTTGACAATTGAAACTAATACATGGGAGTTATATTTTGACGACTCTAAGTGTAGAACTGGCTCCGATGTAGGGAATTACTAATCCCATTTGCAGGAAAGCCTATTCCCTTGTCTTAACGATTAAACTTCCTTTTCACAAACAACACAACAAAGTATTAAGATTTAATTGCTAGATTATACACAACTTTAACTCTGGGAGCTCAAAGTATTAAAATATTTGGTGATTCACAATTAGTCATTAAACAAATAAATGGATCGTATCAAGAAAATTATGACAAATTATCAAAATAGAAGGATCTCACAATGAATTTGTTAAATACCTTTGATTCATATACCATTGATAACATCCCACAAAAAGATAATTGACATGAAGATGCAATGACAAGTGTGGCTTCCCTTATATCTCCTCAAGATCCTTCAAAATATTTCACATTCATTATCCATACAATTATGCAACCATCAATAAAAGATAAGGTAAAAGAAGTGTTATCAACCACCATAGAAATCTCTAGTGAATGGTACACACCAATATTTAATTATTTGAAAGAAGTTACCTTTCTAGAGTTGAAAACTAAGGATACTTGAGCCTACCTTCGAAAAATTGCTTCTAGATATATAATCCTTGCGGATGTTTTGTATAGAAGGTCTTCGATGGTCTTCTACTTAGATTCCTTAAAAAATCTGAAATTCCCATAGCACTTATAGAAGCTCATGCAGTCGCTCGTGGAGGCCATTTTGGAGGAAGATCATTAGTTCAAAAGTTAATCTGCATAGGATACTATTGGAGACATATGGAACAAGATTGCTTTGAATAAATTAAGAAATGTCACAAATTCCAAGAATATAACAATTTGATTCATGCTCCTACCTATGAGCTTCGTGCCTAGGATCCTATCTAGCTATTCTCGGTGTGGGGTATGGATCTTATTGGAAAAATTTCACCACCTTCTTTCGTCGGACATACATTTATAATTACTGCAACAAACTATTTTGCGAAATGGGTAGAAGTCATTACCCTTCATTCAACAACTGTCAATGTAATATGCCATTTCATATTGGAATGCCACATTATTTCTCGCTTTGGACTTCCTTCTACTTTGGTTTCAAACAATGGGACACCATTTAAGAATAATGACGTGAAGAAGTTCTTAGAAATGTTTAACATCCAACATTGATTTTCAACATCCTACTACACACAATCTAATGGTCAAGTTGAATCAACTAATAAGACTCTTGAGCAAATCTTAAGAAAGATAATAAGCGAACATAATAAGGATCAAAACACACAGTTATCATATGCGTTATGGGCTTATCATACTGGTATTAGAACATCAACCATAAATACTCCTTATAACCTCATTTATGGTACCAAGGTGATAATGCCCTTGGAGTTAGAGATTCCTTCATTAAGAAATTCTCTTCAAGGACTCATTAATGATAATACTTATAAAGAACAACAATTGCATCAACTTGAAATTCTTGATGAACATCGCATTAACGCTCTTGAGCATCTCCATGCTTACTCTAGAAAAATGAAACATAGTTACACTGATCATATTATCCCTCATTCATTTAGTGAAGGTGATTTGGTGTTATTTGCAAATCAACGTAACGTCAATGTTGCCCCAATGAAAAAAGGAAAATTCAACCCTAACTGGTTAGGACCTTACATAATTGATTAAATTTATGGGTCCAATGCATACACATTAACAAATATGGATGGTACACGTATTAAATAACCTATTCATGTCATGCATTTGCACTAGTACTATGTCTAACCTTCTTGAATAGTATGAGTGATAAAGAAGTGATGTTAGAGTTAGTAGATGACATTCTATATTCTCTCGCATTGCTTTGTTCTTGACAAACAATCATTTTTGTGTCTTGAATATTA
The DNA here is from genome assembly GCA_007115665.2 of Sequoiadendron giganteum. Lineage (NCBI taxonomy): Eukaryota > Viridiplantae > Streptophyta > Pinopsida > Cupressales > Cupressaceae > Sequoiadendron > Sequoiadendron giganteum. The sequence goes on from CM021101.1 coordinate 580,183,573, forward strand.
AATTAATTATTTAAATTAGTTTTGGGTTGTTACTTTAGGTTTCATACTATTCAATTAAATCTTGTATTTTGTGTTAGATTAGATCCTTATATGCATTTAATGTTCTACAACTAGATCATAGGTAAATTTAATTTTAATATAGTTCATACTCAATCATAATATTGCATCTAAAAGAAATAAAGATAGTTTTAATTAGATCACATAAAACATGTTAGATCATGGAGACATTTATTAAATAGTCTTATAGAGATTATTTGATAAATTACATTTCCATCTAACTTAAACACATAAACATAAGAAACCAAACATAAATGATCATATATATATCACAAAGTTTTAGATGCATATCCTCAAATATGTACAATGCTACTATGGCCTGTGACTGCCAGATCCCTTGAGACTTGGTGATCGCCTCTATCGAGAGACGGTAGTGCACGATCGTGATCTACCCAAAAAATTGAGTGCATCTTGTAGGCCCTATGCTCATCCAACAATCATGGCCTCCCGTATGATGGCCTACATGTGCTCTTGCTCTATGCGGTCTCTATCTACCTATAGCCTGATGACCTCTCCACAAAATATCTCAACCTCCACTATATCTTGAGATGATCGAAGCTCATTATTAGCACCCTACAATGTTGATAACTCACCCATGAATCTATCAACACACTTGGTAGTGCTCTCGCATAATGATCTCAACCTCGTGTAAGGCTTGAACAACTCTGGATGTTGCTCCATGATGGGTGGGGGCATATAGTCTGTGTTGACAGCCTCGTCTGTGATCAAAGGAGGTACTATCTCTGTAGCGACCTATTGATAGAGATCCTACAACTCTTTCAAAAATCCTACAAGATGGAAATCATAAAGATAATTAGTACACATGATAACACATATATACATAAATGAAAATCAAGAACATGAGCATAATTATAAAAGCATAAGCATAAGCATAAATAATATGTCATTACCTAGATCTCCAACCTGATGTGTAAAAAAAAACCCATTCTATGTAGGAGGAACAAAAGATGCACTAGCCTCTCCATGCTCATAAGTGATGGCGCATGTTGCAGCTACTAACTATGATCTGGTCACCCATGTGGGAATTGAATCTCTCTAATCGTGGGTAACTAGACCCTCATCTATTGTATCAATTACATCACTCATCATCTAGCCCTCATCCTCCTCGTCCTCGTCCTCATCCTCATCCTCGTAGTCTAAGTCTACCTCCTCGTCATAATCCTCCTCTACCTCATCCACAAAAATTCCTGCAACCATGACCTCCTCACATGTCTCCTCCTCATCATCCCTGTGATCTGGAAGAGGCCCTAGAAAGCCTATAAGTTGATCCATAAAAAAAACTGGAGTTGGTCATGTTGCAACCCACCACTCCTCATATGCAAATGTAGCACCCATGTCATCAACGTCAAAGATTGGGGGCATATCAAGATCTGAATCATCTAAATCATTGGATACAACATCATCAACTACGAGTCATCTCATATCTCCTACCCTATGAGCACTCCACACTGATCATCTATAAAATGGTCATGCTATTGGAGGAACTTGTACTTTTTCAAACTATCTCATGACATGATCATAGTAGAAAGGTCTCACTACGTAATCACGTCTAGACCCAATAAGAATAAGTCCCTCTGCATCCTCGTCAACTGGTGGGTCTTATCTAGCCACTGCAGTATCAACTGGTAATGTCTCCATATGATCTCCTCCTGATCAAGATGGTCAAATTTGACTCTCCAAAATAGAAAGTCTCCATATTTCCATGCTCATCTCAACGAATAATTGAAAGAGTGTGGATATCCAAGGGCTCCTACAAAAGGAAATATTGTAAGTATGGCACATGTGATATGTTCCAGGCACCAAACTTGTAACAGTGTACAATGAACCATGCTATCCACCTCTTGGTAAGTGAACCGACCCAAATCATAATAGAGATGTGCCAATATACTGCGACCCCATGCATAGATGATCTTGTGTTGCTCCATCTCCCATATCAGATGCACTAGTCCTCCATCTAGGTGTGCTTCTTAGCCATCTAGGATCAGTACTAATGCTATAATAAAAAACATAATTGCCTTAGGAGTGGCGATCATGTGTAGAGTAGCCACCTAATCTCAATACGTGGCCCCATGATCTCCTCCTGAATTAGACCTCCAAGATAATACTGGATATTTTCTCTCATCTCCCATTAAGAACAATCCTCTACAAATTGAACGGTCTTGCCTTGAACAAGAACTCAAAGAATGTGATGAACATCCTCTAGGGTGATAGTCATCTCATCGATAGGTAGATGAAAGGTGCAAGTATCTGTATCCCACCTCTCTACTAGTGCCATCAACATGGCATCACGGTATCTCATGGGAGGCATGAGATATGCTCAATATATACCTATCACCTATAATGTATTTGTGTCCTCCTTTGACAAGGTTGTAACTAGGTCTTGTAAGCAACATAATAGCCTACCACCGAGACCATGTCAAGATCGAGGAGGAATCTAATAAAAAAGAAAAAATATCACCTATAAGCATTCTAAAATCTAAAATATATACATCAACAATAAAAAAGTGTGCTAAAGTTTCTCTAGGGTACTTTCCTAACAGTCCTAGACACTTTATTCCTTTTTTGGGACAGTTCGTGAAAAAGTGGGACACTTTGCGACAAAGTGGGACACTTCATGAAAAAGTGGGACACTTTGCAAAAAAAAAGGGAAACTTTGTGAATTTTTTCTTCCAAGGTCTTAAATCTATCTAGAAATATGTATAACATAAAATAAATGCATAAAAACAAAGCTACGGTCAAGAAGAATCCACTCATTGTATGTAGCAGATCACCTCGCGCCACCTTGTCGCATAGGCTCTTGAGTATTGAAGGCATGTAAGGTTGTACGCTCAGCATTGTCACTCACTCTCCACTAAATTCAAGCTACAGAAAGGTAAAAGACAAAATGATTACAAATTACTTAACTTTTTACTCTTATATACTTTCAAATTAGGTCATTTACATATCTAAGTAAAATAGTGCTTTTTCATTCAAATTAGCATATTGGTGGCTAGAGAACTTCATTTTCAACGCCATTTGTTGCATTGAATTCGTAATTCCACTCTTGGTCTCATCAAATGTTTATCATTATGTGGTATGGTACTTTAAAATTCCCTATGATATGGATTATGCAATTCGATGTGGTTAGACTGCTGCCTTGATTCCACCTCCATAAAGCAAGTGGAATCAAGGGGGGAATACATCTACCCTCGATTTGATTTCTTGAAGAAGTTAGATAAGAGGATTTTTAGTGACTAATGAAGTGGTTTTGTGGATAGCTACAATGGGGGATTTATTATCCCATGTTTGCGAATGAATTGATATGAGTATCCTTTTATGAGATGAAGTTTACTATTTGAATTCCTTTAGATTACATATGCATGTAGTGTCTTATGGGCGCTAAAGTGGGGGCTAAATGTAGTGTAGAAAATTATACTCCTTTCTTGTAGATAGTACAATTTTACACTTATTTTGGACCTATTTTAGTACCCTTGCATTCATGGCCCTTTTAATAATCATTAATAGGCCCCTAAGACCCTTTATTATGGAACCCAAGGTTTATTTCAATTGAAATCCTAACAAACTCAACAAATAACTCAAATTTCTAACACCTCGACATTTTCTCACCCCTAAAAACTAGGGTGGGACTCATACACCATCTTGGGCATATGAGTCCCCCTAGGTGGGACCCATACACCACCTTGGGCGTACGAGTCTGCTTGGCCCCTTTTTAGGGTTTCAGCAGGAAACTAAGGGTTTTTTAATTCAAATTTCACAAATATTGGTATTTGGGATCTAATAAATGGTAAATTATATGGAGTGCCTATAAAACTAACGTTTAAAATCATTATTTCACCTAGCAATTTTTTTCTAAGTAAACTAAAGTTTTCAAGAAAGAGAGAGTTTCAAGAATTCAAGAGCAAGGAGTAAATAAAGTTGAAGTCCTGGAGCAACATAATAATGTTTTTTTCGGGTCTTCAAGGTCACTTTCATTTCAAGATCTAGTGTTGTCAGGGATTGATGATGGTTGCCTATGGAGAATCATGATGGATTCTAGGTTGGGGAGATGCAACTAGCGATTGAACCAAGCCTAATGATTTATTTCCTAAGTGATTCCATCTTCCATTATCATTCTAATTTTTGCCTAAAGGAAGGTACATGCATTATTGTGTCTTATTAGGGTGATTAGAGATCTCCCAAAGTGAGTCATCCTATTTATGTTTCATTCATGCATCTTATTCTAGCACATTAGAGTAGGGTTTACTGCATTATAGATCATTTAATTCTTAGATGCACATAAGATTAGGACTTTCACACACATTTCCTTTTAGGATTTATTCTTTTTATCAAGGTTTAATTACCAAACTAGGGGTTTGACCGAGGCAAACCCCCCATAAGAAAATCAACACAATATTTTATTTTTATAGATTTTTAGCAGGTTTGAATCCAAAAACCGAAGTTTGGAAAACAAAGGAAGGAAGTGTAGAGATAGGAGAACAAATTCAGATCCTAATTTTCTGGAAAAGCAAAACAGGATTAAATCGCCACCTTGGGCATATGAGTCTTGGTATAGGCATTTTAATAGTCTTCAATGGATTCTGACTTGTCATTGTGAGATTCTAGAATCTTCCCAAAAGCTCTAAACTAGGACTAAATCACCCACTCTAGTGTATGAGTCCCTGTACACATCAACACCAACAAATTTCAGGTTTTTTAGGTCTTGTTTAATCATCTTCGATCCTCTAGGTGCTTTTTTGTATCTTGTTGTTTAATAATTTGATTTCAAGATTCATTTTCTAGGTTACATAGCTAGATTTTCATATTGCATTCATTCCCCTCTTTTTAAGCATTTTCTTATTGGTGAACCCCCTTTTAATCACACCTAAGGAGACATTGTAGCAATATATTTTCTTAATTGGATCATTAGGTTGAGATCTCTAGGGTTTCCTTGAATGAACTAAGAGTAAAATAGGAGGACCTATCCCCCTTTTGTGTGTTCCATCTCCTAAAAGGTGGAGCACACCCTATTTCCTTCAGTTCACTTACTCATAACACTATTAGTAGAATATAAATTAGACCAAGGATTATGCAACTCTTATTAACCACAAGTAGGAATTCATATAGTTTTTTAATTCTATGAAATTTCTATAAATTTATGCTTCTACTAAGAAGTCAGAGGTTATTTCCTAAATAGATGTAATATTTTGAGGTTTTATCCTCTAGATTAAAATATTGTAAAGTTCTATATTTATTTCGATCATTTCCATACATGTTGATGCCAAAATTATTGGTTATATATGCTATCATTTTTATAATATTTAAATTAGTTAAATATTTGTCATAAATATGTTTTTCTAAGTAATTTTTGAGGTACATAGGCATGAAATATGTTTAGACAAAAGATGAACTCTAATGTTGATGATATTATATGCTTATGAATTATTGTTAGATCTATTATACAATAAGCGAGCCATGAGATGCTATCTAATCTATGTGTCAAATCTAAGTTGCTACATAGTCTTATAGAACTTTGATAAATTAACTTCACATAACTTCTCAATACATTTTAATTTATATGGCTAATCTCATAAAAAAAATCCGAAACAAAAGTTGTCAACCATATTGCCAAAGTTAGTTTTTCTCTTGATGTTTTCATGATATTGTTCTTGTAGGTCCAAGGCTAATGGGTGGGTTTCCAAGCCTAAAAAAATAAAAGGCATGGGTTTCAAATTTCAAATGTTACGAAACATGTACTCGTTCTAAAAAATATTATGTAATTAGAAACATGTACTCATTTTAAAATGGGTACCCATTTTGAAAAAATAAAATAGGTACCCATTTTAAACATTTGGGTTCAATAGCTCAAGCATAAACGGGTACCTGTTTCTATCGATATTTTTTCCAAGCTCGAAACTTTCCCTATATGTGGACCCAACTTCTTACTTTTACCCATCTAGAGTGCATATTAGGCATCTAGCTTGAAAACATCTTGGACTTTATACTCTCCTCACTATGAAGGAGCACATTTAGATGCAAAGACATTTGTTACCAAAATCACCTAGAAGGCTTGGGAATCCATTAATCTTTGGCTTGTGTGGCTAAAAATATCTTACATAACTATCTTTTTATTAATGAATAATACATTTGGTGATCTCTAGTTCTTTCCTGTAAATACTAACCTTTGGCTAAAGCTCCTTGTGTTTGAGCTTTGAATTTTTATAAAAGAGGGATAATAATGATAGTAAATCTTTTCAACGGTCACCAACGATTTCTCAACTTGGCTTGAGGCCAAATTAAAATTTTAGTTATCAAACTAGGATTGAGAGACTTACCAGATAGTTATTAATATCATTCCTCCCCACATAGTTCACAAAAATTGGGGTTATGAATTTTAAGCCATAGTGGAAGGATTGGGAATTGTATCTAGATACCCCATTTTGTAATTACAAACTTCATAAATGATATTTGTGGCTTATGCCTCATCTCCCCATGGTGGTTTAATTAAATATCCATTGACATCTATAATCCTCTTTAGAAATTTTGCATTCTAGATTCTAGATTACTTGGTTGACTATTAGTGAACCTAAGCTTCCTCATTTGGTGTGGTGCATTATTTATCAAGACCTTTCATTTGGATTTTTCTTGTTTAGCATTTGAGAGTTCTTAATCCCCATTATCCATTTTATGAAAAACTTGAGATGGCCAAACACCTTTTTTGGTTATGTACCAAAGCCCAAACAACTTGAACCCAGATTCATAACTTCTTCAAGTTTTTTGGGCTTGACCAACTTTAATAGCATATGATTTTTTAGGAGATTCCTTAACTTCCTTTTAAATTTATATAGATTGGGCATGCCTTCAGGGTGGATACTCTCTTTACCATTTGGAAGGACACAAATTCAAATATTTGTACTAGTTGTGCAGTTGATGTTCATTTTTTACTTTACATTAAAGCTACAAATTACTCTAACATGATTATACAAATTCAAGTGCAAGTGAACAAAGTTTCTTGAAGTTGCTCATCTACAAGTGTTTTAGATCATTAAGGTAATGGCCCTTGTATGGTTGCGAGAGTGTCATCTCCTTTTACCTCCCACTAGGGTCACTTCCCTCCACATGGGTACAAATGTGGATGTAGTCAATTGCCAAAAGAGATCATAGCTCCCAACTTCTTTCTAGGCAAGCCAAGGATCAAGTTGCTTGTAGATAGTTTCAAACTTCTCGGTCATCATCGACCTCTTCACATGGGCATGGTGCTCTTAGCTAGGTAGATTTTGGTAAGTTTTCTTGCTTGGATTTGACAATTTCTCGTATTTGTGTCCAACAACCTATAGATGAAGATCAAGAAGATAAGGGATGCTCTCATTGTTAGGGGCCAATTATTGATGGTTTCATCTTCATTGATGTATGGAGTAAACTAGATGATTGTGATCCCCCCTAATAGTGAAGCTCTCATCACTTATCATCTTTGTTGGTTTTGATTGTTCAGGCTTGATCCATAAAACTTAATTTTATTGTTTAGACTTGATTGTACATAAACATTGAAAATATATCTTCCATCATCACTATTTTTTAAAATAATAAATTATTCTCTTTTTAATATATAAAATATAATAAAATTATTATTCATTATAAAACAAAAAATCATATATACATATATATAAAAAATTTCACCTTTCATATAATACAATCATCCTAAATTTTAATCATATTTTCTTAATAAATAACTAAATACAATGAAAGCTGCTATGAAATCTAAGCCCTAACTATTACCTACTTTTAACGCCCTTAATTGTTGTGGACTTCGACTTTTCTTCAATCCCACGAACCATCCACATTATTTATTATTCCGAGCCAGTAGGCCTAGAATGAAGTTTTAGGTTAGTTAATAATGCAAGGGCGAACTTTTTCCTCTGCGTTTCCGATCCGACAATGATTGATTTCCCCCCCTATCTTTTCTCTTTTTGGTTAAAAGCCACTCATTTCCTCCGTTGCAGGAGAATTTTGGGATTTAACTTTCCAACCTACCCATCCTTTCCCCATAAGGGAATCCGGCCAAAACCACATGATTTGTCCCGCGCATCACTCATGATGTGAGGACAGGGGTACTTTTACGGATCGATGGCCCGCCGCCCATGCGCTTTTACGGAATCAGACCATTAATGGAAACAAGGCTTTCAGGTACAACTACACTGCAAACCATTTCAAAAGGAAGGCGCTCACAGATAAACCCTTCCCCACGTAATTACATAAGCCCTTCCCTACATAGTCTTTCGGCTTTCTTCTCCTACATTAAATATATGAATGAGCTGTCAGCACGGAGCTCTAACTTTTGAGTGAAACATTGAAGAATTGCCTAAAGTGGCGCAAGCTTACCGTCAGTTTATTGTACGGGACGGGAGACACGCACTCCAAGCTCTCCGGAATGTACACAGGTCTGTGGAATAAATCCGCACCTTACACGTTCGGAAATAGCTCCTTCGGTGAAAGCGGATCTTTTAACACTGTTTTTATGCATTATTTCCAGCCTTGTATTCTTCAGAGGACAGATATACTCCCCTCTGGTGCGATTATCTGATATATTGAGACTGAGAGTCTTTTTAGGTTTGTCAATTGGCTCTGAGATGGCACGTGCGAGAATTGAGATTAAGAAAATAGAGAAGGCGGCAGCCAGGCATGTGACCTTCTGCAAGCGGAGGAAGGGTTTGCTGAAGAAAGCGCAGGAGCTTTCCATTTTGTGTGAAGCGGACGTTGGCCTTCTCATATTTTCTACATCTGGAAAGCTCTTCGAATACGCAAGTTCCAGGTACCTTACTCGTTATTTTGCTGTTTCCCAGGAAAATGTATGAATTGATAAAAATAAAAGACAATTTTAAGCGCAGAGATTTTTTCTTTGAAAGCAAATTCTCTCTTTCATTTTATCATATTTTAAGTAAATTGCTTGCCCATTTCTGTAGCCGTAAAATACATTCTCTGCTGTGTGGATGGCATAATTTAATGTTTCCGTTTGTTTAGAATGAATTTTATGCACGATTCAGAGTTGCATTGCCCTATTAAGAGCCTGTGCATTAGTCTTTCCAGTGCAGCAACGCACAACCTTACAAGTCAGATGTCTTTCACCTTTTAATGTGTGCTAATATTTTTCATCTTCTTTCTCCATTTCCCAAAAAAGGAGGTTAACCTGAAACTATGTTGCCGGAATCGTCACATTTTACTTCATTTCCCGTTTAACGGACGAAACACCGTTTTCATTCTAAACGGCCGTTTGAGGCATTTGTGACGTTATGTCTATCTGTTACGGAAAACTTGCATAGAAAACTGTGTTTCTCGAATATCTAGGCTATTCCGAAATGCTAGGTGTCTCTATAAGAATATGTTCGTAAGGAAAGGCCACAGCATATAAAGGAAACGTGGAATTCGTTTTCACCATTTTAGAAGATACATTATTTTTTCTTAATTTTTTTAATTTTTTAAATTAAAAAATAAATTTAATTATGATTTAGTGAAGAGGAATATAGGTATTTAAGTGGTGTGATATTTTTATAGTTTATAATAATTATAGTAAGAGTGTTGGAAGATAAAGTCAATAAATTGTCAATCATAATAGTTTAGCAAGAATTTGAATTTCATTTGTTGTTATGAAGGATAATTTATTTAGATATATCTATTGCTTTCATAAAATCTTTTTAAATTTCAGTGTAATAACAGAACTAAAATATAGATTTAAAATTTTGATATGAAACAATTTTTCAAAATTAAAATTAGTTAAAATTTTTTAAAATGAAGAGTTTTGTAAATAAGAGTTCAATAAATAAATTAATACAAAAGAATTGTTTAAAATTTTTAAAGAAAGTGAAGATTTTTGACAAATTACCTATAACAAATTGTATGTAAATAAATTTTAATTTTTTTTTATATAAGTTCATAGACATAAAAACCATGAAAAAATATATAATTAAAAATTTCAATCATCTTTTTCATATCAATTTGCAGTTATATTTATGATAAACAAAGATTCATTTTATTTTTATAATTACTTTTTCAAAATTCAAAAGATTTTCTTCAAAGTAAAAATAAGAGCTCCGCAAACCCCTTTCATAAAACTACTGCAACCCATCAAAAAGAGGTTCTTCATTTTGCCCATCTCTTTTTTATTCTATTAGCAACTAACAATAAATTTCATATAATTATTTAACTAATTTTTTAATACACATTATTATAATTTATTAATTTTTTTTGGAACCATTAGAATATGATTTTTTTATCAAAAAAGTCGTCCCTTCTCATTTTGTCTCATAAATCTCAGATCTATTAATTATAGTTTTCAAATATGATTTTATAATTTAATCATCAAAAAGTCTCTCCTCTCTTTTTTTTCTCATAATTAAAATAAAAATTTATGAATATAATAATATACATAATTAAAATTAAAATTTAAAAGAAAATTATAAAAACCAATGAAGCTTTTAGCCTCCTCTCCAATACCATTTTACAGTTACATATATAATACTTATATTTTATAATTTTTTTTTAAGGCTAAAAGACTTTTCTCAAATCCAACTCCACTTTATTATTTCTCCCAAAAGTCCCAACCGGCAAATGCCAAAATCGATTTTAACTAATATTGTAATTAAATTTCTCTACTTATTTTAAATAATTATCTAATTATGAATTTAAAAAAAAATCAGGCCCTCTCACCATTTATAACTGAAACTTTAAATCCTAAACATTAACTACTCTATTATTTGTTCAGTTGACGCAGTCAAAATTGAAATAGGCCTACAAGATAGGATTTTTGTGCTCTTGTTTGGTATTGCAGTGAATTTTTTTATTTCATGATCCATAGAGAACTCATGCTGTGCTTCCTTCTACACGATAGTGCAGCAACTCATAACCTTACCATCTTTCATCTTCCCTTTTTCTTGAGTCTATATTTTTCTTTTATGTTTCTATTTCATCTCCCATGTCAGGAGAGTTTAGCCTGGAATATTGACTGGCTGTAATGCTGTTTTGTGTAAAAAACACAGGATTGACTTAGATCAATTGATTCTCCCCTCCTATCAATTATAGCTACTTATTAAGGTGTAGGCTGGTTCTGTTCTAAGTTTTTAATTTTTTATAGAGTTAAATTTTTAAATTAAATTTTTTAAGTGAATAGAAATAAAGATTTTTAAATAAAAAATAATAATTATAAATAAATGAAAATTAAAATTTTAAAGAAAAATATAATATGAATTGTGAGATATAATTTTTTTGAAGTTGGTGAATAAAATTTTAGTCTTCTTTCTAATATCAATTTACAGTGGTTTATTTTATTAAAAAAAAATCATTTTATTATTATAGTTACATTTTTTTAATTCTAAGGGACTCTCTTTAGAACAAAATAAGAGCTCAAACCTTTTTTTAGAATTAGACTACCTTTTTATCATGTTATCAACTAACAAAAATCTCATATTATCAGTTGGCTATTTTTTTTAGCATGTGTTATTAATTTTTGTATTTTTTGAAGTACTATTAATTTCATAGTTATTTTTGTCCATTTATTTTAAATAATTATCAAACCCTTGTCCTCGACCCCTTAGGTTCTTTATGGACAACAAGGGACATCCCCTAGTTGTTCCCCCAACATTAAAATTTAGGAAATGTCTCAAAAATGTGTCTCCATATGCTTGGTCATCCCCAAAGTGGTTGGGGACATCCCTTGACTATCCCTTGCCATGAAGTTGATAATATTTTCTTTGTAGCGTGAGGAAGGGTAGTCGTAGGTCTTCAATAATAGTCATAGCATCCAACAAAAGTTGAATAAGTTTAACACATTAAATATTTGTCTTTGTGTGTTAGGGTGAATAAAGGGCATGGGAGGGTTGTTGGACCCCCACACCCCTTTAAATAATTTTTTTTCTAGGTATCTTTTTAAAAAACATTTAACAATCAGTCATTTTTCATAACAAAATTTGAATAAGTTTAACACATTAAATATTTGTCTTTGTGTGTTAGGGTGAATAAAGGGCATGGGAGGGTTGTCCCCACACCCCTTTAAATATTTTTTTCTAGGTATCTTTTTAATAAATATTTAACAATCAGTCATTTTTGTAGGGGGATGTTGTAGGTCTTCGATAGTAGTCATAGCCTCCAGAAAAAAATTTGAATAAGTTTAACACATTGAATGCTTTTCTTTGTGCATTAGGGTCAAGAAGGGGCATAGGAGGATTTGTGGGACCCCATATGCACCTTTTAAACATATTAATTTTTTTCCAAGATTACAAAAATGTCAGATTATATAATGTTTTTTAAAAAGAGAGAAAAAATTTAACATGTTTAAAAGGGGTGTGGGGGTCCCACAAACCCTCCCATGCCTCTTATTCATTCTAATGCACAAAGATAAACATTCAATATGTTAAACTTACTCAACTTTTTTTCAAGGCTATGATTGATACTGAAGACCTATGACTTCCCTCCCTTGCAATATAAAGAAGATATTATCAATTTAAAGGAAAGATTCATCATATATAAAATGAGACTATTTTTTAATACAAAGAAAATTTTAAGTTTCAACTGGTTTAACAACAACCATTTGGCATTAAGGTATATCATTGTGACTATTTTTTATTTAAAAAAATATATACATAAGCTATAAAATTATAAAGTTATAATATCTAGCTTGTTAGGGGGATTTGTAATTAGTTTAAAAATGTTTTTATTTCAGTTTGTTGTCACACAAAAATACCACAAAATGATCACTAGTAGTAGTGATGACAAAGTGAACGAGAATGAGATGGGTAGTGAAGAAGTTGAAGTAAATATAATTGATCATTCTTATGAAAATCCAAACACAAGTTCTATTGGAACTCCACAAGATCATTTTGCATACATGTTAGCCTCTCTTCAAAAATCTGCTAAAAGTCCTTTCAACCCTAAAAGACTATTGGAATAGTTTTCCACCAATATAATTGTTAATAAGGGAAAAAATATAGAGGGCAACAAGTATTGATTGTGTTGTATTTATAAAATTCATTATCATGGGATCTATAGTAGGACTGCACACCACTCATTTCATGAGAGTGAATAGGAGGTTAGAGTTTTTAAAGATATAAAATTGGAACAATAGGTTGAAATGTTAAAGTTGGTTGGGGAGAGTAAGAAAAGAATGCTAATATTATTAAGAAACGTTCATCCAAAATATTACAATCTATTGATAACTATTTTTTTATAATAGTTAGAAAGAGTTATGATAGAGGAAAGAGGAAAACCACTTAAAATACTTAGGTGAGAAAAATATAGTGTTTGGATTAATGAATTCGCAAAAATGTGAGAAAGTTGATGATATAGTAGTCATATTTTATCATGCCTATGTCGGTCTCCCATTTTATTTGGTAGGGTCTCCTTATTTCAAAAGTATGTTGAGAGATTCAATAGAAGTTGGACCCTCTTATATTCCTCGTGGAGAACAATTATGTACCTTCTCAACAAACAATATTCAAAGGTGAACATATTGATGAAAGAAATGAGATAAACATGGATGAGACTTGATGGTTCTATTATCATTGGTTGATTGATATTCGACATTAGTCACTCAATAATATTGTTGTTAAATGTCTTGTCGGTTCATACTTTCTTAGAGCTATTGATTGCTATGAGAAACATACATGGATGTTGATTACTAGTTTATCCTTTTGAAGGAGGTTATAGAGGAGGCCGAGTCTTCTAATATTGTGCAAGTTGTGACAGATTGAACTTGTGTTTGTAATTTAGTTGGTTTGATGGTTGAGAATGCTTACAGATATACTTTTTGGACTCCATCCTATTTACATGCTCTGAATAATGCTTTGAAATACATTAACAAAGTAGATTGGATGAAGATACTAGTGGTTGAAGCTAGAGAAAAGTTGAGAATGCTTACAAATGTACTTTTGGTCTCCATCCTATTTACATGCTCTAAATAATGCTTTGAAATACATTAACAAAATAGATTGGATGAAGATACTAGTGGTTGAAGCTAGTGACATACAAATATTTCTATGTAACAATCACACTTCACTTGTATTATACCACTCCTATTCAAAGAAAGAATTCCTCAAACTAGTTGAGATTGATATGCTAGCTATTTTATTTTGCTAGAGAGGATGTTGAAGTTGCACGATGCTTTACAATCTATGGTGGTTTAGGAAGAGTGAAAAAAGTGGGCTCAATCAAACATAGAAATGAAGAAGATCTGAGAGAAAGGATGCTTAATGATATTTGGTGGTCCAAGATTAGGTTAAATTTTTTAATTTAATTAATATGATTTTACTTGATTTTTTTTTAATTTTAATTTAAAATTTAAGTTATTAGTAGTACTAATGCCTTATAATGCTTAAATGTTGATTGCAAATATATTTACTCTTATCATATCACTTGTTGTGGGGGTAATTATGTAGGGAGATACAGGCCCTCCTAGCCTTGGAGAGATTTATGAGATTTTTGGTAACATGCTTGATCAAATGAGACAAGCAATTTGCAACAAAGATCTTGGATTAAAATTATATGAGGTTGCATATGCTTTTAATCCCAAGTGGTACACACTTAGACCCAACTGATTTATTCTTTCTAAAGATGATGAGGTAATGGAGGGTTTTGGTAAGATGTATAGTAGTGAAGAGGCAATCTTACTTTCAAAGAAGTGGCTTTAGTTTTTTTTATCTTCAAGGTCCTGCATTCAACAAATCATAGGCTAGGATGGATGGGGTCACTATTGCACAAAATAACCTTATTGGATGGTGAAAGTTTCATGGGAAGGAAACACTAGAGTTTAAACAACTTACTATTCATATATTCTCACAAATTGCTAGTTTTTCTATTGAAGAGAGGAATTTTCCTACCTATGGCTTCATCCACTCGATCAAGAGGAATAAGCTTATATTCAGATGAGTAGAAAAGTTAGTTCTTGTTCATAGTGCCTTGAGACATCAAGATTGGTAGATTGTTGAGTATTGTGAAGGCCCTTGGTAAGATGTATAGTAGTGAAGAGGCAATCTTACTTTCAAAGAAGTGGCTTTAGGTTTTTTTATCTTCAAGGTCCCGCATTCAACAAATCATAGGCTAGGATGGATGGGGTCACTATTGCACAAAAGAACCTTATTGGATGGTGAAAATTTCATGGGAAGGAAACACTAGAGTTTAAACAACTTACTATTCATTTATTCTCGCAAATTGCTAGTTTTTCTATCGAAGAGAGGAATTTTCCTACCTATGGCTTCATCCACTCGATCAAGAGGAATAAGCTTATATTTAGATGAGTAGAAAAGTTAGTTCTTATTCATAGTGCCTTGAGACATCAAGATTGGTAGATTGTTGAGTATTGACAAATTCTAGTAGCGTATTGGGGTGATCCCACAATAGTGGTCTACAATTTTTGGCCAAACTAGACATTGAAATTATTATTTTTAACTAAATCTTCACATTTGGGCACCTATAGCGGCTAAACCGTGAGGAATTTGAAGATGATGCAAACTAGAGTCTTGTCACATTTTGTCTGTAGATTCTAATTTTTTTTTTTCAAATTTTTTGGAATCAGATTGCACTTCTTTTTCCATCTCCCATGAAAACTGTTTTTTTTTTCAGAAAACAACATTTTTAAAAAGTGACGCACACCGTATAACGCATAACTTTTTTTCCATGAAGGATAAAACTCTAATTCTTTCAAATTTAGATTTGTAACTCCGATATCTAGTGCTTCCACTTGGTTAGATAGTTTTTTTATTGAATATTTTTTCTTTAATCAAGTTTCGAAGTCAAACCAATTACAATTCAGACATAGTGCGACCTTATAACGCGTAACGTTTTTTGTATATATCGAAATTCATTTTTTTTTGTTGGATCAAAGACTTCAATATTCGGTGCACTCATATTTTTAATTTTTTTTTGATAATCTGCTATTTTTCCACATGTGGAGAACAAAGACCTTCATTTTCGATGAAAAACCTATGTTTAATAAAACTAATAAAACAAATACATAATAAAACCATAACATATGAAAATTATATTCGTTGGATAGCTCGTTCTAAGGACTACTTGATTCTAGTTGGGTTTGTGAAGATTCCTCCATTTTCATCCTCAACTTGAGCTTCAAAGTGCCAAGATTTTGGTTTTTTTTGTGTCTCAGGGGGGGATGAGGGATAAGGGGGTTTTGAGCAAACCATGGTTGAAGGGGTTCGTTTGAACCCCTTTCCAATGCATTTTTTTTTTGGCGGCCAAGATTCAAAGAGGTTCGCTCTTATGGGTTCAGTCGAACCAGTAGGTTCGTACGAACCCCCAAAATCACATTTTTTGCCTTGGGGTCGTTTTTTGTGAGTTTTCGTTCCTCACTTGAATTGTAAACCACTATTTTGGCTTCACCCATTGGGATATTTATTTTGAAGATGTTAAGAAAATTGACAAGGAGGGGTGCAACTAAGATTGGTTGAGATTCTATTGGATGTAGAACAAATTTAGGAAGATAGTGGCGTAGTTAACTCTTTTAATATTGATAGCTTAGATGAGGCATAGTCGTATTTTGAAGTTTGAGACATTGAGTTTAAACTTTAATTTTAAGTTTAAAATTATAAACTTTAAAATTTGAACAATGAAATAATATTGTCATGATTAAAATTTTATTTCTCTAAAGTTTAAAATGTTGTTATACTGTTGTTATATCGTAACCTTGGGGGTTGCTCCCATTTATATTAACCAAAGAAAGTATTGCATAGTTTAAAAATAAAGGGTCATAAGTTATATGAGAGCCCACATACAAACCAAGTCATTAACAAAATCCTTACATTAAAATTCTACCATCCTAAATATAGATACTAGCTTATAATGACTATCATCCTATAGAAAAAAAAAATGAGCTGAAGCTATTAAATTGCTAGAATAAATGAGCAAAATCCATTACTTAGTTCTCCGAGTTGTTGTGGGCAAAGTGTATTAACCATTCCATGCCATTCATCTCCATCAAACCCAACACCTCCTTTAGGAAATTGAATCCCTTTGCAATCTTACACGTTCGTCGCTAAAATACTAAATGCAACTAAGAGGAAAAAATAAATGGAAACCAATCCACCATGCCATCTTTGGCTTAGAGCGAATGAAAGTCAGTAGGAAAGGGAATGCTAGTGCCATATTGAGTAACTTCAAACACTTCATTTAAACCTCCTAGAATATTTTTTTTAATCAAAGTTGTAGCTATACTCTTCACAACATCTTTGATCTCCCCTAGTTCCAAGAGAACAACCACAAGCATAGACGAAATGTCCGAATTTACCCTATATCTATGCTTCGTCACGAGAAATTCGTCTCCCAGAATCCACTGAATTGCAAACAAAATTAGTCCATGTCGTGTCTTGAATAGACATTGCAGCCTCTTCTTCAACACCAAGCCAAGAAATATAATTTTCCATTTGAGAGATTACTAGTTGAATGTGAGTATCCATGATGCAAGAATAGAGGAGAAAAGGCGAAAACGTATGTAACTGATGCATGATCAAACTGAATAAGTGAGGCACAAATTAATTCACATGAACGATGAAGGAGATGAGTAAGTAAAATGAAGGTTTCATTATGATACGCCACTTGAACTATCACATTTTCTAGTTTTTGAATCACTTGTTGAACGAATTAATGATTAACTGTAAGGGCCACGCTAAAGAATGATGATAGCTACATATTCCTTGAAACTGTAGAGGTGTCTACAATTAACTCCTTATCCCTATCCATAGTGAAGTTGGAAAGCTTATCAAACTTAGCATTGGCTTCCCTATATACATGATTCATGGTATAGTCTTCTAAGTTCGTGAGTAGGGAGAACATACAACTAAGAAGGGAGTTCAATTTCAAACAATGTAATTTTTTAGTTCTAATATGATTGATGACTATAGATCAGTCAACTTCAATTGCTAACCTGCCTAGATTCATGCCCAAAATTGCAAACCCAAGAGGAGGTCCTAAAATTGTGGCTCATTATGAGTCCCTAGTTTGAGCCTTCTAGATGTCACACACACCACCTCTCCCTTCTAGTTTGGACCACACATCTAGCTGTTGACTTCTTAGGGTTTTTTTCTTAGAGGTCCCATTAGAGTTTAATTTATACCATCCCTCTAGAGGCAACGACCTTAACAATTTTTTTTTGGAATCATCTCTCTCAGCTCCATTAATGGGGTTATATTGCCAAAACATTATTGTTATACTATTGTCATGATTATTTATTTACAATTTTACTATTAATTTTATTATCATATGTCTATCTCATTTTCTCTCTCTCTCTCTCTCTATATATATATATTTAAAAAATTCATATATATTTTCATCCCTCTCTTGTTCCCAAAATGTGGCCATTAGACTACCATCCCTAAAATGTGTCTCATATAATCCTTGACCCAAACCGCCATGGAACTTAATTTTTTTTTTTTTGCTTGTTTAATCATTTTAGTTAAAAAATCTTAGATTGTTCAAATTTTCATGCCCTATAAAGTGGGCTTGTGCTTTATTTTCTTATACATAAAATAGTGTAGCAATGCCTTTCATATTTAATGTCTCCTAGCTTTTTCTCCATCAATAGTTTTATTTTTCTATATTATCTTCCAAATAAGGAGACATTAAATATGAAAGGCATTGCTACATTAAATATGAAAGGCATTGCTACACTATTATTTTTCTCCTTATTTGGAAGTTAATATAGAAAAATAAAACTATAGATGGAGAAAAAGCAAGCAAACATTAAATATGAAAGGCATTCCTACACTATTTTATGTATAAGAAAATAAATCACAAGCCCTCTCTATTTTAAAAACTATGATTGATAGAGATTTAGTTTAATCTCTCCTTATTTGGAAGATAATATAGAAAAATAAAACTATAGATGGAGAAAAAGCAAGCAGACATTAAATATGAAAGGCATTGCTACACTATTTTATGTATAAGAAAATAAAGCACAAGCCTAAAAATTTGAACAGTCTAAAAATTGTTAACTAAAATGACTAAACAAGCAAAAAAAAATTTAAGTTCCATGGCGGTTTGGGTCAAGGATTATATGGGACACATTTTAGGGATGGTAGTCTAATGGCCACATTTTGGGAACAAGAGAGGGATGAAAATATATATGAATTTTTTAAATATATATATATATATATATATATATATATGTAGGGAGAAAAAGAGATAGACAAATGACAATAAAATTAGTAGTAAAATTGTAAATAAATAAGGTGCATGTCAAGTTCTACGCTTTAGACTATGTTCTTGTAGGGGCTATCTATTTTTTCAAAATTAGAAGATTTTTAAACAAAGATTTTTATAAATTTTTAAATCCTCTTTTATTTTAAATTTTTGATGGAAGTCTGGATTTTTAGAAAAGAAACTATAGTAATTGTCTAAGTAAAAATTAGAATTAAAAAAATAGTATACAAGTTGTCTTAGATATAAAAGTTCTAAAGAAGTTGGTGAATCGATCTTTTAGCCCCTTCCCCAATACCAAGTTATTGCACATTAAGGATCCAAAGATCCTTTAAATAGGAAAAATATATGAATAAACATGTGTCTATATGAAAAATTGCTAGGATGATTAAATAGAGTTTATATTATCAAACACTCTCCCATAAAATATTATGTCATTAGATAAAGTGACTAGATTATGGGGGATACCTACAATTAATAGTCTTGTTAGCTACCCATGCACAAATGAAGAACATAAATAACACCAATTCCTTATCAATAGTAGAAAAACTTATCTTTAATCAAAGGTTTATTGAAGAAATCTGCTAGCTACTCATTGGTTGGTGTATATACTAGCTTGATTTTCTCATTGAGGATATTCTCATCAATGAAGTAATGTTATATTTTAATATACTTGAATAAGCATGGAACATTGGATCCTTGGATATTTTCAACACATTTAGATTATTGCAATACATAATTGTGGGATTAGGTTTTGGGTGATGAAGATCCTTAAGAAATTGTCTAAGCAATATTGCTTCATATGTCAGTACAACAATTGCCTTGTACTTGGCTTGAGTGGATGACAATGTAATGTTAGGTTTCTTCTTACAACTCCATAAAATAATAATGTATCTAAGATTAAAGTAATAATCAAGTGTTGATTTCCTATATTCTATATCACTTTCCCAATCTAAATCTAAAAATCTAGCAAGTTAAAGGCCTCATTCTTCGAATATTTGAATCCAAAGTTCTATGTTCCTTGAAGATATCCCATAACTCGCTTTACATCTAATTGATTACTTCATTTTGGATGAGTCATAAATTAAGACAAGATTCCATAAATTAAGACAAGATTCCAAGTATAGGAGATATGTTTGGACAAGTAGTAGTCAAGTAAATAAAATTTCCTATCAAAATCTTATATAGTGTTTCATTAACAACTTTACCATCAATTTCTATAGGAAACTTAGTGTCTCCATTGGTGTTGGTGAAGCTTAATAGTCTCGCATTTTGAACTGTGTGATAATTTATTGGGTGTATTTCATTTGAGAGAGCAAAATTTTCTATTTGTTTGCCATACAATAATTCTAAGAAATTTTAATGTAGTAATCAAGTATTAGAAATTTCAAAATTGGTCTTCATATCTTCTATTTCATTTGTAAGTGATTGATCATTCTTGGTAATGAACAAATTGTTAGGAAATTACTAGATTGATAAAACCATTTCCTACATATCCTTGTGAGAGAAAGAAATGAATACATTTTTACAAAATAACCATAACATAAAGATCAAAGACATACCATAAGATTATACAGGATATACCCTAAGAAAAATCTCAGGAGGGAAAAATCCAACCTCCAAAAGCATCCAAATTCAATGTATTATTCAACAATAAAGTATTATAATACACTTACAGAGTCTTCATAAATACTTATCAAATATCAATCTTCCTCAATGCGTCCTCTATGTGCCCAAATAGAATGGGTAACCATGCAACCACACATCACATGCCATGCTTCATATATGCACTCTATAAGAGAGCTCAATACAAATGAAAGCCAACCTCAAATCTTATGATAGCCAACATCAATAAATAAATGTATGCTTGCTTTAATAGATTCTTGAGCTCACAAAAATATAATCATGTTATTACAAGCCATGTTTCTCAAAACCATTGACCCCAACATATATTTTTTGGGACTAAGTTTTCCCAATAAACATTTTTCTAATATACAACCCACACAAAAATAATCTACCAATATTACAATACAACTTTACAAGTGGACCTAAATAAATATTTAATGTGGCTAGAAACATCTCTTAAGATGCATTGTAAATAAATACTTATTTTATATAATTAAAATATTTTTTTCTTGTGCAAGGTGTACAACACCCTTTTTCCTAACATTCTTCCACTCGTTGTATGCATTGCATAAAGGCCAATCGATGAAACACATCATCATATCCATCCATAAAATCACATGAATCTCTAGCATGATTTTGTACTCCATCAACATACCTACAATAACATCCAAGGTGACCACCATCCCAAGCATGAACTGCTCTCATCCTTCAACTTTCCACATATGGAAGAAACAAGCGAAGGTGAAGGTGCACAATCCAAAGAACACAAGCATCAAATACAAGTGATAAAAAGGTCCAAGCAACCGCTAAGGAAAAAAATCACATGATTGGAAATAGCAGCCACAAGAAATTTAAATACAATATTTGTTCCACATAAATGAGACCCATCTGAGACATCCACATTCTCGTGCCCTCACCAATGAGATACCCCCAAAAAAATGGATTTTTGAAGTTAGTTATCATTGATCAGAGTTATAAGCATGAAGCAAGAAATCATAAAATGGTATTCTAGAAATACTGTCAATAATGGTTCTAGTTATATGTGTGTGCTTTTTGTAGGAAAAATAAGAATCTATAAAATGTCTTTGGGAGCCAACCAAAATAATAAAGTAGGTGACAAGGATAAAACTCAAAACGAGACAATTGAAATAGGATAATGCACACACACTTAATAAGGACCCACAATCTTTTATTTTGAGAAAACATGCAATCATGATTTCACAAGGGGAGACAAGGGTTTAGAATATAAACAAAATAATCTTACGAAACATAATCATTATTAGAAATAATTCTTCATGGGTTGCTCATGCATTGACAACTTCAAAAATTCACCATTTAGACTTTTCAAATAGAAAGTGCTTTGGTCATATTAGTTCCTAATGATATATAGGTCTAATCATATTGGATTAAACTTTTCATGTTTGTGCATGTCTTCAGCTCTTGCATTTCATAATAAGACCTTGTTAACCAGTTGAGCACACTTTTTCTTAGCACTTTTGTGAAATAAGTTCTCTAACACAGCCCTTTTGGTGTGCCGAATTTTTCTCAAATATTGATCTTCTAACTTCATCCAGTTTAGTGAGCTTACTAATCCTCTATGAGAGATCATCCTCAATGCCGTCAACTTGTTGCAATAGTGTATGTATACACATTTTATAGTAATGGGTAAAGTAGCATTTGTGCTATATAATAAGTCAAATCGACTTTTACTTGCAAGTCTCTTAAAAGTAATCCTATTAGTCCATACTAAAAACTTTAATTTGTTATCTCATCTTTTCTTTATTTATTCTAGACTCCTAATAATCTTCATCAAATATTTATTATCAAAATTTGCGTACCTTGTGGATGATATGGGGATGAGTGAGTGATACTTATTCTATTTTTGGTGTATAAATTAGTAAAATCATATGCCTTAAACACATGGAATTTTGAAAGCACAATTCTTTGGGATACTCTAAATTTAATTACAATATTATTGAGAAAAAAATTAATTACAAACTTAGATTTACAACCCTCTTTGTGCAAATATCCTCAACCCACTTTTTAAAGTGATTAGCCACAAGAATAAGCTTGAATCCATTATTTGATCTGTTAGTGATCTCACTTATGAAATTCATTCCCCATTGTTATACTTGAGACTCAAATAAAATTATATGAAAGACATTATATTTGGAAGTGTCTACCGATTTTTTTAATGAAATTTATGAATGAATTTATGATAATCATTTCAATTGACACATTTTAAAAATTCCCTTTAGAGTTCTTCCATATAAGCTCACCTTTCAATAAGATATATTTTTGGCCTACAAGTTTTTAAGGTTCTTTAGTTATTTTCCTCCATATTGGGTAGACAATAAATATGATCTAAATACCATGAATCATTCTTTAAAACACAAGAAACATAAGCATTATCATCATTTACATTGTTACCTTCAATAACCTTTAGATTTGAATATACCATGAGCTTGGCCAACCTTTGGCTTCTAACCAGCTTTGTAATATGAATTTGCAAGTCATATTCTTGGATTTTGTTGATCTTCCAGACCTCCTTCTTGATGCTTCTTGTTAAGTGAAGAGGCCTTCAACTGCAATGTGAGGAACATGTACTAGGCCACAATGTGGTTGTAGTGAGGTATGATTTAAAGCATAGGTACACTGCTTCTTGAGAATTGACTAGATTCAATGATTCATGAGCCAAATTTCTCAAATTGAGGTTCGAGGCCCGAGACCCAAGTACTCAATAATTTTGGTCAAATTCAATGAGTCCCAATGGGTAGACTTGGTTGTGATTGGGAATAATTAAAACTCGGAAAATTAAAAGAAAAACTAAAAACTAAGAACCTATTGATTTAAAATAACCTCCAAGACTCCAAAAGCACATTCATTTCATTTGTAAGCACAAGTAGTTCAGTAAAAAGGAGTATTGGAGCCAAAATCGCATGTCATAGAAGATAAAACCATCACACAAGTTGAGCAACAAACATAAATTGAATCTTCCTCTAGAAGACTAGTATGGGTTAGGCTACTAAATCTTCCTCTGTAATTTTTGGAAGACTCCTATTATGAGACCATTGGCAATGTGATTGGTTGTTTCTTTAAGGTTGACCCTCTTACCTACACTGATCACTTTGTATCCATGTATTTTGGTGGACATAGATATCTCCAACGCTCTTCATGGGGATTTTATTTTGATGATGGGGGATAGGCCTTGGTCTTAATTGCTTGAGTATGAGGGTATCCCCTTTAGATGTAGATTATATGTTACATTTGCTACCTAGCTTTAAATTATCCACTCTCATGATGTAAGGGTGTGTCTACGTATTTGGAGGAATACAATGATCACTTGATTATTTATGCCTCTAACTCCTTGGTTGATGGGTCCTCTTAGGATGATGAGACTTATAAGGATATTGGGTCTTCTCCTTTCATTCCCCTTGAGGTTTGAGTCACGTTCCCAAGGGAGCTTCTCATGTGGTTGGCACAACTCTGAAGAGTTCCATTTGTTCAACTCCTTTGGCTCCTATTGGTTTTTCTTAGTGTCTTATTTCTAGTATTCATGTATTCCCTTAATATTAATGTGGCATCCATCTACTCTTAAGGTAGTTGATTTTTGGTTGGCATCTCTTGGTAGAACTTCCTTTGTGTGCATTGCACTCGTTGATGGGCCCTCTAAGGAGCATTATATGCCCCTTCTCCTAGGTTTGAGGATTTAGAAGATAATATTTCCTAGACAATTGTTTAAAGGTAGAAGTAAGGTCTTGCCAGACTTGTCTCCTAATTGCATACTAGAGTTAAGACTACAAGGTTGAATAAGTTAGGATCTGACATTATTTAGGTTGGATCCTTAGGTATTATTTTGTGCTTGGAAACTTGGTTATAATTATATATGATCTTGCTTGGCAGCTTGACTAGAGTTGTATTATTTATCTCCCATCTAGAATCTATTGTGAAGGCTTTGTGTTATTTTTGATGAACATAGTTTATATTCCCTTCAAAAATATTTTATCTTAATAAAAAAAAAACATTGATTAAATATTATTGGGGCAGATTTACATTGGCCCTTGAAGCATACAAAGGAGACTACAATGCATTTAGAAGAGCCCACCATTGATTTAGAATAATTCGCCATTGATATGAAGGAAAATTTAAGAGGCATTTTTATATTTTAAACCTTTTTAATATCATTTATCCACATTTAAAAATAAGATAGGAAAAATATTACAAAACTAGCTAATTTTAATCCTTTCTTAAGAACAAACCCTACCTATTTTTGTAATTTTTCTAATTTATAGCTACAAACCCAAAATATTTTTATTTCAATTTTAACTTATTGTTAGTTTAACTAAAAACCCTAAATATTAAATTATTTTTCATTTATAAATTATTTTAATGTTAGTCCAATTAGATAAGACCGTAATTGGAAACATATCATTCCTGGGTCAAAGAAAGGGGAGTTCATTTGTACAAATTGCAAAAAAAATGCTTGGGGGAGATATTAATAGATAGCAATATTACATCACATAAATATCATGTTGAGATGTTAAAGCATGCACATTAACACCTATTGAAGTTGTGTATAGTGTATAGAGCCAATTAGAGACCTTTGAGCAATATAAAGAACTAGAAAAGATTCAAAGAGAAGAGAACCATTCATGGAAACTCTTTTTCTTTGATTCCTCTATTTCTTAGATATTCGAGTAATGGTAATAATAGCAATAGTGGTAGCACTAGTGTTGGGCCTAGAGTTCGGGGATCTAAATTAGATTCATATATGGTACTATGTACTACTCTAGGTTCTTAGGAGTTACTTGAGAGTATGGGTTTGAATAATAACAAGCATAATTCAATAAGGAGTGCAATAAGAGAATTTTGATTTTATTGTACTATTTTGTTTTAAGTAGTTAGATAATGAGTTATTATTTTTGTTTTAAAATATTTTTTGATTTTTTATCTTAAATTTTTGAATTTAGAGCTTTGTAGAATTTACGCTCTAAATTTTATAATACTTATTTTATTTTATTTGTTTTAGTCTCTTTATTTACAAGCTATGGCATATTCCATTATTGTTTTTGGGAGGGATTCAAAGCCCCTAATTATGAGGAGATAATGGGCTCTATTTTGACTCAAAAGATGGTTGATGTGAAGGCTGCCATTGACGAGCATCATGAGATATAAAGGAGGAAGGATTGCACCATTGTTGAATTTCCTTATTGCTTCCTCAAGGGATTATACTTTTTTAAAATCCATTGTTCTAGTATTTAAGATTTTTATTTTTTAATTTCTACTTTATTGACTAACACTAGTATTTCATATTTGATTATTTTTTTCTCAAGTTGCATAGTTTTCTTAAAATCTATTGATACTTTAGGAAACATAAAAATATTTGAATTCCTTTGTGAGGTTTTTGAGGGAGTCTTGGCCAAGGTGAATGAAGAGAATGTTTTGCAAATAGATACAAATAATATAATAAAATAAGAATAAGAATGAAGAGAACGTTTTGCAAATAGATACAAATAATAGAATAAATTATATTATTATTGGTAGATTTATTATGGATAGGCACCCATCTTTATTCCAAACTCCTTGTTTTGCTTATTGCCTTGAGCTTATATTGGAGGATATTCCAAATATCCCATAGATCAAAGCATGTATGGAGAATAGTAAGAACATTTAAAAATTTATATATAACAATACTTGGGTCTTTATATTGATGAGGAAATACATGGGCAAAAAGAGTTATCATTTAAGAATAATGCACTTTGTGACAAACTTTATCACATTGCAATCTTTACTTTAATTAGAGGCTACTTTGAAGTGTATTTTTGTTAGTAAGGAGTAGTTTAAATTATCATATGCTATGCATGAGTTGACATGGATGATTAAATTCTCAATGAGCATAGCTTTTGGCTTCCGATGAAGGAGATCATAGATGTAAGTTCATATTTTTATTCTATTTTTGTTCACACTTATTTATGTTAATTTTAATAATAAATTATAGCTCATAGAGCCTTTAGTTTTTCTCATTCGAGTTGTTGATGCAGAGAATATATGAGGGCATGGATAGGGCCAAGGATGCTATTAGATCCATTTATGCTAGGTTTGAGAATAAATATCGTCCTATATGGACATAATTGTGTGTCGCCAAAAAGTGTAGTCTTTGGAACTTTTTCACTCATTTTGGTTTTTTCCCTTGGATTTTGGCCTTGTTTTACCTAGATTTAGTCTTGAAAGCTTGCGCAATTCAACGACTATCTAACGGTGTTTTACTAAGGAGTTGTGAAGTGTTGTAACACATTTCCTCACTTTTCTAAGACCTTTTCAACATGATTCACCTAAACAACCTCCCTCTACCCCTTTTCAAGCCTTGTGCCAAGGTGTTGTAAAATGTTGTAAGACATATTCACATCTTCCTAGGTTTATCATCACTAATTAACCTTTTTCTTATGCTAATTTGTCTCCTTAATGTACTTTTAGTCTCGACTTAAGTGTGTTTTGAGAGGCAAACCTGATAAACTTCATTAAACATTATTTAATTCTTGACCACCACTTGAAATTGCCCAAGTGGACCAGGTCGCCTCCTTGGGCGACCTAGTCTCTTCTGGCTTAAAATTCAAATTTAAAACAAAATCTAACAGGAATCTTGCCTCCTAAACCCTAGTGATGACCTATCATGTTGCATTTCGGGAAAATTAGGGTTTTGCATGTACAAATAAGGGTTTTCACCTTCATTTTAACCCCCCCTCTCCTAAGATCATTTTGCATTCACAAGCACTCTTACACTCCTATCTTCACAAGAAAGTAATTGAGCATAAGGCATCACAAGCTACTTCCATTGGATTTGTTCTTGCATGTTGCAGATTTTAGCAAGCAAAGGTTTGGTAAGTGTTTCTATTAAGTTCATCATTCAAGCATCTTCTCCTTCTTTTGTTTCTCATTTGGGTTTAGCTACCATCAAAGGGGTTTGACTTAGGCAAACCCCTATTTCCTAACCCCAACATTCTCTTGGTCTTTGCATGTGTTTGCAGGTTTTGTACTCATATTTGGTGAAGTACAAAGTGTTGGAGAAAGTAAAAACATTCCACTCAAGTCACATCAAAGCATCAAACCCTAGAAGGAGCAACAAGACGAGTTGCAGGCTGTTTTTGGGAGTTTCAAACACGGATTGTGTCAGAAAAGGGAAACATCAACCGGGACCCACAAAATCAGAACCCGAATCCTCAGAAAGCATCAAGAGGACTAGGTCCCCTATTGGCGAACTTGTCCCTGTGCTAAGCCTGAAAAAAGATTTTTGCATTTTTGGATACCCTTTTCGTCGAAACCTGGTCCGACAAATTTTCTCGACTAGGTCGCCCAACTTGGCGTAAGTATCCCTCTACTGATTTCAGGCATTTTCCAGAATATTCCAGGGCCTCTCATCTGTAACATTACATTTCCAGGTGCACAAGTTCTCAACTCTCTCGTTTACTTTCTGTATTGCATACATTTTAGGTCATTTAGGTTAACTTACATTAGTTTATATTTACTTTGTTTACATTGCATAAGAGTAGATTAGTATCATTTTATTTTCAATTTTCAGCCACACAACACACACACACATCGCAACCTTCATCAGTCAACCCTCCCTTTGAATGCAACTGCCAAATATCCCATAACCACCAAGCGGAAAGAGTGTCATTCCCACACACCAAGTGCTCCTATGGTGAAAAACCCTAGGGGCCTAGTAAAGGGAATCCTTTTTCCCTAGGTCTAGTGTTATATTTTTGGTGGTTCACATTGATTGATGATGGCACCTTTGGCTTTATAAGACATTACATGTAGCTGTTTACTAGTTTAATCGAAAATTTCAATTTCATGTAGATTTTCGCTTAGATGAGGAGGTTTTGTGTGGAATTTACATAGTAATAAAGTAAATGGTACTTGATCCTGAACCTGGAGCTAAGATAATCTGAAAGATCTATAGACTTGCACAAGGGAAGATTTTCTGCGTGACATATGCAAGGAAACTCAACAACATTGCAATTAGTTAAAAGTCAATTGAGAGTGTAATCTAAGTAGAAAAATTAAAAGTATTATCATTTTACGTTAATGTTGAAATTCAATGCTGAAACAATGAGATTGAGTTTTCTCTTCTCATTTTAGGTGAATGGTGGGAAAGGTTTTGTGGTAATGTATCAAATATTGAGAGGATTTTAGTTTGTGGCTTGAGATAACCATGCAACACTTTAAGATGCTATTGCAATTGGAGTATGTTCGAGCACATACATTCCAAGAAATAAGAATTTATTAGTGCAAAGATTGGATGATCTTATTTATAGTCATTATAGTCTGAGTACCTTTGTCACAAGTAAATATTAGGCACCAAATTATCTCTCATCACTCTAGAGGAGGTTAATCCATAGTTAGATTAGATCATTGAGGTTGAGGATCTTATCTTGAGTGAGGAATTTGCATGGGTCAGATTGAGAGATTTAGAGGTGGAGGTAGTTGGCATGTTAGAGAAGGATAGAGCATGAGTAGATCCCAAGGAGGTTGGTGTCATTGATACATAGGCATATATCATGGCTACATCATCATAAGGGACCTATCCTAGACGCTTTTGTAGGGATTTTCGTATAACTATGGATGTTGGAATGAGTGATGAAATATCCTCTAAGACATAAACTTATTCTTTTATTTTTAATATTTATTTTGATACCATGGATTATTAAATCCATGAGTTATGTATATACTTGACAATATTCACATCTCTTAAAATGTTGTTTCCTCCAACTAAAATTTTCTTGTATTCTCATGTAATCGATGCATACTTTTTTATGTAATAAAGTAGCTTCTATTTGATTAGTTTTGGGTCTTTGAATTTTATTTATTTAAGCATGCATGATACACATTTCAAGTCCTTAAAATTTTCTATATTTTATACTTTTTCAATTTACAACTCTTGGTTGAGTTTAAGCACCAAGTCCTAAGTCTACGTGTCCAAAATTATCCTGTAGAGTTTGAGTTGAGTTTGAGTCTTGTTACATTGGTTTGTAGATTTTATTTCCTTTACCAATATATACACTTGCTTCTCCATAATTGAGTAGTTTTCAATTCAAATTTTTTAGAGTGACTTACTAAAAAAGGCTATAGACTACTCATAACCTTCCTTATTTTTCTACATTAGAACAATTCCATCCATATAATAAGAGGAAAATAAAAATAGTTGAAAATGCTTTGAATAATTAGGGTTAGCTAAAACCATTACTTACATCAAAACTTCTTGTATTTTCAAGAATGACTCAACAGGTTCATCGTTCCAATTGATCACTTGTCCTTCCTTCGTCATTTTGTAAATATGCTTAGTCTTGTTAGCAAAGTTGGGCACACGCTTTCTTACAAAGATGAATTGCTCAAAGAGAGACTATATTCCTTTAAGTGGCTTAGGTTGAGATATGAGATTTATGGCCTAAAATCTATTAGGATTAGTCCTAAGTTCCTAACTCCCTTTGTAGACACAATATATTCTAATAAATTTCCTTCTTCTATTTTAAATATATACTTCTTGGGGTTCAAGGAGATACCATATTTTGAACACGTTGTGAAGATGATCTTTAAGTACTCACAATGATCAAATCTATCCTTTAGAGAAATTTGTAAGGTCATATTAGAATATAACAAATATTTTATTGATTAAACTTTAAAATGTCACATTTATAGCTCTTTGAAAAGTATCTTCGACACTTTAAAGATTGAATGGCATTCTTGCATGAACCCATATGCCCCATGGTGCAGTGAAGGCTATTATTTATTAATTTTATTTGCTTGATAACAACTTGATTGTACCTTGAAAAATCATCCATCATAGACATTATCTTAGATCTAGCTACCTTTTATTAACAAATTCTCTATATTATTTACAAATCATTAGGTATTGCATTTGAAACCTAGGGTAGGTAGTAGGTTCAATGGGATTCACCTTATCATTACAATATGTTATGAAACTACTAGGTTCAAGAATAATATAACAGGTTTCATTCTATTTCTTATCTTTCCTAGGTCCTCAATAATATATATCTTTTTCTTGTGTAAACTTTCTCGCCATACAGAGGGGTAGTAGCAAAAAATAGATCTATCCGTATATTATCTCGTATTGACGCATGCCACTTTCTTAACACTATGATAATATTCATTAAGAGTGATTTACTTGGATATATTGCAAGCTGAACTTCAACTCCATTCACAATATCAATTGATGGCACACACTTCTGTGATGCCCAAGGTAAAAATTTTTTTCATGACTTTGAAATATTAAGGCCTAATTTATGCATGACCTCCAATAGAATGACATTACTAGATAATAATTTGCAACCCACAATTATGAGCAAGCCACCAAATTTATAAACAAAGAAATACAAAAATGATCTACACTTATTTGATTGTCAACCAAGGATGTTCCTAAATACACTTTAGGGGATTATTGGGCATTCACATTAACATGAGGGCTATTTGAAGCATTATCAAGCTGATTACTATATGTTGTAAGGGCAATTAGGTAACCAAGAATACCATTTTTGTTTTCATGAATACTTAGTAGTTTAGTCTTCTACACCTACACTTTGATATGACTCAATGAATTAGGCCATGCCTATGGTTGTGTAGTTATGAAATAGATTTGACTCTAGGATTGTGACATTACGCGCATTTAGTATGTACTCTATTACTTGATTAATCAACCAATTTCCTTTTATTTGAATAAGGGATTTTATTCATTTGCAAATTGGCTTCTTCTTGTTGAACCTACTTTTTTATTTCATTTTAAAGTTAACAAGTACTTGTATTACCTTATTAGCATGAAAATTACCCATCAATACCTTTACCTTCTTAAATTTAGGCATAAACTTTATTTGCACTATAGGATTCTAAATATTATCTTTCATCTTCTCTTGAATTCTCACTATTGGACCTTTTGTATCAACTTCTATAATAATCTTTTGCTTACCCATGTTAACACTAAGAGCTTCTATATTTAATTTAACTACAACACGGGCATTAGGCTTAACGCCAACCTACCTCTTTCTTAATTGATAATCACTTTGTACTTGTATAACAACCTTGGTCAAATTTTAGATATTTTGAGTTTAAGGCTTGGCTCTTTTGTATCTCTATTACATGAGATCCTTAAGATGGTAAAATCATGTATTAGCACTTAATACTAATTTTAAGTATTAATATAATCACAATCATGAATAACAACATATGTTGATTGATAAAAGGAATCTATATATTCCCAAGTATAAAAATGCTCATCATGTTGTTTAATATCATGCTCATCTTCGAAGTCTCGCCCTTCATCATATTCTTCTTCCTTTTTTATACACTTCATAGGGTCATATGGAATGCAACAATAGTTACACCAAGATATTTCCTCTTGCATGTTTACTTCATCCCTCCTTAGTTGGCTTGGAGTCTTTTTTCATGTGACCTATGATTTTGATGCCTTGGTGCTGCCTTTTTATCATTTGGGTTGGGCTTCTTTGACTAGTCATGATTGTAAGACATGTCAAATA
The DNA here is from genome assembly GCA_007115665.2 of Sequoiadendron giganteum. Classification (NCBI taxonomy): domain Eukaryota; kingdom Viridiplantae; phylum Streptophyta; class Pinopsida; order Cupressales; family Cupressaceae; genus Sequoiadendron; species Sequoiadendron giganteum. The sequence continues at coordinate 580,215,987 of CM021101.1, forward strand.
GTAATAGGATTGAAATTTACTATGTTGTTCAACAATATGAAGGTTGAAAACCTTTTCATTGTTAGTCACTCTATATAATAAGTTCATCAATGCACCCATAAAATTTTCTAATTTATCATAGGTGGGATATTTAAATAATTTTTTCCAGGTGGAGCTAGCTTCACATTTGCCTTCTTAATTTATTTTTGATGCCCTCATATTCATTTCAATATTAATGGCTAAAGAATATGCCTCTTAAAGTTTGGGAGATCTTATCTCTATTAAAATATTATGTTAGAATTGAAAGCTCTATAATATAAAACTAAGCATATGGATTCATTTTCCGTAAGATGAGGAGGTCCTTTTCGTAGTGTAGGAAATATATCTATTATTAAAATCAACCATGGATTCATTTATACCTATGTATCTCAGGGACACGTCCTCAAAAGGAAACATTTCAAGAACGTGGGGACACCTCAGAAATGTCTGCTCGTCGTCCCCAAATTCTTAAAAAAGTTGGAAGTGTTTTCGGTATGAAGCTCAAAAAAGCAAAAATGCCATGGGACAACTAGCTGTCCCTGGGATGGTTGAGGGATGTCTAAATGCCCTTCAACCGTCCTGGGGACAACTGTCCGTACCCTACGACCCAATGACTTTCCAATTTTTTTTTTTTTGTAAAACACAAAAAATAATAAAAGTTAAAGGGGTGTGGGATGCTGATTAGGGACAGTTGCATATTTCTATATTTTATGTCTTTTTATAGCTGAAACTTGCAGCCTTTGGGCAACTTGATGTAATTTTTATATAATATATATGCACATTCTGTCAATGAATGCAATTAAATTTTATTAAAATTTCATTTGCTTGTCTTTTTCTATGAAATAAAAATTCCAAATATCAATTGAACTCTAATATCATGTGTTAAGGTTTTATGATGTATATGATGATTGCCTTATCATATGAATATTTGAAATTTTATATATTTTATAAATTTTACTTATTTTTAATAGCCATCCCCTGCTGTCCCCTAAAAACGGCCTCCCTCTTGTCCCTGCCCCCAAAACGTGTCCCCTTGTCCCCTGCAGTCCTTGGCTCGAAAACTTGGGGTGACAAATTTCTACTCTTTCTTATTATAGTCAATTTATAATTAGATTATTACCTTTTAGTAGGAACACTAAGGTCTTAAATATTAGTAAAAATCCTTGAAGATATTCTCCTTCCATCTTACATCTTCAAATGATTCTTTTAGTTGAATTCTTCAAGATAAAACCATCACTTTTTACTAAAGTAGGGTATGAGTTGAATCTTCAATAGATTTTTGAGCACCTCGAACAAAGGTTAGCACCTTGAGTACCAAAAAAATATTAAACAAAGTCCTTGGCAAGGGTGTCATTTTTTAGTACAAATTGATAGGTAACAATTATGTGCAACAAAATATCAACCAGAAAAAAATTGGCTTGCAGTTGAGATGTTGAACAAAGTTCCAAACATCAATAATGGTTTTTCTTGTTAATTATGCAATTCGTTGGTATAAGTTGGCAAAAAAATAATACACACAAGGAAAATAACATCTAATAAAATTAATAGGTGCTTGAGATACTATAATATGTTTCAATCATCGATAATGAACTTTCTCAATAGTGATGTTGTTTGTTGACACTCAAAACTGCATACCCCACAAACCTAAAGAATGGATCTCAAGACCTAGACCCATGAACAACATCAACCTAGGATGATAAAGAAAAATTGTGATCATAATACAAGAAGTTAACGGTCAATTGGTAAGAGAGAGTGGCTCTTTTTCTTTTGTCTTTGTAAGACCTAGGAGGGTGTTCCTTGAAGTTATGATAGGAAAATTAAAGAGAAATAAAATCAATATAGGTGATCTCTTAGAAAATCATACCCTGTGTGTAGAAATGCCCCAAAAATTTATCATTGACCAATACTATATTGATTTAATAACTTAGAAACTTTTTAAACTCCCTTAAATAAATTAAAAAATATAATGTATGCAAGCAAATATTTAAAAAAAATTATTTCTTGCCAAAGTTATATGTATTTCTCATATTATCACACATGATTGTGATAAGAAAAAACACATACCCCTTGAAATTATTAATTAAATTAGCCCTCACAAGGTATACTAATGCTAAAGAAATTAGCTATGCAAGATTGGCAAAATAATTAAGACTATCAAGATGTGACAATTTTTTTTTTGAAGTATGTGGTGGAGGATTTAATTACTAGAGATTGGTGCCTTGATATATTTGTGTGATGTATTTGAGCTTCAAAATTAGAGACAGTTGTGTGTATGTAAACCTTATGTTTTGATTATGATAAAACTGGAAGGGCCAAAACCTGTTTACAAAGCAGCCATAGAGGCAGAAATCTGGTGACTCGCAAAAAGTGAGATCACCTAAAAGGAAGAGCAAAACTCACCAGAAGTGAGCCAGGAAGAACAAAAAACAAGCCATGCTTTTGACCGGAGCATGAAACCGAGAGGCAAAGATTAGCTGCAAGAAACTAAGGCAGCAACAACCAGGTAACCCAACACCAAAACACAACCTTTACTGACAAACCCAAGCTCCACCTCAATAGGAGCAACAAAGGAGATAGCCAGCAAGGGGAGACAACCCTCCAACGTGCCCGCAAAGCCATAATCCACCACAATAGGAGAACCATACCAAGCAAGCAGCTAAGGAGAAAAAACACCAGCATAAGTAACAAGAGAAGCTCCCTTATGAACCTCGATAATCCAGACAGTAAGTAACAACCAAAGAGACAGAATAAAACCATCAAGAAGGTAAAGATCAACACCCTTCTTAGAAAGAGTAAACATAACTCCTCTTTAAAAAAACCTAAAACCCAACCCCTATGAGGGCAAGAGACAACACCCCAAAACTTCACAACATCCAAAACCACCAAGGTCGGGCAGACAACAGTAAAACCCACAACATTACACCCTCAACAAAAAAACAAAGCAAGGGAAGAACACCTCCTCCTTAAATAGAAGATCCAGAACCTCCAAGAAAACAGGGTAGGACCCCTGCTTCACAGCTGAGCAGAAAGCACAAAACCAACTGCCTCCAAAAGAGAGAGTAGAGAGCACGGTGATCACAAGACGCCCAAAGGCACTAGGGACCACCCCACTGCAAACAAGAGCCTTCATAAACTGCATAACTAGAAAATGGAAAGCCACAAACTTCCAACCCTCTTCACCATCAGCCAACACTAATAGCTGAAACAATACCAAGAGGGAAACACTCTCCAAGACAGGCCAAACCATAGGCAACCCAATAAGATAGAGTCTTGGGAACAAAGAAAGACTGTAAGAATCCCCTAGCCAAACGGAGAGGAGTTAGGAGATTCAGAAAGGGGAACCATAGTAGCAGCTACACCCAACTTACCTCATGTCCCCATGCGGCTGCTTAGCTTATTTTGGCTAGCAACCACTGCTCAACTTATTTAGGTGTTATTTGTGGAGCTGATGGCCCTATGAATGCTTAGTTTTTTTGCTTATTTTTAAGCAGCCAGCTTAAATCTGTATTAATAGTATTAATAATAATTTGTACAATAAAAAATTTGAAAAACAAAAACAAAATCAAATATTAAAAAAGAGGGAAAAAAATTTGTGGAGCCACGTGGATTTTTAGAAATATGCAGTTGCTGCTTATTTCCAGCCCCCCCTCTTTTTCCACAGCTTATTTTCAATTCCTAAACAGTAGCTGCTCCATTAAAATAGGAAAAAATTCCAAATTATCCTTTCCCAAAAATAAAATTTATACATGGGAATACCCCTGCTGCTTAAATTTAAACAGAAAATAAAATTAAACAGCTGCATGGAAACATAAATTAGAAACAAAAAAGATTAATCAACGATCCCCCCAAAAAACTCCAAAGCCAAGAAAAAAGCCCAGAAGCTAATCTCATCCTCACAACACTTGTGAGGGCAACAAAAAAATAGAGCACTCTTCGCCCCGCAGACAAGCCAATACAAACACCAACAGTAGCCACAAGCGACCTACACCAAGCCAAAAAGGTGAACACACTCGCCCACCAGTAGCCTGGTCACCGAGCACAGGCAACCAATGCAGAAAAGCAGAGGGTCAAAGAGAATGAAGAGATCAGAGGGAAAAGCCCCAACACCAGCATTCAAAAATATCCTCTAATTGAAGCACCAGTCCACACCCCAGGCAGCATCGGCATCCTCAGACACGGTGTCCCCAACGAGACCCCAGTTGGCAGAAGAGCCCAGAGAAAGACAAAGGGGCTAGCAAACAGTGCCAAAGGAAACACAAAAACCCCCGTCTCCAATGTCAAAGTCGTAGACAAAGGGCAGACGAAGGGAAAAAAAGACCAGTCTGTGTCGAAGACAAAACACGGAGCTAGCAGATGCATATGCATCTTCAGCGCCATCGTCCCCAGCATCATCTTCACCAGCAATCTCAAAATTTCCCCCACAGCCAGTTTTCCGCTCAGTCCCTTGCCCCCGTTGCCTCCCATCGCTCTTAGGATTAAAATTATGTAAACCTTATGTTTATCAATAAATTATGACTGAAAATAAATATAAAACTAGGACTTCGATTCCAAATTGTGTAATTTCGATTACATATAACTCGTCAAATACTCTACCAATTTATGACAACATAAAATAGTACAGAATTCTTGAACAATCATTGAATGAACACATGCATTCAATATACTATGGTGAAAAGATTTTTTAAGAAAAAATCAAAATGATTTTATAATCTCTACGAGGATCAACTAATCACATGTAACATACTTTATAGAGATGAAATGGATCTCTTAAAATATACAAAGAATTTCTCAAAGAAGCTTAGGTCTATTCGAGGCCATGCAAAGAGATCACCTTTTCAAAGACTTATAACATACAAATGAACTTAAAGCTGAAACTCAAAATATAGGACTTGATATCCTAGAATAAGATTAAAATAGACACATGGAAGTTCCATACAAATGAACTTAAAGCTGAAACTCAAAATATAGGACTTGATACCCTAGAATAAGATTAAAATAGACACATGGAAGTTCTAGCTGAATATCAATTCAGCTGTTGTTCAATCAAAAAAGTTTATATATATATAATTGGAAATTTTTTCTTTTGGGAGTCTAAAAGTAATGCATAAAATCCGTTTGACATCCCTATGCTTTTACCCAAATTTGATAACGTTGTGCATAGTATCATATTGCTTTGGAATAGATTTTTATTTTTTTTAGAATGTTGGATTACCACACTATCTAACCTAATTTGGTCTCCATCTTCGGGAAAGTATAGAGGTAACTTGTAATTTCCATCCAATCACTTTTCATTTGAATTTTTGTTCCTCAAAATTATGGGTCAATTGCTGTTCTTTTTGCATTAATTTATTTTCAAATTCTATAGTATGAACCAAACCTTTATTGATAATTAAGGTAAAATGGTGGTGTAATTTTCAATGAAAGTAGAGGCATTTAAGGGTAAAAGGTGGCGTGGTTGCCAATAAGGTATAGACAATTAAGAGCAAGGGCATAGTGAGTGACAATGTAATTTATAGTCAATTTAGGAAAATCATATATATGTCATGTAATTATATAGATAATTTAAAACAAATATGTGCTATTACCACATAATTATAGGTAATTTAGGGTCAATGTGTTTAATAATTTAATTGACCATATAAAAGTTACTACTTATGGACTAGATGACCAAAATTTTGGTGTGACTACTATTCCTATTTAAGAAAAAATCTGTTCATTCCTTTATTATGCATTCACTTATTTGTCTCCCATAATGTGGATTTATAGTATTTGGATTGATATTTGATTGGTCCTCTATCAATTGTGACATAGGAGGGTACTTTCTAAGTTCTTTGTGAATAGAAAGGGTTGCAATTCAACTTCAATCTTTCATTCCTAGTGAGATATACATAAATATTATATTTAATTGTCAATATGTATTATGTTCTATATTATTTAATTAATCTATATAATTGTATTTCCCAAGTAGGTTCATGTGTATTTAATAATTTATCATGTTTTGATATTGCTATAAATGTTATAATTGCATAAAATTGCATATTTTTTATTGTGTATATCTCTTATGTTGATATTAATATGAAATGTTATTATTGAACCATTTTATAAAATCTCATAGCTTTTTTTCTGCTATTTTATTTTTTATGTAGACAATATAAATGGTTGTGGGCTATCAGTTAAGAAAATAATTGTTGTATTTGGATCCAAATGAATTCATTTGAGAAACTACTATGGAATTTCATCTTGTTTTACTATTGAATACTTAACATTTTAAGTTTAGGCTCTACTTTGCACTTCTTGTTTTATCTTCCGGTCAATAGTTTTGCCTCAATGTGACTATGTTTCACTTAATAACTGGCTTTGTAGAATAAATCCTCCTTTATAGGTGCCGACCTAGCAAGTCTATCATTTCCTTCCCATAGCTTGCAAAAAGGCATTATTAATACCTAAACTTTGAAAAAGTAGCTCATTGCTTACTTCAAACCAATGATTGTCGTCCCATTTAATGACTTATTAGTTACCAAAATTATATCCTACATCGACAAAGCTTATAGCTTAAACTTTATATGTGGTTATTGTTATTTCCTAGTATTTGCATGATTATTGTTATTATTTGATAGGCTATAGTATAATATGAGTAAAATGTGAATATATCTAAGCTATAATAAAAAGATCAAATAAGATAATATCTATACATTTAATGCTACTATAGAAATTTTATTTGTTCCCTAAACCATAGATTATGTATAGCTTTAATAGAGGTTATTGTGGTTCATCTACAAGCTGTTATAGGTCTAGAGGTAGTTGCTACAAGTATAACAACACAAGGGTTACTATAGGTTATCTACCCTCACATTTGTGTTCCTCACAAAAGGGTTATATTTATACTCAACCTTTGAAAAATACTTTGTTGTTCTAATTTATTGTTGACTTACAACTAGTATTTACTATACTATTCTTTGAGGGGACCGAATGTCTTGGCTTGGGATGGTTCAGATTTGTCTAGAAAGTACTCTGTGGCGGTTGGTTATAAGCAGTTGTTTGGGGACATTGAGGTCTCTTGGTGGAAGCAAGTTTGGCACAAGTTTTCATGGCCCAAGTGAAACTTCTTTATGTGGCTAGTGGCTCAAAACCGGTGTCTTACTTGGGATAATTTATGTAAGCGTGGTTTCCAAGGCCCCTCTATGTGTGTTTTGTGTCATGGCTGTGAAGAGAGTGTCTCCCATCTCTTCTTCCAATGTTCCTATGCTAGGGAGATTTGGCATTTCTGGTGGGGGTGTGGAATACGGCCTGCTGACATGCTTCCTCATTGGTGGAGTTTGGGGAACGGTGGGGCAGGGCCCTTGTTTCTACCTCCTTTCTTAAGGCTACTTGGGCTCTTGGGCCATCCTTTATTATTTGGAACCTGTGGTTGGAGAGGAATAGGCAGATTTTTCAGGATTCGTTGTTGTTGGCCCCTCACCTATGGTGGAAAATTCTACATTCTTTAGGGGAAACTATTGCGGCTAAGTGCGATATGACTGTGCTAGTGGACCCTTGTGATGTTGGTTGTTGTAATTGTCTTCATCTTTTTCCTCCGCAACAGAAGCTTATGTGCAACAGATGTAGACATCCTACCCCGAAGGTGAATAGGGAGGGAAGATGGACCCCTCGTCATGGAGTCCTAAAAATCAACTCGGATGGCTCTTCTCGTGGAAATCTGGGTCATATTGGCATTGGGGGTGTTGGTCGGGATAGCTCTGGAGATGTTCAGTTTATCTTCTATGTGTATAAGGGTCTTCATACTAATAATCTTATGGTGGCTCAGGCCATTTTATTGGTTGTGGAGTGGGGCAGTCAATTGGGATGGCGAAGGATCATATGTGAGTTTGACTCCCAGGTTGTGGTGAACTTACTGAAAAGGTGGTATTTGGATGATGTGAGCTGGCAGCTAGCTTTGATTGTTGAACAAATTCTCACTCTCTGTGCTTCTCTAGAGTATATTACTTTCACTCATATTCCTCGAGAATGGAATGGTGTTGCTGATTGCTTGGATAAATGGGCTTCTGATCATATTCATGATTGGAATTTGGTGGATCGGGGTCAACTACCCCTAGATTTGTCTCATCAATTGGATCACTTGGTTGAACTTGATAGGGCCATTTAATGTCCTTGCTTTGTAACGTTTCCTTGTTTTAATAAAATTTTTACCCCTCCTTGATGTTTAACTATACTATTTAACTTTTTCTTTGCTATTTTAAGATAACCAACTAATTTTTTTTGGATTAGGTCTTTCTTTCTTTGTAGCTAATGACTTTGTTGGTCACACACCTTAATATTGCAACTTGCATAACCTATGGCATCAATATTATACATTGTTGTTTTGATGCACTTGCATTCACATGGCTATTGTTCATTGTTTGGTGAGTTCTTAAGTGGATCTCAAGAAGCATCCATGTATGATGACCAAGTTGCTTCAAGGTAATTAATTACATATCACGTCAAGTATTGCAACTTATGTATTTTGTTCTTATTGGTTGTGGGTAGGCTTCTTCTTTGTGAGACTAATTGTATATGTACATATTTTTTTTCCTCATAAATAGACGAGACATTCAAAAGTTGAATTAAAATATAATCATGAATATTTTCAAAATTCAAAATGTTTAAAATTGCTATTATATCATCTCACATTTAATGTAATTCTCTTGAACATCATTAATACACTCTTACAAATTTCAAACTACTTACTCAAAGAAAAATACTTCCACTCTTGTGAGTTATATAGTCTTTCACCACCTAAATATGCCCCACTTTTTATGCTGCCATTGTCAACCTAAGAATAAATATTTATAGAATGTAACCAACATAACTTCTCGTGTATGTGATTTATTTACCATGTTATTATTGACTATGAATTGATATATTATTATGGGTGGATTTTCATAAGCCATAAGAGTTAGGGATCAAAATTTTATATGTTGGTGTAGAAAATTTGAGCATTAGGGCACATTAAGTTATATTTTAATATTATAATTATATGTACACTTTTCTTCACTAGCAAGTGTAAGAAAAAATTAAAACTAGTGCAGATGGCAAAAAATAAAATTTTTCCAAAATGGCAGGGAGTTTTGTGGACAGATCAGATGAATGCCGAGTGTCTTACCTTTCCATTTTCAAAAAACTTATCAAGAAACGTGTTGAAGGGAAATCAAAGGCTCCATGGAGCCTTTGCTTTGAAATTAATTGCTTCTTCTTTTGGATCATTTTAGAAAATTGATTGTTTGGTGGTCAATAGATTTACTGTTTTAGCATTTGTGTCCTTCTGGATAATTTAGATATGGCTCCAAGAGATGTAAAATAATTTAGATATGGCTCCAAGAGATGTAAAATAATTTAGATATGGCTCCAAGAGCTGTAAATATTATATCCAATTAGGGGGTTTTGTATCAATCATTAAAATTGGAAAGGGACATTTGCACACAAAGGAATTTTTTTTGTGGATACATATAGTATTGAAACAAAGATCTATAAAGGAAAATGTTTCAAAGGACACACTTAATTTGATGTATGGTTGTAATGATATAACAAATGTTAGGGAAACTTTGAATTAAGTTTCTCCTTTGCAACAAAATGTTGCAGAGGAATGTCTGCCTCTTGATGAAGAAAATTATGGTAAGAGGGCTTCTTCGGTGGTTGATGTAGTTGAAAACACTCCCTTTGTCAATTTCATGAATGGGGGTATTACTGAAGAGAATTTGATAGACTTGGTCAATGAGATCATTCAAAAGGTTGGAGAGAATATTGCAAAGGAGACAGCTAATGAAATTCTGAAGGAAGATGAAGTGGAAAATCAATTGGTTTTTGTTCCAATCTCTCAATCTGAATCTAAAAGGGTTGAATTTGTGTCACCTAAACCTAAGCAAGGTAGAAAACGAAACAGTAAAAAAACCTAGATGGAAATAGTTGCATGCATTCAAAGAACTCTTGAAAATAATTTAAGGTTAAACAGTAAAAAATTGTTGATGTCGAGGGTAGATGGAGATGCCTCAAATAACAAAAATAAACAGTTGGAGATGACTATGGGATCTCAAAATGTCCCATAAATTAATCTTAGATCAAGGAGAGATGGCATCTCTCCTCTGACAATATGAGGATACTTTCTTGGAACGTTAGGGGCTTAAATGCCCCTAACAAGAGGCTTTTAATTAAGCATGAAATAGTTAGTTCTTTTTCTAATATTGTTCTTCTTCAAGAAATAATTATTTGAGCAATTAACTTCCACGATTTTTGGTTTCCAGGTAAACTTGGAATTTCTTGCTGCTCCTGCAAGGGGGGCCTCTGAGGGATTTGATAATTCTCTAGAATTGTAAGAATGTAAAGGTGGATTTAATAGCCTCAAGTGGTTGTTGGGTGGGAGTAACTATGAAATGCTTTAAATATTTGAAATATTTTTGGTTATTTAATATATATGGTCCTTGTTCTACGCTCTAAAAAAAGAAGTTGTGGGATACTTGGTGTCTTCCACTTCCTTTCTAGTGAAAAATGAATTCAAGGTTTTGGTTGGAGATTTCAATGCTAAATTAGATGTTTCTGAAAAAGGGGAGGAATTATTCCTCCAACAAAGGTTATGAAATATTTTAGGGATTTTGTAATCAAGAATAATTAATATGATTGTGTCCCATAGAATGGAACTTTTACTTGGAAAAACAAGAGAAAATATTTTCATCAGATTGAAGAGAGATTGGATCATTTTCTTCTTTCAGATAATTAGTTGTACTCCTCTCTTAATTTTTCTTCAATAATTCACACCAATACAAGCTTAGATAATTTTCCAATCTCTTTATCAAAATTTGAAGATAGACTCCTGATCAATTTTTTTTTCAAGTTTGAAGCAATGAGTTTTAGGGATGAGAATCTTATTCCATTATTATGAATTTTGTTGAATAAGTGCCCTTTCGTTGAAGGTTCTAGAATGTATCAACTTCGCAAAAAATTAAAGTATCTAAAGGAACAAATAAAAGAATAGAATTCAAAGAACTTCAAGAATATTTTTGCTAAGAAAGAAAGAATTGAGCAAGAATTATCAACTCTTCATGATTTGGTGATAAAAAAGGGTATGGATAAGATAGCCTCTAAGAAGGAGAAAAATTTGAAGTTTGAGTTAGAGGAAGTTCTATTAAGAGAAGAGATTTATCGGGAACAAAAATCAAGGGAAATTTGGTTGAGAGATAGGGACAAGAACTCTAAGTTTTTTCATGCTTCAACAAAAATTAGGAGGCAAGAAAATAGAATTTATTGTATTAAAAAATAAGATGGAACCATTCTATCACTAAGATAAATTGAACATGAGGTGGTTCGGTTTTTTAAATGTCTTCTTGCTCCTCCTAGGCAATAAAATGTAAATTTTGAAGATTCAGTTTTAAGTAATATTCCTTGTTTAGTAAATCAGGTACATAATGAAATTCTCATGTCAAGTTTTACTTTGGAAGAAATAAAAAAGGTTGTTTTCTCGATGTGATTGAGAAGGCTCTTGATCTGGATGGCTATACAACTTTGTTTTTAAAAAATGTTTGGATTTTATGGGTAGAGATGCTTCTAGCCCTGGAAGAATCCAGAAAAATAAAAATATATTAAAGGAAATGAATACTACCTTTATGGCTATGATTCCAAAAAACCCTAATACAAAAACTTTTGTAGACATTAGGCCAATTACTTTTTGCAACACTATTTATAAAATCTTTACAAATGCTATTGCCGTTAGATTGGCTAGATTGATACCATTGATCATTTTCAAAGAATAAGGAGGTTTGGTGCCTTGGAAGGAAACCCTTGGGGAAATTGTGGCTCATGAGGTATTACATTTTTTTTTTTTTTAGATAAGAGTGGGAGATCACTATATATTTATATATTAAACAACTTATTACATTCAATTGTGCAGGAGAAAGTATTTTTTGGTGTACTGAAATTGAATATGATGAAGGCATATGATAGGGTAAGATTTTTGGCTGGCTGTCCTTTGTAAAAGTTGATGCAATTTTTTTTCATGTATTTTTGGGGTGAAATTTTAAATTTTAGTAAATGGTTCACCATGTAGGTATTTTTCCTCCTCTCAACGAGTTAGGTAGGGTGATCCTTTGTCTCTTTTTGTTTTCATTTTAATGGAAGAAGGCTTGAGCAGGTGCATTTGTATGGAAAACATCATGAATATTTGGAAAGGTGTCAAAATTGATTCATATCCAAAATAATTACTCATTCTTTGTTTGTTCATGATGCACTTTTGTTTGGTCATGCAAGCTTAGAAGAAGCTAAGGCTATGAGAAAGGTAACTACAACCTTCTCTTTGAATTCAGGGAAAGTAATTAATAAGGAGAAATCAAAATTTTTCTTCTTGAATATGAATCTATTGGTGAAAGGCCAACTTATGAAATTTTGGGGTTTTCAATGTGAATCTTTACCTTGTAGATATCTTGGCATTCCTTCTTTTTTTGGAAAGGAGAAACATGCTTTTTGGGATAAGATTAGTGCATCAATTTCAAATTGAATCTTGTTGTGGAAATCTAGATGGCTCACTTTAGCTAGAAAGTTAATTTTGTTGAAGGCATTCCTTAATGCCTTACCAATATATCTCATGTGGGTTTTAAAGATGCCAAAAGGGAAAGTTTAAGGGCTTCAAAAATTACCAAGGAATTTCTTATAGGCAGATAATTTAAAGGAAAAAGAGAAGTTACCTCTAGTAGTCTAGGAGAAATTTTGTATACCTAAGGAGTTAGGTGGTGCAGGGTTAAGGGACTTGGTTCTTCAAAATAAAGCTCCAAGGGAAAATTTAATTTGAAAAATATATTCTAAGCCGAATGCTAAGTGGTGTCAAATTATGAAAATAAGTATCTTGATTTCATGGACAGGGAAAGGATCTCCACCTTGAAATCTCTTTCATGTGGTTCTAAAATGTGGAATTTCATTTCTTCGTGTAGATCACTAATCCTTATACATCTTTCTTGGGTTATTAATAATGGGGAAAAAGCACAAATCTAGGAAGATACTTGGAATGGTCCCATTAGGGTTCTAGGTCAGTGGAGTTAGATTGATTTAATACTTAAGCCCTTGTGGGGCTAGAATGTAAAATATTATATAATCATTGATTTGTTAAAATATCCTCCTTTAGTGAAGTGGGAATCATTTGAGTTCCTTCTCGTTCCTTCAGTCATGAAAACTACCTTGAAGGAAGAGCTAGATAAAAGATAGATTTTATATCTAATAAGGATGGTGAGATTATCTATCTCAAATCTAAATCGAGGAGTTATAGTTCTTTAGTTGCTTCTAAAAAAGATTTTTGGACATATAATCTTTGGTGGAGTTTGGTATGCTTACTAAAGGCCTATGAAAGTTCTGATCACTTGTTATTATTATGTGATTTTTACCATAAATGTTGGGTGTGGTTATAGGACATGTTAGGTTGTTATGGTCGTTTGTAAGGGTCTCTTGTTAAACATTTTCAAAGTTGGCCATCTCTCTTTAAATCTTCCACTTATGCTTGTACATGGGTTTTAAGTCCCTCAATTCTCATCTGGCAGATCTTGTTAGAAAGAAATAACAAATTTAATGAAAAAAGTTCAAATATTCATCAGGTTATTCAAAGGATTGAACTTGTTATTATGTCTAATATCTTTAGAGATGTCAATAGTAAAAATAATTTTTCTTCTTGGGATGGTTTTCTTAAAAAAGGGGTTTTGGTTAAGGCTCCTCTTGTTTTGGGGTCTGTCTAATCAAGCATCTAAAAAAATAAATAGAAAAACTATACAATGGATACCTCCTAAGAGGTTTTTCAAATTAAAATTTTATGGTGTCTCCTGAGGAAATCTAGGTAAAGCAGGTGTGAGAATGCTTATAAGAGATCATGAGGGAAGAATTCTAAAAGCGGCTTCCAAAATAATTATGGAAGGAACAAACAATCTTGCAGAGTTTAATGTATTATGGCTAGGGCTAGAATTGGCTCAAAAGAACAATATCTCCCATATTCACATTGAGGGAGATTTGATGGTGGTCTCTAATGCCTTATCTAATAACAGTTCTTTTAACTAGAATTTGAATTACATGTTGGGGCATATAAGATCTTTCCTTCAGAATTTCTCATGTTTTTACTAATGTGTTGGTTGATGCTCTTACTAATAGGGCAATTGATAATGATCTGCCATATATAGAATATCTTTAACATGAAGCAAATTTAATTGTTTAAAGAGGTCTTTTGCTCTGAATTTCCAATTTATGGTGGCACGGGAAAAATACTAATGAGTTTTTGATATGACTCAAATTATCATACGCGTTTTTAGGTATTAGATATCTTCTCTTTACTTCTTCTTTAATGGCCTGTATGTTTGCTCTCTTGACCTATTGGACCTCTACAAAAGAAGTGAAGTTTCAATTTTTTTTTGTAGACAATTGTCTACTGTTCATAATGTTGGCTGGCTTCTATTGTTAATATGGTATTTTGAGGCAGCTTTGGTACATCATACCCAGGCCTGGAATTTGACGGTCACTCCTACCTATCATATGAAAATTTTATGACGGTTTGGTCATTTAAATACCTGTCATAAAAATTGTTTAATTTGTGAATTTTTATATAAAATCTTTTATAAATGCAATATCTAGAAAAATTAGAAAACAATGATAGTTATTAGTAATAAATATAAAAATCTACTGTTATAATTAACAATTAACAAAAGTTTCTAAAATCATATTAAAAACAAATCTTGTTAAATGTATTCTAAAAATTAAAAATAATTATGTTCTATTTTGAAAAGATTCTAAATTAATGTATATTTTTATAATAATATTATAAATCACATATATTAATATAAAAAAATGATAGCTATTATAATAATGTCAAAAGTTTCTAAATTCATATTAAAAATATTCAAAAAAGTTATATTCTATTTTCTTTTTATAATAAAAATTATAAAATGATATATATTATAAATTAAAATACTATATAATAATTTTTTACGGTTTAATAAAAATATAGCAAGTCAAACTATACGGTCTAATAAATTTATAGCTGTAATATATGGTCTAAAATTGAAAAAAATGGTCAAATAGACCATCAAATTCAAGGCTTGATCATACCTAGTTGTACCCTTCCTGCAAAATATAAGTGAAAGTTTTTTATTACTATAAATGTCACTTAAGTTTGACATGGCATTGGGGTCTTTCCCCATGTGGCATCTGAACTAGTGATGGTTTTTTGTACTTATAAAAAGGCCCTTCTTGACGAGCTTAAATCTGCCTGTTTGGGTGATGTGATAAGCTCTCAAAGATTTTTTGCGAACATGGTTTCATTTACATGTGTAGATATAGGTTTCATCACTTTGTTATCTACGATGCTTGGCATTGATTTTTCATCAAGTACCATCATAAATTATTAGAGATTTTCTTGTAGGAAATATTTGGAAATTTACATATATCTTTTGAGAGATGTTTTTTGCATTTATGATTCTCATGCGTGCCATATATTTTTCAAATATATATTTCAAGGCTAGGTATTTTTTTTATTTGCTTCAGATCTTTTGTTATAAAATGGGGTCCCATTTTAGAGTGTTTTTACCTTCTCGCCACTGGGAAGTAAGAGATAATTTCCCTTTCTCAAGGGAGAAGTTGCATCATGTTTTGTTTTACCAATGTCATTTAGTGGATTCGGCTATTAGTTTGGTGGTTGGCTAAGACTAGCTTCAAAATTATTCTTCAACTCTCCCATTTGAGGTTGCTTCATATTTGTTTTTATGTCGCCAAAAAGTGTAGACTTTGACACTTTTTGCTCATTTGGACCTTTGCCTATGGATTTTGGACCCTTTTTAGCCTCTTTCCAAGCCTTATGCCAAAGTGTTGTAAAACATTTTCATGCTTTCCTAGGCTTGGCATCACCAAATCAACCCTTTATTATGCTATAATGACCCCTTAATACACATACAAGTCCTACCTTAGTGTGTTTTCAGAAGACAATCCCGACAAACATCAATAACCACATAATAATTCTTGACAATTAATGAAAATTGCCTAGGTGGACTAGGTCGCCACCTTGGGCGACCTAGTCCCATGTGGCATAAATTTCAATTTTAACTTAATTTCTTTTGGGATTCTGGTCTCTAAAAACCTCATAATGCACCACTCATTTTCTCCTCTCAATCTTTCATCTCACCTTCTTCTCAAGCAAGCTAGGGTTTGAGTAGTCTAAGCCAACAAGACATCTCTCAAGAAGCATTCAAGGGTTGAATCTCCATTGCTGCAACACAAGATCAAACATCATGGCAAGGTAAACTCTATCACTCCTTGATTTCATGTTTCTTTACTTTATTTCATCTTCCTGGTTTAATTACTCAAAAGGGGCTTGACCAAGGCAAGCCCCCATACCCTAACAATCAACAAGTTTGCCTTCTTTGTGTGATTTGTAGGTCTTGTAGGCAGATTTGACAAAGAACCAAGTTGGAAGATCATTCAATAACTCATCCAAGCTCTCCAAGGTTGAATAAACTCTAGTTGAAGCTTAGAAGACCTCCACAGATTAGATTCTGCACTTTCGAGACCAGACACTTGGAGGAGCAAAACAAATAGACCAAGGGATCCAGATTCCATCCTTTGATTTACAAAAATTCAAAAGAGGACTAGGTCGCCACTTTGGGTGACCTAGTCCCACTGAGGTTGCTTTTCAGGGATCAAGTGGTAGATCTGGATACCCTTTTGGCTGAAACGAGCTCCGGTGAAGTTTTCCAAGAAAAGGACTAGATTTCCCAGATTGGCACAAGTGTCCCTTTCGGATTCTACATCAGATTCAACAACATTTCCAGCCTCTACAAGTTTCCAGGTGCACACCCCTTCTATCTCATTCATTTCTTTATAGTTTTTTCATATTTGTTAGGTTATTTTGTACATATGCATATTATCATGCGCATTCAAACATATTTGCATTCTTAGGTTTTACATTAGCATTTAGTTTCTATTTTCCATTTCCAGCACTTAAGACTATTTCATTTAGACATAATCACACACAACACAACTCATATCTTTGAATGAACTTACCCAAAATCATATCATTAGGTGAAAGAGAGTCATTTCCTAATCAAGAGCTCCTAGGTGAAAAACCCTAGGGGCCTAGTAAGGGGAATCATCTTTCCCTTCTTGTATATGTTTTTGGTGGTTCAGTTTCAAATATAATGGATGTTCTTTGTTGTGAAGAATTGGTTTAGTTCCTTGCTAGTAGTTACCTCTAACCTTCCATTTTCACATTCCCTGCTCTAACTGGGGCTTTGGAGAATCACAATGGTCAATGGGCTTGTGGGTTACAGTCCTTCTGAATTCAATACCTACATGAATTCCTTTCACCTTGTAACTTGGGTAAATTAGTATATGTGGAGGTAGTCTATATGTTCAATTTAGTTTATTTTCTCATAAAACATGTTGAAGAGGACCTTTATGCTTGTCCTCTTTTTCCAACACCTTCTGATCTCACAAGCTTAAGTGAGATTTGTACAAACTAGTCTTTCTTTGTTATGACTTTACTTTGTTATACTCTACAATTGTATGGCTTTTGTTATAATCCCTTTTTTTGTCATCTTGGGCTACTATAATGTAATCTTTTGCTCCAATTTGAATATAGTTTAAAGTGGCTTTGTCACTTTTATTTAAAAAGGTTATATTTTAATATTTCCCTAATCTATATTTTGGTACACCTTGTACCTTTTTCTTAATAAAGACTTAGCTAAGCCATACTCTTTAGAATAATTATAAGACAACAAACTTGACACAAAAATAGTTAAAGGGGGAATTGGCCTTTGCAAATGATATTTATTGCATTATTATAAATAAATTATTTGATTATTAAGAATATTGGCATTACCATTTTCATCAAGATGCTGCAAACTTCAAGAAGTGGGGAACACAAAAGTCATTTTGAAGATATTCAATATAGTGCTATATATATTTATATGTGCTAGATGATTACTAGGATGATGAACTTAGAATTAAGCATATTTCTTCAAGGATTGCTAAAATTAATCCAATACAAATATGGTTTCTTCACATGGATATGCATCAACAATGCTCTCAATACAATGTGTTTGAAATGATTTTATGAAACCTCTATTGAAGCTAGGAGACAATAGGCCAAGATTAAAAATAAAGTTCAAGGAATTTATTAGGCCTCTAGCCACCAATTGAGTTGAAACTATAAGCCACAATTGGGGTGATTGTTTTCTCCACGAGGATTATACACTATTTAGGATGTATGGAGCTATAGTGGTCCCATATAGATTGCCTCCTATAGTACTTGATAGATCTATATTATTGAAGGCCATCAAGGAAAATGTATTCAACATATAAGTATCATTTCAAAGGTCGTATGAAGTAGGATCTATGTTAAAGAAAATTAAGGTTGGTGATTTTACTATATGGGGAACAAAGAGATTTGATAAGGTAGTTGAATATTTCTATTTCTTAAGAATGACCGTTGATGTGTATAAGGATTTTGATCTTGAAGGACTTGATGAGAGTAAAAGAGGCATGGTTATCCTTATGAATATAATGAAGTAGAATACCTAACAAGAAAATCTATGAATGATATTGATAAATAAGTTAGAAAATATAGGTCTAAGGCAAAGATAATTGAAGTTCAGAGAAAATAATGGAAAAGATCCATCCTATCTAGGAGCCTCCCCTCATATAACAAATTTAAAAGAATGAAAATTTTAATGGAAAATATTGAAATAGTTGTGAGAGTGTCCAAAAGAGTGGAGACTTCATAAAAGGAAGATCTGCTATAGGTTTTAGAAGAGAGAGGTTGTAGATAGGATTTCTTTATTTATAGTGTCTATTGATCAACCCTTGGTACATATGGAAGAGGAAAATATAACACGAGGGCATTGCCACTAGTAACAACTCTATTGCTCCTATAAGAATCCATAAGGAAACTCTAAAGGGTCACGTTACCTTTTGCGTTAGTAGGTCAAGCATAGAGGAGTGTTATGTAAGATATTTAAACCCCCAAAATTATGTTGGTTGACTATGTAGAGTTTGAAGAGATGGGGGACTTTGTCCCTTCAGATGACTCCATTTATGTTGCTACTACCTCTCCTTGTCAACCAATATTAGGATAAACTAACCTTAATTCCTTGAAAATGTCAAGATTTTTGAGTGTGTAGAGGATATAAAATATATACTAGATAGAAAGGTTATGAACAGTTTAGATGATGATGACTTCATCAAAGTTCAATATTTTAAAGTATTTATTCCATTGATGTGGTTTTGACTAACGAGAAAAGCTAAAAGAATGGCTACTACAAAATTGTTGGGGGATGAGGTGAAAATTACTTAGAGCTTCTTTTAGTCTTTGAGGTGAGTTGTGGTAAGATAACTCAAGAGGAAAGAAGGAGACTTGTCATAGAGTGGTTCATTTCTATTGCCAAGTTGGGACATTTAAATTATAATAGTTTTTAACACAATTAGATGGAGGAAGGAAGGAGACAATTTAAAAATATTGATGAAACAACTTGATTTATTTACTTTTGGTTCAAATTTCGACTCAGTTCATATGGGCCATCAACCTAGATCATGATAAGCTAAAGGTGGATTATGATCCATAGGGATTGGTAGATCAATTGCTGGTGAAAAGGTTGGAGATGGATTTGCTCCAGAGGCAACTTAATTGGTAGGTCATGCTACCTAGTTTAGTGAAGCAACTACTGCGAAGTTGCAAGAATATTATAATGAGAAGATAAAGGAAATCATGTGCTTAAAATAACACTTTATTAAAAAAGAATAATTGGTAAACAAGCTTTGATTATAGATGCAATTATTAGATCAAAAGGCATTGATGCCTAAATAAAGCACTTCCCAAATTATAATTAATTAAACACAGGAGGTGGTAAGTCTTAAAGATTCTTTGAATAAGGTTAATGAAAAGATAGATTATACAAGAAAAATATTAAAGAAAAGTAAAAAAGTGTTTTCATCATAAGAGTTCAAATCTTGACAAGATTGGCTAAAGGCTACGAAAGTGTAATGAAAAATAAAAATGTTGAAGAGGCTTTTCTCTTTTTCGAAACTTATTTTTGAAAATGTTTTGAACTCCAACATTAAGATTCTTAAACTTCTCTCTAATTTTATTGAAGTGGGTATTACTGAAAATTGGGGTAATATTAAAGAAATGAGCAAAGTGGACAAGAATAGAAAATTGGCTTGTGCTAACACTTATTGGAAACCTCCTCGTTATGGATGGGTCAAATTGAATTTAGATAGGACGTCTAAATGTAATTCTGGGCTTGCTAGTTATGAGGGAGTGATAAGATCTCATGATGGGAATTTTATTGCTGCCTATTCTAGAAATTTGGACATCAAAACCAATATTGAAATTGAAGACTTAACGGTGATTTGGGGTATTAATTTGACACACTCATTAAGCATCCAATATATACAAATTGTAGGCGACTCCAAATTAATCATAGATGCTATTTTTGGGCATGGTACCCCTGGCTAGAAAATTGTTGACCTCATATGTGATATTAAAGGTCTTATTAAAAATCTTCAAAACTTTGAAATAATTCACATTTACCGTGAAGGAAACAAGGTTGTTAATGGGTTAGGCAACTTAGGAATTAACTTGGATTCTTGGCATTATTGGAGAAGTTAGAGGAATACAACCAACTCAATACATCTCATTCTTCAAAATGATCTTAATTGATCTTCAACTCTTAATAAAAAATAGACATGTCTCTGTTGTGTGGTTGTAAGTGTTGTGTGGTGATATGGATGCTAAGTGTAATTTTTGGGATAACTCTTGATGGTGGTTTTAGCACAACCAATTTGCTAAGTAAAAATAAATTATTACTCTTCTTGAAAAATAGGGTTCCCTACTCCAATATTCCTTTTGGGCTAGGTCTTGATCGTGATGGATAGCTAAGTTGTTTGTGTGAAAAAAGGGCTTTGAGTATTTTTAGGTATCATGGAAAATGTGTTCAAGACACGCAATCCAAGTAAAGAGATTTATTTCTTTGAATTCATAACTAATTGCAAGTCAACACATCATTTTTCTAACAGATCTACGTTATTCTTGTACTCTTTCAAAGATTAAAAGTATTATAAAATAAAGATCAAATGATCTAGGGTTGAGAGAGATTTAAAGAACAAACCAAAATTAAATGGTCAAAGGCAGATTTTGTCTCATTTATCAATTCTAAATGGTTAGGCAGAATCACCATAACTAGTACTAAAATGACTAGTATTCACTCAATCACCATTAACACCAATGCAACTTCAATGGAAATTAATAATCTTAATATTATGAAGTCGTATCAAATCAAACTACCATAGAACATGCACAAATCTGAGGCAAGACTATATTTAATAACATTGTAACACGATGGACTTTACCAATTTATTCAATTCAAATAAATAAAATAAATATATCATCATCAATGATGAAGATCCATATGCATGCAACAGGTGTAATCCTTGGGATATTTTCTAAATGCTTCACAAAATACAATAGGAGAAATCCATTCTAAAATTGTATAGTTTCCTGCAACTACAATAGCTTTTGATCCTTTACAATGACTCATGCATCACAAAATTTAAATGGATCCAAAAAGGTTGAGTATAAGTCTAACTAAAGAAATCAAATTTTATTTGGAAATGAACTCTAACTAAACTTAATTGTAAATTTAGAACTAAAGTCCAATTAAAAGCTCAATGCTAGATTAGGACTTAATTATCTGGGTGTTTGTTTTATTATAAAATCTACTCAAAATAAATTGAAGTTCAAAAGCACGATTCCATCTGTGGCAAGGAAACTTTTTGAAAAGGTAGTGATGACATCATTCATGGTGTCTATAAGAGGACCCTGATGATATTACAATTTGATCCTTTGTGAAAAGGAAAAACTCTAGATAGCTCTCTCTTTTCTTGTAAGTCAGTGAAGCCTACTTGTTCCTCTTGGAAAGTTCACAAATCAGTCTTCTTGGTCATCATTTGGTCAATTGTTTCCTAAGTGGCTTGATCTCATAGAGACTTCTAGTTCCCCGACCATCTTGTTGGGAGATGCGACTAGGGATGAAGTTTTCCAAAAAGTGCATCCTAGGATCTTCAC
The DNA here is from genome assembly GCA_007115665.2 of Sequoiadendron giganteum. Classification (NCBI taxonomy): domain Eukaryota; kingdom Viridiplantae; phylum Streptophyta; class Pinopsida; order Cupressales; family Cupressaceae; genus Sequoiadendron; species Sequoiadendron giganteum. The sequence goes on from CM021101.1 coordinate 580,238,107, forward strand.
CAAGCGCTCTATCTTCACCATAGCCTATTCAGCTAGGTTTTTGTTATTACTTAATTTGTGCTTACACTTATTTAGTGTTTTTACCTTCAGTTGTGCTTCCTTTAGCCACTCTTTTATCTTATCTTGATCATCTTCAATCACAACTTCTTTAAATAAATATTCTAAGGAAGTGAATTTTATTCTCTACAAAGTTAGGATGTAATCTTCCCACACCATAAAATCCTCATTTATTTCCACCTCCATTTGGTTGGCCAAATTGACTTATTGACTAATACAATAATAAACTTTTATTGCTTTCCTCAAAACCTTGCTAGCTAAGGTTTATAGATAATCCTTCCATCCTTTATGAAAGGATGGCTGAGTGTGTAAATGGCTTCCTAATGTAAATTAATCAAGAGAGGGTTTCAAAAAATTGTTTCAAATCCTTTTATCCTTGTAGTTTCATTTAAGAATGCACATTCATTTAGTTATTTTTCAGATTTAAAGCAATAAACCACAAGCCATAGAATTTTCATGGGAAAATACTTTCAGGAAAAAACCCACACATGAAAGCACAGATTAATTGGATTACTATAAAAGCTATTATAATACAACATATTATAGTACCACCAAACATCGTGAATTCATATCCACTAGTGGATCTTCTGTTGTCAATGTCACCCGCCCAATCTGAATCCGCATATCGATAAATACTGACTAAATGTTGAGTTCTAGTAGGATAACCATGAAAACATAAGGCATACTCGGAAGTACCCCACAAGTACCTAAACCCTCTTCATTGCATCCTAGTGCACCCGTCCAAGATTAGCCATAAAATGACTAAGGACTCCCACTACTTGGGAAATGTCTAGCCTTGTACAAACCATAGTATACATCAAGCTACCAACAACACTCACATAAGCAACTCTGGTCATGTCCTTTATGTCGGTAGGAGATTTTGGACAATCCTCCATAGAAAGAATTTTGTCTGCACGTAGTCATGTTGGATCTCTCCAACACAGAGTTGACATATTTGCTTTGGCTAAGCCAAAGCTTTATGTTAGCTCTATCTCTTCTGATCTCAATCCTTTGAATATACCTCATTGCACCTAAATCTTTCATCTCAAACTAAGCTAACAATTGAGACTTCAAATTTGAAATCATACTTTTTCCATTCCCAGTGAATAATATATCATCCACATATAGGAAAATAACGAGAATGTGACCATTATTAGTCTTGTAATAGACACAATGGTCAGATTTGGATCTCAAAAATCTTAAGGATAACACATAGGTGTCAAAATTTTGGTTCTACATCCTAGGAGATTGTTTTAGACCATACAAAGATTTTCTCAATTTGCACATTAGATTCTCTTTACCTTTTCACAACAAAATGCTCTGGTTGTGACATAAATCTCCTCCTCCAAATCACCATGAAGGAAAGTTGTCTTCACATCCATTTATTCGACTTCCAAGTCATAAGTTGTTGCAAGCAATAATAATAATCAAATGGATGTCAGCTTAGCTATAGGAGAGAAAATCTCCCCATAATCTATCGATTCCACCTGGGAATATCCCTTCACAACCAACCTTTCCTTATGCTTCTCAACACTACCATCACGACCCATTTTATTCTTGAACACCCATTTGCATCCAACAGGTTTCCGTTCATTAGGAAAAGGTACCAAATCCCATATAGTATTCTTTTTCAATACAACCATCTCTTCATTCATGGCTTCCATCCAGGAATCTGCATCATGCATAGCCATAGCCTCTCTAACTGTCTTGGGCTCATCATTGTTAGCAATCAAAGCAAAGATGCAACTGAAATCTAACATAGAGTACCCAAATATATCTGGTTGTCGCCTTTCTTCTGTAGACCTCCTACACCGTTGAGGTTGAGGATCTTGCTCTCCTTCAGAGATGTCAAAGCTGTTAAAGCTCTCATGATTAGGTCCACTAGTAGTACATAGTTCATCTCTTAGGACTAGGTGGAATTTGAAATACCTCCTTCTCTTCCTTCTTTGGCTCTAGATCAACTATGGAAGGTTTCAGCTCATGGAAGATCACACTTATACTATAGAGCACCTTCTCTACAATTGGATCCCAAAATTTGTGCCCTTTCACATCGACACCATAGCCAATAAAGATACACTTCACTGCCTTGTTCTCCAATTTAGATCTCTTCACACTAGGCACATGAGCATATGCCTCACAACCAAAGACTCTTAGATGTCTTATCGAGGGATTCTTACTAGACCATGCCTAAATAGGTGTCTTTTCAATAAGAGCTGAAGTAGGAGATCGATCTGTTAGTCAGATAGCATGCTGTGGCTAGAGCTCTAGCCCAAAAATTTTGATTAAGGCCAACACCACTGAACATACTCCAAGCCCTCTCTATTAGCAGTCTATTCATCCTCTTTATAACTCAATTTTTTTGTGGGGTGTATGGAGTTGTCTTTTGTCTCTTGATCCCATGGTCCTTACCGGACCCGTCGAATTCTACAGAACGAAACTCCACCATTATCTGTCCTCAAACACTTAATTTTCTTACCAGTCTGGTTTTCAACCAAGGATTTGAATTCCTTAAACCGATTGAAAACTTCAGATTTACTTTTGATAAAGTACACAAATGTCCTTCTGGAATAGTCATTTATGAATTTGAGAAAATACATAGATCTAGACAATGAAGGAACATTAACATGACCAAACACATCAGAATGCACATAATCCAAAACCCCAAAAGATTTATGAGAACCAGAATAAATGAAACACAATGTTGTTTCCCATATATACAATATTCACAAAAATAGAACTTGAGATTACAATAATCAAGGCCTTTAACAAGGCTCTGAGACCCTTCTCACCAATATGACCAAGCCTTTGGTGCCACGACATTGTTTTTTTAGCAGGAAGTATCATTTCCAAAGCATTGGCACCCTTAGGTACCTAGAAAGCACAACCATAAGATGTAGACACCACAACCTTCTTCATTGCTTGATTTGATGGTGAGGATGAAGAACCCAAAGCCATTTTGTTGGACTTCACATAAGTACTATTGCATTGAAATGTGCATACATCCAGCTTATACAATGCGCCAATCCGAACACCCTTAGCAAGCACCATAGAACCTTTGGTCATCTTACATCCACCACTCGAAAAAATGACTTGCACTCCCACATCACTCAACTTACTGAAAGTAGGTTTTGTGCCAAACTAGGGATATGCAATGCACCATCAATCCCCTTCACTCTACCGTTATGGAATCGAATCTTGACTCTTCCACAACCAACAACCTTTAGGTGACATTTCACCTAGGCACACCTTCCAACCATCGTACTCTTATACTTTGAGAACCAACCTCTATGAGAGGTCATATGGAAAGAAGCGCTTGGGTTAATCAACCACACATCTTCCGATACATGCATTGCCAAGGCTGCGAGAAACGCATCTTCATCTTCATAAGAGCATTCAAAATCAGAGGACTTGTTGTTTTTCTTCTTTTTGTCTTCTTTTCAATTTTTCGAAAATGATCGAATTTACGGTAGTTCCAACATTTAGCCTTGGAATTTTTACTAGGAGATGTAGATCTCCCTAGAGACTTGGACTTATACTTCTTGTCCTTTTTATTATCTTTCTCTTTCGATCTACCACAAACAGACAGGGCCTCCTTGGCCATCTCAGAAGATTTCCTCCGCATCTCTTCAGACAACAGTGAAGCAACCGCATCTTCCATCTTGAAAGTGGTTGTGTTGCAAGTATGAATGTGTTTGGTGGTGTTTTCATTCATGTCAACACAGTTCAGAGTGATTGCAGGTGATATATGCATAGTTGAGATACTATAGAAGTGTTGAGAGTACATGGAGCTATATTTATGGTGTTGCAGATGTGCTGATGTCAAGTGCTTTTGAGAAAATTAATAAATAATGAAGATAGTGTTGTGTGTGTGTTTTGAGTGTGCTCCGGTAATGTGCTCTGCATTTCTTCTTTATTGATCCTACGCCTGTGCGTATCTGTAGTATTACTTATGGGCTTGAATGGATAATATATCCTGAGTTTTAGCTTTTGGGTTGATGGAGAGTGAAAGATGTGTTCACCGGTATGTGAACCGGTTTGGTAGAACTGTTTGTCTGTGGACTGAGAGATATGTCTTTGCTTCAAAGTCTTTTGGTGGTTTGTCTCAGATCTTGCGGATCTGGAAGAAGGTTAATATTGATGTTCTTTGTGTTTTGGTAAATGTGCTTGTGGTTTGGTGCTTCGTAAGACTTGTTCCAGAGCTACTATGTGTGTTTGCACGGTTCGGTTGGATTGTTGAAGAATGTTCTGTGTATAAAGATTGTTGCAGTTGCTGTGGATGTATCTGAAGGTTTCTAGGAGGTGTTCCAGTGTCTGGCGAAGCGTGTTGTGTGATCCACATGTCATCATCTTGCTGTGGATGCACATACTTCAAAGTTCATTGGTGTTTTCATTATGTTTAGCCGACCTAGTGTTTACATGTTACATAAAGAATAAACATCAATTAAGGAAGCAAGTGATTGATCCAAGATGTTGTTTGGGTTCTAATTAATTATGTAATTGGTCCACTCTCATTTTTATCCACCGTAGGAATGTTGAGTCGCTGACCTAATTTGAATTTGTAAAATAAAGGATGTGTAGCCAACCTTGGAGAAAGTTTTCAATATTGAAGATGGTATAAATACAAGTCAAGATGTTGCGAATTGGATGCATGGAGTGTGAAGCTTGCAAAACAAGTGAGAAAAGCAGAGTTTGTGAAAGTAAATCAAGCGGTAGTACTTTGACGTGTTAGATTCTTGAAAGTAGTGAGCTGATGGTGTCTGCAATCCTTTGATCAGGCTGCAAATTTGTGGAATCTGTTGTGGTGGATTTGTTATTGTCTTTATGTTTGTAGGAAGTGAGCCTCCATCTGGAGAGTGAGTCCTATCTATAGGCAGTGAGCCTTTGTATCTAGTTTTGTATTACTATTATATTGTGAGTTAATCCTCACCGTGGTTTTTCCCTCATTGGGTTTTCCACGTAAATCAGGTGTCTCTGGTGTTTGCTTTTTGTTATCTGTATTTCATGTTTATACTTAATAACAGATTAAATTTAAAGTGGAATTGATTAAGGTTAGAAGTAAAAGTAATTTGGTATAACTGATTCACCCCCTGTCTTAGTTGTCTTGTGCATTTCAACAGGTTGTTGTACTTCCAATAGCCATCACTAGGTGGTCCCACGATTCCTACAAAAACATGACAGAAGCATGCAACGGTCCACGTCATCAATCTTCACACCAACAAAACCCAGTTGAGAAACATGCATATTAAATGCATTTAGATGATCAACAACTCTCATTCCTCTATCCTTAGAGAATACAACTTCTTTGTCAAGAATATCTTATTTACCACAAATTTCCAATGATAAATATTTCCAAGCTTATTCGAAAGCTCAGCTACAGTCTTCTCCTCATGGACATTTAGGAGCACAAAATTAACTAGACAGAGTCTTATCAGACCCTTGGATTTTTGATCCATTAGGTTCAATCTTCTTGTGAGATTGCTGCAATAGATATTACAACTCGTAGATCTCTTTCTACAAGCATATCCTCCATTTTGAGTTTTCACAACTTAAAGTTGCTACCGTTAAATTTTTCCATCTCTATTCTTCCACATGTGCCTTCCATCTTAAACCAACAACAAGATCACAAATCTTTCTTTGTATAAAACCCATTGAATCTAGATCTACTAAAAAACCTTTCAAACCCAGCAAGGATAACAAAGCTGGCTAGGCTCTAATACCAACTGAAAGAAAAACAAAGTGTAGAAACGCCTTCCCAATGAAAATGAATTAGGAGAGGGTTGCAAAGATTTATTTCAAATCCTCTTAGCTTTACAGTTTCATTTAAGAATGCACATTCATTTAGTTATTTTCAAATTTAAAGAAATAACCACAAGACATAGAATTTTTCGAGAAAAACCCTACACACCAATGCACAGATCAATTATATCACTATAAAAAGCTATTACAATCAACTCTCATATTCTATGCTATTATAGGTGTTTATTCGCTATGATATAAAACTATAAAGTGAATTCGACAAAATAATACTATATAGATATTACAATCACACATTACAAAAAAATGCACTAAGGCATCAATATATATCTTTCTCATACATGGGCATCCAATATTGTCATATATCAATCCCACATTCTCTGCATGAATGCAAATTGAAACCAACAACATGCACGAGTCCTTAGTGACCTGATTAGAAACCACCACAATATGAAACCACATGCAAGGCTTGCAACTCCAAAAATAAAGCAACCTCACATGTTGGGCATCCCATAGATAAAATGAAGGCAACTGCCAAATCAAAATTGAATCTTGACTCCTAGTCACTCCTACTGACAACTTAGTCTCCATTTACCAACATTCCATTTCGAGCTTCAGTCAACAAGTCAAACCAATGCTACATGGCATGATGGTGCTCCTCCCTGAGGTTTTCACAATGCTAAATGTTCAAATGAGCTCCTAGGTGATAAGTGTCATCTTTCCTTGCTTTCATTTTTCCAAATAGGTAAATATGCTCACAAGTGAGCCCTACCAAAGCTTACTTCCAAATTAGATTTCCACATGTTAACATGGCACACCTTTTAGAGACTTTAATGTTTGTTTCTTCCCAAATGAGTTCCCATGTGACAAATGTCACATTATCATCCTTTACACCTTGCATGTAGGATGCCAACTCTCTACTAGGTCCCACAAAGTGACTTAACAATTTGAAAACATATATTTTTCATTTAATAAATAAAATGAGAAACTTAGGGGAAACTAATTAACTATTTAAATATGGGACTCACTAAGGTTGAGACATCTTAATCCCAACACTTTAGCAGTAGTTACCCAACCCTTAGGGTGGGGATGCAGGGCTTCTCTTTTCAATACAACTTGTAAAATTGGTTTAGGAGCGACAACATCAATAGGCCCTATCAAATTGTTAACACATGTTATTAATTGGGCTACTTAGGACTTTAGTTCTTCTTTTGTATTCTCATCCTTTTGCATCCTCTTAAGGATAGTTGACACATCCATCTATAAGGATTGTGTTTCCCCTTGTCTAGTTTGTGCACCAAGGTTGGCTTGTCTTATCTTGTAGTCCTTAGGTAGCATATCGGATTCATGCTTGTTTGCTAAAGGAACAATTATTTAAGTTATTGTTCCCTTGCTCATCCTTAGTGATAGTATACAACCTTCTTGATCTCTTCCTTCTTTTTGTCGGAGCCTAAAATACCTCCGCAAGAATAGCGATATTCTCTTCCTCTTCCTCTTGGACATATGTTCTTTTCTCTATTTGATGGTATGGTTTAACCATACTGGGAAATTAGAAGAGACCTCATGTTGAGGAGAGGAAATAACTTAAGTATTATGTGAGGCTTGAGAATTATGAGGTTCCTGAGCATTTTCCTCATCTCTTTTGATCTCATCTTCTTTATCTCCTCATATTACCTCTTCATTCTAAATTTCATTATCCGACTCTATTTCTCCCTCAATTTCTTCTCCTACATTTCCTTCTACCTGAACTTATCTTTGAATTTCCTATTCTTTGTCTATTTCTTCCTCAACTATTTCCTTGTCCTAATCTTCTTCCTCTCTTGCTTGTAGTTCTTGTTCTTGAGGAGGAGGAAGAGGAGTATCATGTGGAGGAGATGGAGGAGGGGAAGGAATTGGAGGAGGTAGACGAATTGGAGATGTTGGTATGTGAGGAAGAGAGTGTGGAGGAGATGGAGGAGGGGAAGGAATTGGAGATGTTAGTATGTGAGGAAAAGAGTGTGGAGGAGATGGTGGAGGGAAAGGATGAGAAGATGGAGAGACACGAGGGGGAGACTGTTGTAGACAAGGACTTGGGGGAGGAGAAGGCAAGGGAGATTCATGTGGGGGAGAGGAGGAAAGAGTAGTTGAACCAAACCTAGGTACTGATGCAACATGGTTTGAGTGTCACTACCAATTCTTTTCCTCTACTTTAGAGGAACTTCTTCACCTTGTTGTTCACTTGATTCTATGATATCTTTTCTTTTACCTTCCTCTCTTTATTCCTAGCTACTAAGGAAGACGGTCTTTTCTTCTCACTTGTAGCAGTAGACAAACTTCCAACTATTTTGGGCTTCTCTGGTTGAGGTTGAGGTTTGGTAACTTTATCATGGGAAAAGGAGACACCAACCATCTTTATGAACAATATTTAACACTTACTGCCCTTGTATCCATGTTGTCATCTTTTGCAATTGAACAATCTATATTGTAGATTGGCTAATTGAAAATTTCTTGTCCACTGTAGAGGGGGTCTAGGACTTTTTCATTGTCTTTTAGGTCTTTTGACTCTCTGGCCACTCCACAAGATTTTATCATCTCTATTGTTAGCCTAGAATAATCTTTCATCCTTACTTAAAATTCATCTTCACAATTTGTCCAGTGGTCTTACAATGAAGGTTTATGTTTGAAGAATGAGCCTATGACTTTGCTAATCTTCCCAATAGGGTTAAATTTGGCACTAGGATCATTATATAGGTTCATTGTATACATAGCCAATTCTACTTTTGTTGTCTTAGCATTTATCATGTTTACATAGGAGTATATTCCCATTCTTATAGGAAAGGAGTATTCTGACTTATTTTTGCTAGCAATCAGCTTGTGAATTTCAGTAACTTGTTTGCACAACTCCAATAAGATTTTCCTGTGTAGGGTACCTTTGGAGTTTGAGGGAAGCCTTATGAAAACCTATTATTTTGATGTATGTGAAGGTCTTAAATTAGATATACAATTGCACCAATTCTTCAATTTTTCCATGGCTTCCAAAGAAATACTCTTGGAAAAATCATTCTCCAACTCTCTGATGATGGCATAAATAAAATCATCATTATCACACTGTAACTCCTATTTCTAGCATTAAAATCTAGCAATGGGTAATGTTCATATATGTTTACCTCCCCAAGCTGAAGAGATTGTCTTCTTGTGAGTCTTGGGAAAGTTTCTTGGTAAGCCAACATGTATACTAGATATGAAGTCATGGAATTTATTGCTGTGCAGTACATCTTTGAGTTGTTCTTGTATAATTTTGTTGATTATAGTGGCCTAGTAAACGTTCTTGTTATCTATGATAACGAGCATGAAATGACACATCCATGGGTAGAAGTCTCAGCACTTGGATAACCATAGACTCTACTAAGGAGTATAATTTGATCTTTAATATCTTCTCTGAATTCACTCTGATGCTGCACCTTAGCCATTTTGAGGGCCACCATTCTTGGGTTGAACAACATTTGGTTGTTAATGACATTAATAAAACTCAATTGTGCTTCTCAAAATAATCCACTACCTTTTTCATGTCAATAGCCTCATATTTGGGGAAGGCAAGGATTCTAAATGCCTTGTCAATCATGTCAGGGCTAATATCAAGGATCACCTCTCGAGATGGACCTAGTATCCTCCTATGTTTGTGATGATAGTATTGAACTCAGGTGAATATACTAAAACTAGGAAGGCAATTGCTTCCACCAACCCAAAATTAGCCAAAAGGTGGCTTTGACTGTGTTTTTAGCTTCATTATGAATCCTCTTGTCAAATTCGTTCGTATCTGTGTCCAAGATCAGAATCTCCAACATATTCATAGGGGGAGAACATCTTGGAAGGAGGACGATATCCTTTATATTGATACTTCATCTAAACACCTTCCCTTGGCATGTTACCTAAACGTGAAAATACCACCCATTAGAATATTGAAGAAAGGAATAAATCAGCATCCCTTATTGGGCTCCAAAGACGAGTCATCCTAGATTGCACTTTCATAAAAGACCGTTTAAATCCATACTTCAGAAAAAAACTCTTGTTTCTTGGGTGTCGAGTATCGGTTGTACCTTTGATCATTTACTTAGAGTATCAAGCAATATAAACAAATTCACCCCGAACATCGACTTTGCAAAAGATATGTTCATTATCTTGTATTGTCAGGTGTCAGCTCTCAAGAATGTAGCTTACTCTTTTTCTCTTTTTACCAAAAATGTGTAAGAGAAACGCATTAACTGACATCCGATGATGGATTATTATTGGGGATCAAGGTTCGGGGGTAACAGTTATCTCTTATTTTCACCAGATCTTAACTGTTAAAGGCACACACCCGATCTCCGATATTTGACAAAAATCAAATGATCTCTATCAAACATCGAGGATCCGAGTTCAGAAGTAAAGTTGATCCCTTAAATATTTCTTTAGGAATCGGGTTTTGGTGATAATATTTTTTTTTTATCCTTTGAAAACTTTAATAATTCACGAGTATGCCCAATTACCAACAACCGATAATGGATCATCATCGAGGATCCAAAATTAGGAGTAATATTTAACTCTGTCATAAAGTTAGGATAAGAGTTAGATAATATCTACGAAGTTCGACCTTCGAAACATGAAGTGTTAGACAAAAACTTTTTAAGGCATTGTTTGTTGGACATTGGGGTTTGGGGATGTGTTTTGATGCTTGATATAAGCTATATTTCTAATACACGAAACTTGAAACATGAAACATGAAACTAGGCTTAAGAAATCTACAAGGAAAATAGGTATTTATCGGGAATAAGCTAACTATCTTTTTGAAAAGAAGGAAAAGGGTCAACTTGGAGATTGATGCGATGATTTCATAAACACTATCGATCAACACACCTAGAGAAGAATTAAAAGACAAAAAAAAAGAAAAAGAAAAAGAAAAAAAACGACAAATGAAGAAAGAATGTAAACAAAAAGTGAAAAACCCGGCCAGATTGACATGACAAGAGACCACACAAGAACAAGTAAAACACAAAATGAGAGTTTGATTCTTGAGCCTACTTCTAGATTTTTGAAGGTTCCAAAGGTAGAAATGGGCACGAACAGTGGTGAATAACACCCACAAACACCATCGTGAACTAGGTAGAGTCGAGCAATAATGTGGCTAGGCAACCAAGCACAAAGAATTTTGGAGAAAAAACAAGTCAAATTTTTGAGAAAGTTGCAGATCTCGTTTAATTTCTTGCTCTATAATTCACAAATGATGATTAAAGTCTGATGTAGATTGACCACCGCTCCTGCAAGATGATCACTAACAACAGAAGAATAAATAATCTGCCATGCAAATCAACTTATAAAAGAGTGCTCTGTTCCAATGTATCATACTCAAAACATGAATAATAACAGGACAACATGTTCACATAATACCCAAAGAAGATACTACACAATTCCTTTTTATTCCAAATCCAAACCAACACCAAAACTGAGAGCATAAAACATCAATTTATAAAAGGCCAACAACAAAGGTCAACACAAACACCTAAAATACATGCAAATACTAAAAAAAGAACAAATTGATAAAGAAAACCTGAACTGCAAAGACTCTCCTCAGCCAATTCCTTCCCTAAAATTTACAAAGCCTCTTCCTTCCCATTATAAAGAGATACCACCCCAACAATATCCTCCCCACAACACCGAATCGCCCTCCTTTTAAATTCGAATAAAAGAAATATCCTCAAATAACCCCCACGACCCCATCCTTTAATTACTATTGTGGCAGAGTTTTAAATGCACTTTTATATTGCTCGTTGCCCATTAAAAATTGTAATAGCCACTGACATTTTAACTACTCTTGAATTCACTAGTGGGGAACCATTGAATGAATTTCCGTCATTCTCCCCTTCTTAAAGAAGTTTGAACCTCCTGGTTTACACAAATCAAGTTGCATTGACAACGAATGAGGGCGCATACCTACAAGGAGTCTGGTCTTCAAAGTGTTCTCTTGGGATTCCTTGACACAATTTGAGCTACCATCCAAGCTTCCCACCCATGTTTTTCTAGGGATAGGAGTCAAATGTTGATTCCACCATTCAGTTGAACGGGTAAAGCTAGGCAAAGTCCCCAATGTAAAACCAATAAAATAATCACTATGACAAGCACTACTAGACTTGAAACTCTTTCCCTTGCTCCAATTACACTTCACATCTCTCCTCTTAGACTAGTTGAGGCAATTTCTTTTGACGGAACTCTGAATCACATTCTTAGAAGATCTATGATGACTGTCCTCATACTCTCACAACTCACTATCTCCTTGAGAATGAAGGTCACAGTCAACTGAAACTTAAACACCTATTTCTTGAGGCGCTCATGTAATCTTTTCAGTTGAACCTTCTTGCAGCTCTACATCAATTCTTGGTTGCATCTCATTCTTTAAATCATTTATCTCTTTTACTCCTAGATTTCCCTCCAACTCGTTTCTTGGCTTAGCTAGAACTTTGTTTTTTGCTTCAAGCTCGAACTTGGCTTCTGCTAGAAGAGACAAAGCTGCCACTTCAGATGCTCCTTCCTCTTTTCATGGTTTTAAAAGTGTTTTCCTTTCTTCATGTTGAACCTCATAAGTATTGTCTCTACCCCAATGGGTCACATTTCGATCATATTGACAAGGCCTACCCAACAATAAATGGCATGCATCCATCGACACTACATCACAGAGAACTTCATCCTCATAAGGACCAATTTTGAATGCTACGAGACAAGATTTATCCACAAGTGCACTATGATCTTTTTTTAACCAAGAAATCTTATAGGAATTAGATTTTGGAACACAAGCAAGTTGTAATTTGTTAACCATTTCTGTACTCACCAAATTATCAGTAGATCCACCATCTATGATCACCTTACATACTTTGTCCTTACATTTGCATTTTGTTTGGAAGACACTTTTCCTTTTCCAATCAACTTCAGGATTTTCCTTGTCCCTAGAAATTAAGGTTCTTCTCAGCATTAGCTTTTCTCCTGATTCAGCCTCAGCTTCTTCTAACCAAGGATTTTCTTCTTCTTGGGCCACAATTACCCTTTTGGGGTTTAGAGGGCATTCTATAGCCTTATGGGCTTCATCACATATAAAACACTTCATGGGCTTCTACTCTCCAGGAGGTAGTTGTCCTCATCCTCTACCTCTAAAGCCTACCTTTCCTTTGAAGTCAATCTTCATGTTCTTGCCTTCTTTTGACTCTTCACTTATTGTAGCTTCCAAAGTGTTAGTGAATTAATTAGCTCATGATTAATATGCTCAAAATAAATGACTCTCAACCTTGTTAAGCACTATAATCAGTCTGCTAACAGCTTTGGAAATACCACACTTGCATTTGTGGCTTTCCTCTGAATTCTAGAGGTACAACTCCCTCATAAGATTTTCAATGAATTTAAATGCTAAAATGAAATATCATGTATGCTTTTAACTAGAAAGCAGTAAAGGCAAACCCAATATTAGGAAAATTCCTAAATATCATATGCAAGATCCAACAAATAAGAAGAATTGGCACAAAGACCAATTTTAGCCAAACTATTCAACAATTAAAACATACACACAATACCATCTGAGAAATGAAATTAACTATGAAGAAAATTGCATCACTTACTCCAAGATAAGATATTGCATTAAGATATTCTCAAACTTGAAGATTCAAGTACTCAAATTAATTGAATGCACAAAGACAACCAATAATTTTACTCACAACAAAATATTGTATTGAGCATTCAAAAAAAAATGATCTCCCCTTCAAGAAATCTTTACAATATATATAGTCTTTATCCCCCAAGATTTTTCAATTTCGTAACTATTCTTTAAAGAATCGGTTAAAATACGACCTTTCGCATTTTGGTAACTGCCTCTTTTAAAAAAAAGGCTTCAGACGTCGTAGGGGGGATTTTGTGTACTTCTGCTAACTCAGGCGGGGTTTCGTGTTTTTCTGCTAACTTTCCACCTGGCAGGATTTTGAACAACTCTGCTAACTCTCCACTAGATAGGGTTTTGTGTTTTTCTGCTAACTTTCCACTTGGCGAGATTTTGAATAATCCTGCTAACTTTCCACCCATGCGGGGTTTTGTGAACTTTTTCTAACTTTCCACCCAGGCAAGACTGTGTAAATTTTTTAACTTTGTAATCAGCTTTTTGAGCTTGAAGATGAAAATTTTCGTAACTTTCAACTAAAAGGTTTGTTTTCCATGAAATTTGAACAACAAGAAGCATGAACTTTCTAGAATAAAATCTCACCAACGGTAAGGCATCTTGGAATGAAAATTGGCCTCATTGGACAAAATGATGTTAACATTAACCCAACAAAAGGATTTAGCACCAACTTCATTAGATTTTTAAAATTAACTATTTTTTTGATTTGGCAAGCTTAAGGGCATTAGAAGTTTAAAATGGGCCAGGTCAAAACTTGGCCAACACAAAGAAACCTCTTTCTCTCTATTTTGTTTGCTATCATCCTTTTTACTTGCTATTTTGTTTTTCCGGTTTAGTTTCTCCTTTGCCTTTAAGGCATATTCATAAGGTTCATCTACAGTAGGAATTTTCACCATTGCAAGCTCATCTTGAAGTTGAAACTTTAGTGCATTCGCATATTGAGCTGTTGTTTGCCCTTCACTTTCTTCTATATCTGTTTGAATTTGAAGCCTCATGAACTGTTCAGTATAAGTCTATACGAACTGATCCCTTTGTTTCAGATTTTGAAATCTTTAAACAATTTTTGTTTGTAATCAGAGGGAAAAATCGAGCTCTCAAATATTTCAGCATCTTAGGCCAAAGCCTAATCTTATTTTTTCCTTATTTTCTTCTCAAAATTTGTACGTTCCCCCACCACAGGGCTGCATGCGACTTCAACTTAGATGCGGAGATGTTCACTCTTTTTGGATCATCCTTATCAATGTCCTCCATGTCAAAGTACTTGTCTAATTCTTGGACCCAATCTAGAAAAGCATCTAGGTTGAGCTCACCTTTAAAATCAGAAATATCAACCTTTTCTTTGGAACTTTGTTTAGTCAATGCTTCAATAAGCCTCTCTATAGGGTCTAAAATTGTAGCAGCATTTACTAAGTTTTCTGGTTCCTCTTCGGACTCATCCAATTGTAGTCTAGTCTCAAGGGCCTCTAGCCTTCTAAACACTTCACCAATGTTTCTTTGAGGGCCTACATTCCTCCTACCCCTTCTTCCCCAATTCACGTGGATACCCCTTCGGGCCGTCACGGTTTGCTCTGATACCAAAACCGAGGTAGATTTGACCACTGCTCCTGCAAGAAGATCACTAACAACAAAAGAACAAATAATCTGCCATACAAATCAACTTCTAAAAGAGTGCTCTGTTCCAATGTATCATACTCAAAACGCGAATAATAATAGGACAACATGTTCACATAATACCCAAAGAAGATACTACACAATTCCTTTTTATTATAGATCCAAACCAACACCAAAACTAAGAGCATAGTACATCAATTTATAAAAGGCCAACAAGAAAGGTCAGTGCAGACACCTACAATACATGCAAATACCAAAAACAGAATAGATTGATAAATAAAACTTGAATTGCAAAGGCTCTCCTCATCCAATTCCTTCCCTAAAGTTTACAAAGCCTCTTCCTTCCCATTATAAAGAGATACCACCCCAAAAATATCCTGTCCACAACATCAAATCTCCCTCCTTTTAAATTAGAATAAAAGAAATATCCTCAAATAACCCCCATGACCCCATCCTTTAATTACTATTGTGGAATAGTTTTAAATGCACTTTTATACTACTCACTGCCCATTAAAAATTGTAACAGCCATTGACATTTTAATTACTCCTAAATTCACTAGTGGGGAATCATTGAATGGATTTCCGTCAAAATCCCTCGACCTCACTTTTAAACCAACCCAAGGCGATGCATTAATGCTTCAATAAATGAGGGGCAGTGCTATTGAATGTTCTGATAGGTGGGAAAATGAGACGACAAGATGTCATTGCCATCGGACTTAGGGATCATGAATGTTTCAAGGAGAACCCTAATGAGTAAAACTCAGAAATAGAAAATGACGGGAACAAACAGACGTCGCAAATCTGGCCCCACAAGGATGGTATACTAATCTTAAAGATCTTGAAATTCCTACAAGTGAAGAAAAATATAGAAAGGAAGAAAGAGAAGGAAAGGAGGAAAAAAAAGGAAACAAAGGGAGGAAATAAAAAGAAGGAAAACAAGGAGAAGGAGAAGAAAATAAGGGAAGAAAAGGGAGAGGGGTTTCCCATTTTGCCAAAAAATGAAATGGGGGTGTGGGTGCAATGCATAACAATAACTTTATAGATATTATCTAACTTAAACTTGATGATTTGAAAGATACTTTGGTCAGGGTCAAGTAGAAGAGTAAAAGTAGTGGGGTTCAAAGATCTACTAGGTTGGTCCATGCTCAACTTGGTGATTTCAAAGACATTGAAATCTCTAGTGATACCTTGGAGGAGTAGTAGGATAAGGGTAGTATGGAAGGGTACACTGAGAATAATACCACTAAGGAGGAGGGACTTGAGCATACCCACAGTCTAAAGGCACTTTTTAATGACTCTCAACAGGTCACTGTTAACAAATATGATACTCAGAGCAAATGCTACCTCTATATTCATTGTACTACTTAGATGGAGGCCATTAGAACCAACAAGAAGGATATAGAGAAAAAATAAAACACAATGATCAAGAACAACACGGAGATAATATATAGAGCGGTCGCAATTCTCTCTATGTTGTAGGATATGGAGCTGAAGAAGCAGGAGACGATTGGATAGTTAGATGTATAAGTTAGTTACTAAGGATTGGAGTAATTTATTCCCCTAGTTGTCTTTTGTTCTTTATCTGTGCCTTTACTTTTGTTCGTTCTTTTTGGATTGTTGTTTATCTTTTGGTAATCTATTATTGCTGGTCTATGTGGGCCTATTATTCTTTGCTTTAAGACATTTTTTGTAAGGGTAGACCTTGCTTTCCTCTTTTTTAATAAAATTGAACAAACCAAAGGGGTATTATTGAACCATAACTACAAACAATGAAAATCAATTAGCTCCCTAGGTTGTTCCTTATGAGAATGATCTACCAAAATACAAAGCATGGTAATAGAAGTTTGAATGAGTTCCCAACTGTACAAATAAAGTTCTTGAGAATGTATTTGAAATAATTTTTCAGGGAAAACCCAAAAGGTGATCTAAAAGAGAAATACAAGAGCTTCAACCCAAGGGTTTTATGATTAATAAAACTAGATTTCTTGATGATTGAATTTGTAAGAACAATAAGTTATCGGTGGTGTTGTTGAATACCTGTGAGGTGCTTGCTAGGTAGGGTGTATTACCCCTTGGTTAAACCCCTATATGTGTAAATTTAAAGGATTTTGAATAATGATTGAGGACACACAACCAATCATATAGTATGCTTAATTATGTGTTGTCATAGACATTTGATGCCAAGTGTTGACGTAATGTTGATCTTTTACTAGGTAATTTTATTAGTGAGCCTCTAAATTTGATATAATCATAATAAATTAGGGATTTACAATTTAAAATATTTTGTGCTCAAATTAGCAGCTAGTAACTAATTGAAAGAGGATGAAATTGACCTAGTTCTAGATTTAAATTTAAAAATATGAGGAGTTGATTTTATGGTGTTGAATTGATTTAAGGTGGGTGATGGGTAATTTGTAAGTTGAATTGGGATTCTTAGGATGTGCAAAGTTAAGATTAGTCAAGGCTTAGGTAATTTGTAAACTTTTATGTAGAAATATGCCACTTATACTAGAGTCGTTGCAAAAGTGACAAATTGGGTCAATGTGAGCCGAAAATAAATGGAAGCAATGTAGGCATACAATTTTCAACATTAAATTTTCCCTCCACTTTGAATTTCATGTGAACTACTATGAGGATGTCCATCAAAGTAAAGCAAACAATCAAAAATAAAAGTAAAATATTTGAACAATCAGAAAAATTATACAAATATGTATATCACTTTTATACATTATCCTTCCAATCAATGATTTATTTGGAACAAACTAGTAAAAATAATATAGTGAGTAAGAATTGACACTCATTTCAAATATAGGCACAAACATAAATTCTTAGCAATGTTTAAATGATCTCAAAGTGAGTTTGAAAGTAAATTTAAAGGTGACATGTAGCCAATCACTTAAAAAAATAAATTAGGTGGTGTAAGATAGCTTAATGGAGCATTGTAACTATCCTTCAACTATTAAGAAAAAGTGTACAACTATCTAACTATTCATTATAACAAAACAAGCTTGGTGCCGGGCATCTCTCAAGCCAATTATAACCACGAGTGTGCATTATAGAACTTGTTAAGAGCCACTATAACCATGGCCATGAAACTCAACTCATATGAAGACAAGGTAGTGCGAAGCTTTATAAAATCATGAAGCCTATCATTGTAATCATAAAATACGAAGGAACATCATTGATAATGTATATCCACTGCAATTGGTTGCATACAAAATATCCATGGAACCAAAGGAGAGGAAGAAATAATCATTCAAAATAAGAATCATATGATTCAAAGTATCATAGATGCATTGTAGCCAAATAAATAATAAGATAATAAGATGTGACCATGTAAGCATATGTAAATGGGGGGTTAATGTGTCCTAAAAGAAGGGGATATAAAAGCAAGTAATCATGGAATGTTGTAAGCATAGACATGTATCATGTAAGATATAAACATGTAAACACTAGAAATGATCCATTAAAATATTAACATGGAGGTACATGGGTAGTGAGAGTGGGATAATCTATGATCAAGTGACATCAGTCAAGGAGAGAGGTGGTAAGAATAGAGGGATATATAGGTATGTAAACTATTTGAATATGTCCTTCTAATGGCGATACCAATCTCTATCACAAAATCTCATTGCAAATGGAAACCCAATGAAACTTAAACCATTTGAAAGCTGTAATATAGCAAAATTATAAAACCATCAAGAGTAATAGTAGGAAAAATTCATAATATTGGTTGAAAATTTCAAGGGCTTTCCATCACTAGTAGTTAAACTGGTTGCTCTTGTATCATTCCTAGAAGTGATATTTAAGGCCCCGCACCAATTGGGCTTAAATTTTCATCTTAAACTCTTATTTTAATTTTTGGTTCTTAGGGTTGGCATAGAGAACTAAATCACCATTTTGGATTTTTTAATTAATAATCAATTTTTATTATCTTTTTTAATAGTCTAATATTTGTAGAGTGATCTAATGCATGTACTTGACACTCATCAAGTGTCTCAAGATCTTGCAAGCTTCTCTCTCCATATGTAGTATCATAATAACACCATGAAGAGATACTCGTAAGGATATATTCTCTAACTTGAGAGGTATAATAGAATTGATCCCATAAACCAATGAGGAAGGAGTGTACCTATTGGATGTGTGAATACTAGTTAAAGATTATCCCATAAAGCAAGTAAAAGTTGTGTATGCCAACCTTTATCGTGTTTATCTATTACTTTTCTCAAGATTTGTTCAATTATTTTATTATTAGCTTTTGGTCGAAAATTACTTTATGGATGATTATCCAACATTATTCTAGCTTATTTATTCTTAAATGATGTTCCATTATTAGTTACAATAGTAGATAACTATATAAATTTAGAAATTGTATTTTCTATGGGAAAAATATATGTTGGAAGTAGCATTAGACTTAAGGGTGATAGCCTCAAATCACTTTGTAAAATAATTTGTAGCAATGGAGTTGAAGCATAATAGTTTTTCCTACTAGTGTGAGACATGGAGTTTTATCAATTCATGTAAAATAATGTCTTAATATTAGGACACAAAGAAAAGTAGTTTAAATTTATCGTAGAAAACATTCGTTACATGTATATGTGTGTCTTTTAACCATTCTATTTGGCAATCTCTTTTCATCAAGTCAAATACTCCTGAAACGAAGAAAATTGTGGTGCGGTATTTAGGGAGATAGAACCACCAATTTCCATCAAGTTTCATTCAAGGAAACCTTAGAAATCTCAATCAAAGGATATAATGAGGGAAATAGATTAGATAAAGGTTGTCCTAGGGTGTGATTAAAGACTAAAGAGAGGTTCGCCACCAAGATAGGGCTTGGAAAGGCAAGAAATGTAAAAGATGTGCAAAATCTAACTATATGACTTAGATAATGAAACCGAAATGCAAAATAAAAGACTGAGAAAGTACAAAGGTTCACCTGGAAACTGAAGTGGCTTGAATGAGGGTTTGAAATCCTAGAAATCTGACTTTTAAAGCACACTGGGACCCATACACCAGTTTGGGCGATTTAGTCCCAAACTAGGGTTTCTATGTAGAAACATGAATCTCTCAGTGACTGATCTGGATTTGCTGAAATCTGGCAAAAAGGAAGAATTGGGACTCATATGCTCAAATTGTTGCAAAGTGTCCCGTTTTGTCGCGAAGTGTCCCAGGAGTAGAATTTCTGAAGCAAAACTTTGTGAGCCTCTGAAGATGGATTAAATAAGCACTTTCCCATTGATTTCATATAAATAGGCTAGATATCTTGTTCTAGATCTGAATTTCCGTGAGTCTTGACAACTTTTTATGACAACTTTGACAACTATTGCAACTTTGCATTTTGGTATTTTTTGAAGGCTTCAAATCCACTTTTTCTTAAACCTATAAACCTGCAATCACACAAAGAGAGAAAAAGTGTTGTTTTGTTAGGAAATAGGGGTTTTCCTTGGTCAAACCCTGTTTAGGTAATTAAACCTTATGATGAAACAATGAAACATGAAACATGAACAATGATACCTTGAATGATGTCTTGAAATGTAAATCTGTAATCTAACATGAAGTGGCCATGTAGAATGTAGATCTTGATCTTGAATTAGATGTGGAACAATGCTTAACTTGGATCTTGAATACTACATCACAACATTAGCTCAACAACATGCTTGATGGCTTTTGCCTTTGACATAATAATGGATTTTGAATTGCTGGAAGAATCTTCTTCAAATCTACCTTTAAATGCTCTTGAGATGCTCTTGAATGCTCTTGTGAACTCTTGTGAAAGTGCTCTTGATTGCTTATGAAATTATAGGATGCTTAGATGAAATTATGTGAAATAACCTTGTATTTATACTTATTTATGCCAAATTTCCTAAAATTACAACACTACAAAATCGACATAAGATCTAGGACAATAAAATCCCACTAAGAATTGAATTCAAAATAGGTTCTAGTTAAAGACAGACTCATACGCCAATTGTGGCATATGAGTACTAGTGGCTTAAACACAGGACACAAACTCTAAGAAGTATCTTATTTAATGTGAAATTCAAAATTAAGTCCCAAGATCTATGTGGGACTCATACGCCCAAGGTGGCATATGAGTCCTAGATTAGCAGATCTAGAACACATGACCCAAAACCTTGAATTATGATTGGTTATTTGACAAGTGTCGGGATTATCCTCGGAAAGATGCAATTAATAAGGCTTGTGGATGAAAAATAGGACCAAATAAGGCATCAATAAGCCCAATTTTAGCAAGGAGGGCTCAAATGAGTGTGAAAATGTAAAGGGCTACATGTTTCTAAACTACATTTAGCCCCCACTTTAGTGAGAGGAGGAACTTTTTTTAAACTCACACTAAAGTAGACATTCAAGAGGGGTCCAAGTGTACCAATGTGGATGGTATAGGATAAAAAAGATCAAGGAGGTGGTCAAGCCACCAGGATCCAAGATCCTACGTCAAACCAACATAAGCACAAAGGGACACACACAAGGTGTATGATAAACAAGATACAAAAACATGCAATGTTGAGGACATAAAGATCAAAGAGAAAGAAAGAAATAGTGGATCAAGCTTCAACTGTTTGTCTCGCATGCTGTGGATCAAATCTAGGTTGTTTGTCCAAAAATGTAAGCTCACTCTGAGGCAATGAAACATCAGACTGTCAGCTGGGTAAGTATCTGAAACGGGTGGCTTACAAGTGGAAGACGATGTCCACTATACAAACCAAATGCATGCTCACAAGGGCTAGTGGAACCTCAGTCTGTCCACTAGGTGATCCCCAGAGATGTGAGAAACATACACATGTGATCGGTTTGCACTCAGACACACAAACAAGTTGCTATGGTAAAGTCACACCTAGGTTCGACTCCCATACGTACAACTGTATAGGAGCGAATTTGTACCCCTTAGGCAAATTCCCTTTTCACATACCTTCACCTTAGAAAACCAAGTGTGAAGGAAAAATTCCACATCACCCACTTGTCTTCCATCCAATTGGAATTTATCCTGTGTGTTAGTGAGAGAATATTTGTTAGGGACGCAAGCGCGACGTGCGAACGTCTGTGCGGTGTGCTACTGTCCCTGACAGATTCCTTTGTTTGAAGTTGGCGAAGGCATTACACAATTGATTGGAGTCGAATTGTAACGTCCCTTTTCGACCAACCGACCTCTAAAATGACAGATTCTTCTCATCCCACCTTCAAAAACATCCTCTATTCATTCATTTGACTCTATTGAATCATCTACACATTCAATCACTTCATTCTTCTTGCAATCTCTTCACATTTCACTCTCATGCAACATGCCAATCTTCCTTGTGATCATTGTAGCAACTTTAAAGCTCCATCAACTCCACATTGCAAGTGTGAGGCAAGCCATAAAACTGTGGGCTTGGAGTCTTGCGAGACCTCCCTTCATCACTGTTGTGACTGTGGTGACTTTGCCAAGTCCATTCCTTGCATTCTCCTCCATTGGCTAGTGATATTTTGGGTGGAGGTGTTAACGCTTTGCTTCTCTCCTCTATGATTTGATTGAGTAGCATAGTATTGTTTTGTAGAGTTCATTGCAATCTTTACTTTCTATTTCCTTTATCGTATATTCTACTTCGTTGCTATCTGACTGTTTGTGGAGGTGGAAACACGAAAACGAGGGTCTAACTGAGGCAGACCCCTATATAGCCCCAACAATTTTCCCCTTCTCGTTTGTGTGTAGGTGAACGTGCGCATGGATCTAGTTGGAAAACTTGCACTTTTGTGAGATTATATTCATCACCCTAGCTCTTATTTACTTGCTTTATCATCTTCGTGTTTACTTTTTGTACTTTCTTTTTTTGTTTTTCCCATCTCAATTGACTATCTAGATTGTTAGTTGGTCTTTTGGCGGTTTTTTCTGTACTTGGTATTTTTTGGTCGTATGGACGATAGCCCACCAGAGAGACGTCAACGCATCGCGCTGTCGTCCTAGAACTGCGCTACCGTTCTCAGACAAAGAGTTGTCTAGGTGTAGTACCGACTCCAAAAACCAGCTCACCTAGCCCAAACCTAAAATCTGGGTTTGAAGAGTGACAAAAGTACTACATGGTGCTCTTCATTCTTGATCCCTATCCTTTTAGAGCGAGGTGAGTTAGGGCAGCCCTTCGTTGTCAGCTCTTCGTGACCTGGAGCCTTGACGTGGTTGGTCCCCCTATCTTACATTTTTGGTGAACTCGACATGAACCATTTTGGTTCCGTTTTGCAGTACTGAAGGTTCCTTTCCTCATGTTCTAGGAGCATTCGAGCTGTGAGTGTTGTGAGGCCTTTCACCTTATAACCCAACCTCTTACCCCTGGTAGGAGTAGTTGGAAGGTTCTGTAAGTCTTGCGTAATGAAGCCTTAGTTGGGTCACTGTCCAATCGTGAACCTTTGGGGGGGCTTTGTGAGAGTTTCATTTAGTGTGTGTGATGGCCTCTTTCTTGCATTTGCCTATCCCCTTTGTGCAACCTGCAAGTAGTGGTCTAGGCATAACCTTCATCTCGTAGGACTTTCCGATAGGTTTTAATAGAGAATCATCTCCTCTTTATATCCCTGCACGAATCAACGAAAACATCGTAGCAGGTGTTCTTGTTGACTTGACGTTCCAAGTGAATATTATAATCGAGGAGATTATGTT
Source organism: Sequoiadendron giganteum (assembly GCA_007115665.2). Classification (NCBI taxonomy): domain Eukaryota; kingdom Viridiplantae; phylum Streptophyta; class Pinopsida; order Cupressales; family Cupressaceae; genus Sequoiadendron; species Sequoiadendron giganteum. Next base: position 580,261,839 of record CM021101.1, read on the forward strand.
AATCATCTTCTTGCATAAAGATGGGTACAAGGCACCTATTAGCACCATCCGTACACATAACAGATTTTCCATACCTCCCCTTGGTAGCATCGTTCCGTCGGTCCTTGTTGGACCTGAATTAGTGAACATGTTGTTTGACATAATTCCGGGGTTTGAACTCTTAAGAATAAAGCTAGGTATCCCTTGGCTAGTAGCTATGAATGCAACTCCCTCAGTTTTGCATAAATGCTTGAAGTTCATTCATGAGGGTTTGGTGCATGTGGCCCATGACAATAGTAATAAACCGCTAGTTGAGTATGGTAGCTATTCATCAAACCACTTTTGGGTTGCACCAGCTGGTTCGCCCTCGCCTCGGAAGGACCTCTTGTACTAGACATATCAAAAGTACAAGAAAGGTTGCTTAACGCCTAGAGTGAGATACCCTCCATCACCTTATGTTGTCTCGCATAGGGCTTGCTTAAAAGCTGATAGTGATGCCACCATGGTGTGTAGAAGGGAAGAACAAAAGCGCTCTTGAAGTTCCTCTTCTTCTTCTACTTTCCTGCCTAACGCTTCCTCTCGCCCTGTTGTGGCGCCATCAGATTCTGTTTTGCATTTGCGAGAAAATCCCATGGTGCCCGCTTTGCGAAAGCTTAAGCCCCCTACATTCGAGCTTCCTGTTCTACCCACAGAGCCTAGGCTCGTTCGATATGGTAGAAGGAAGACTCCACGTGGGGAATCCTCTATGTCTCGCCTTTTGTGGCCTCCCATCGCTCCTACTTCTAAAGTAGTGAATGGGAAGGGGCCCGCCACCGAGGCATTAGAGCTGACTCCCCTTGTTGTCTCTCAATCTCCTCCTCCTACTCCCGTTCAAGAGTGTGTCCCTCCACCGGAAATGGTTGTGATGGACACTCCTATGGTTGAGCAAGAGCATTCTGTCCCTTTGCAATTCTTGACCTTTAGCTCAAAGAGTCGCAAAAATCGCCTTGTGCATGAGCACAAGTACTGACGAAAGGCTCTAGCGGCTGAACAGGTTGTTTTGTAGAAAAAGGAAGAGGACGCGACCACCCTTGGATCAAGGCCTCCCACTGTGTCCTCTCTCCTCTCTTCTGCTTCCATTCAACGAAACTTAGTTCTTCTTTTAGCTCCTGCGATGAACTTGAGTGCGCTTGACCCTAAAAAGGTGCAAGTGTTTATCGCTCCCTCGGTTGAGCCGTCTGTTTTGATGTCCCTTCCAGACATCCCACCATTCCCAAAACCCATGGATATGCCAAACACTTCGGTGGTGTCCATTGCGGTTTCTCCTCCTTGCTCGCGCGTCTCGCGTCATCTGTGGTGAGTTCACCTCCTCCGATGAAGTAGAAAGAAAAGGTTGAATCTTCTAGCAATGGGGGTCGAAAGAGGAGTCCATCCTCTTTAAGGGGTGGTCTTGCATTAGCATGCGTTGTCCTAGTGACAGAGCCAGCTTTGGCGTCCGTTGAGTTTGTCACCACTCCCGAGTCGCTCGGTGACCGTAGTGGTGAATCTCGTGCACCGCCCTCCTCGTCCATTGAGGTAACACATGGCACTCTTGCGAAGTCCATGTTGAACTCTTTGGATGAGGTGTTGGACTTGTCAGTGATATTTGATAAATCGTTGACGATAGCTACACAATAGCCTAGTGGACAAGATCCTGTGGGGCCTTCTAGCCCTTGTTGCAAGAGGCTCGGAAGCTCCTCCCCTTAATATTCCATCATTGTAGGCTCGTCCACCTTCCCCTTATAATGATCTAGATTGGGAAGCAGATCACCTCTTGGTCGATGAGTGTTAGGGGAGGCCTCTTCTTTACTTTTAGATTAGATGCGTGTTTGTTGTGACGTGTTACTCCTTGCTTGCATTATATGTTCCTTGATGACCCTTGTCACCCTTGTAGGTGCTTGGATACAAGAGTAATTTTGTGTTGTAAACCTTCTTCAATCTGTATCATCATTTTTCCATGTTTGTGTCTTGATTTCCGGTAAATGGGGGACGATGCAAAGCATTGGGGGCATTTAGGCTTCCCTTCCGCAATGACACAATTTTTTTTCACCTTGTTTTCCGTGCATTCCTCTTGATTTGATGGGGATTGATGATCTTTCACCTTGCACCACGGTTAGCAATTATTTATATAAGCATGAGCAGATCTGACCTTGCGAAACTAGATTGCCTTGTCTCTTGTGTTTCCTTTCTTCTTTGCTTGAGTTGTCATGTTGTGGTGGCTATGTGTTGTCCCTAATGTATGATAACATTACCACGGTGACATCTCGCCATATCTCGCGGGGCACAATATAACCTTTTTCTTTTTCATTCTTGCTTTCCTTTCCTTAGGTTGTCGCGTGCATATGCGTTCAACATGCACCACCCTAAGTGGGGGCTATCATGTCAACCTCAAATTTTCAAAAAATGAATTCATTGTCAACAAATCTTTTCTCAAAAATATTTGTAAACTTTTTAAAAAATCACATTCTCAAGTTGGTCTCCCAACAGAATGTGCTTCCTTCATCACGGGTTCGCAAAGAAAGAAGTTGAGAACTTTCCTCTGAGGAGGGAGCAAATTTTCCTATGCGAAAAGCCTCGACCTTCCCCTCGTGAGGGGGCATTTTCTTCCTTTGAAATTTCATGATGAGGTGAACATCTTTCAAAAGGATCCCTTGATATTGAGTTGAATTGCGAAAAATATTCTTAGACTTTCAAATAGCGTGTCGCTTGAGTGGAATCCTCTTCTTTTGAAGGGTTCCCGAGGGGCCCCTTCGAAAGCCTTTTGACTTTTGACTGTCTGTGTGACTATTTGTCTATTTACCTATGTGTCCGCTTTGTGTTCTTTGGTATGTTTTATCTGTGGATTAACATGTTGCTTTGCAGGTGCGCCTGTGAAGCCGCTTTCCAATCCAGCTCTTTGGAGTCCCCTTTCATTGGGCTTCCTCCATGAGAGAGAACTTGGGGGTTGTGTCCTTGCAGGTTTGCGGGCCTGTAAGGCACTTACTTCACTGGGCCTCCTTCATGAGAGGGAGCTTTTGGGAATGCCTTCTTGCAGGTCTGTGGGCTTGTGAGACACTTATATCCTGCGGGATTTATTCATTGTTGGTCCGAGGGCCTTATGTGTACCTTATGCAACTTCGTAGTTCTATGGGGCTACGGAGTCCTTTTGTTCGAAACTCCCCAGGGAGAGTACCTTTGGAGTCCTTTGCCTGCCCTGCACTTTCAAGTTTGCCAAATTGTGGTATGCTTTCTTGATAGTTTAGGTATACATTTCTAACCCTTCAATCTACTTTACCAAACACTCATCGATACTCGTGCTCGCTCGCTAAAGTGGGGGAAAAATGTATAGGAGCGAATTTGCACCTCTTAGGCAAATATCCTTTCACATACTATCACCTTAGAAAACCAAGTCCGAAGGTGAAATTCCACATCACCCACCTGCCTTCCATCCACTTTGCATTTGTTCTGTGTGTCAGTGAGAGAATATTTGTCGGGGATGCAAGTGTGACGTGCAAATGTTTGTGCGGTCCACAGCCGTCCCTGATGGATTCTTGCATCTGAAGTTGGCAAAGGCGTTACACACCCGATTGGAGTCGAATTGTAACGTCCCTCTTCGACCAACCAACCCCGAAAACAAAATATTCTTCTCATCCCACCTTCAAACACATCCTTTATTCATTCATTTAACTCTATTGAATCATCTACACATTCAGTCACTTCGTTCTTCTTGCAATCTCTTCACATTTCACTCTCAAGCAACATTCCAATCTTGCATTGTGAGCATTGCAACAACTTTGAAGCTCCGTCAACTTCACATTACAAGTGTGAGGCAAGCCATAAAACTGTTGGCTTGGAGTCTTGCGAGACCTCCCTTCACACTACAACAAAATAGGCAATTAGTGCCTAAAATAGCGCCAGATTTTAGAGCATTTGATTTCGTGAATTGGGCACTTCTGTTGGCGCAAAACTCGATGCAAACTGGCATGCTCACTTCGGTGCCAGATTTAGCGCCGGATTTAGTGCCAGGTTTAGCACTGACTTTTGTTGCTTCCAGTTTTGCTTTTGGTTTTGCTTCTGGTTCTACTTCCGTTTTTCTTCCGGTTTTGCTTTCAAGTTTGCTTTTGGTTTTGCTTCCAGGTTTCCTTTTGGTTTTGCTTGCAGTTTTTCTTCCAGTTTTTCTTCCAATTTTACTTCCTGTTTTGCTTCCGATATAATGTCGCTTCTTGCATCTAGCTTTGCTTCCATTTTTTGCATCTTTTGTTGCTTCTAATATGGCTTCTATTATTGCATATTTTGTTGTTTCTAAAATTGCTTCCATTATTACTTATTTGTTTTCTACTTGAATCGCTTATGTTTTCTCTTTTTAGATAATTTCAAGTTTCGCTTCCAAGATTGCTTTTAGTTTGGCTTCCATTGTTGCTTCCTTTTTTGCTTCTAAAAATGCTTCTTGTTTTGCTTCCATTTATTAATTTAATATGTTTTATTTCAATTTAATTAGTTAAATATATCTAGCCTCTTAAATAACTCATGATTAAATAAATAGAAAATTACTATAAGATGATTATCATTTATAATTTAAAAAAGTGATTCAAATATCTAGATAAGTAGATCAAAACAAGTGATTAAAACAAGTGAGTCAAATATCTATATAAGTGATTAAAACAAGTGAGTCAAATATGCCAGTAGATTAATAACATGTCAAAATGATACATGTCCAATAGTTGACATAAGTGAAAATGATACATGTACAAATGATATAAGTAAAAATGATAAATTATATAGCTCAAAATGATACATGTCCAAATGATACATGTCCAAATGATATAAGTCAAAATGATACATGTCAAAATGATACAATTCAATAATATGGTACTGCAAGCCTTGAAAATGATCCATATTATAGTAACCATGAAAAGAGGCATCATAACGATATATCAACAATGATCCATGATGCAGTCTATATGATCATGAATGCCACTGGCTACTACTAGCAACTGCCTCATCATCGTCACCATCGTGATCATCATCTTCATCATCATCATCATCATCGTCATCGGCCTCGGTGTATTTTGTATCTACGTCATCATCATCCTCTGCCATGTGATTTGTACCAGAACCAACATATTCTGGATCTATAGCATGAGGATCATCTTGATCTTGTGGAAGACCCATTTTCTGCAAAAAAAATCATTTAAAATGAAAAGTTATTATTTATTTTATGCAATAATTTATTTTTCTGTTATATATCTAATATTACAACATGTGAAATGAAACCATAATCATATTACATCATATCAAAGTGCACATACCATAATAAAATTTCAAAAATGTTACAGCTAATTTGTCATTCCAATGATGTAAAACATGCAACAATTTCAATAAACGTTAGTAAAATATGCTAGCATTTGGTGGAAGAGGAAGAAAGATGATTGGAACTCTAGAGGCCCACCATAATGGATTTCGGTATTCAACCATAAGAGCAAAAGAGAGAGCTGATATCATGTATCAAAACATTAAGCATGCATTCTTCTAGCCAGTGGAGAAGGAGATGATGTAAGAAGACCAAGGATGTCTAGTTTTATGTGGAGGTAATGGATATGGTCCAAACTTTAGGAGGGGCAAGAAGGTCAATGTATGATCTTGATGAAAATTATGAAGAACAGCAAGAGAAGGACACGAAAAATAAAATCAATGCAGAGTTTCAAGGATTTGTCAAGCGAGTAACAGAGCTATGAGAGCAGCCTCATCTAAAAGATTTTGAACTAGAGTTTGATATACCATTTAGAGAGCTTGGTTTTCATGGAGTTCCTTTCAAAGCATTTGCTTTTATTGTTCCTATGGTAAACTGTTTGGTAGAGTTGGTGGAATTACCTTTCTTAATAATCACTATTAGTGAGATTGAGATTGTTAACCTTGAGAGAGTAGGACTTGGGAAAAAGGCATTTGATATGGCTATTGTTCTCATCCTATACAACCATTGCAAGAAAAGTTAAGCTAGCATCAAATAACCAACAATTTTTAAAATAACATGAAAACTTTTAGTTGCTGCTATGTCAGGAATAAAATAAAAGGAAACAATGTTCCTTCCAATGGCTTGATGATTGCAAATGAGGATTTATTGAATTTTAGTGGAGTAAAATGAAAATTAAAAGTAGTTGATTCATATAATATATGTACATTAAACAGGTTATGGTGTAAAATTATTTCTGATGCCTTTTATAGCTAAATGCTACACTCATTTTAGGCATTAAGAAAATGCGTCCCACCTAGAGTTTGTGTGAAATTGTTTTTTCCTTGGAATCCTTTCCAAAATCATCACCCTCACCCTGATTTAGGATAAAAAATCAATAATGAGAAAATTAACAAAAAATCAAAAGTGAATAATACATAATCTATGTTGTAAAGTTAAAAAGTCTTATTAAAATACATATAAAACTCCAAAATATTTTCCTTTTGTTCTCTAAATTTTAGTCCAATCAACCAAAGCAAGAAACATATATCTTATCACTATTTAAATCAAAAGAAGATATCTGATATACAATTCAAAACATCAACATATGAGCTAATTTATTAAAGTACCTATTCTCCTTCAAGTACCGATTCTTTGATAAACTCAATTTGGTCCTCAAATACATACCTGTTAGAAGTTTCAAAGGAATCTATCATGACAATCTGATCATGACTATATGTAACAATCTAAAACATTCATAATTAGAGACAAGTGCTTTACAAATTCTACTACACATTGATGCATTCTTCATGCTGAAATGAGTGTTTAGAGCTATGATAACCACATTCATGTCTTAAGGGAATCTCACTGTCTAAGGAAGAAGTTAAAGTTCCTTAGAGCAGCAATAGCATTCAACATCGACCATATGGTGTCTACATCTAAATAATTCAGAATGGTCAAGTTAACTGAAATGCACCTTGTGATTGGAAAGAAACAAACCATAACTCCCTATAAAATAAGAAATTGGCAAAGAAAGAGCAAACAATCCCTTGCAAACTAATTACAAATTAGTAGCCTGAGAAGCTTCTTAGAGGCTTACACAAGTGATCTTGCAAAAATCTAAGTTTGTGTCTTTGAAGACCTTTGAAGCCCACCATGCTCTGCATCAATCATCTCCATTTTTGTCTTGTTCAGAGAAAAATAAACATACAAAAAAAATAGTGCAATTGTCTTGTGAAGCGGGTTCTGAAAAATGAAAATGTAAAATACTTGCAAGAAAGGATAAGGTTATGCAGAATATTACAAACCCATGGTTTAGGGTTTCTGGGCTGAGCCCCAAATGTGGAAGGATTTATTTTGCTTTCTGAGAAATGAAAGATTGTGCCAAAAGGCCTGCACTCATTTTTTTGAGAGCTCGTATCTGCAATAGGAGTCACAGGTTTTCGAAAAACCCGAGATCAAAGATAAACCCAAAATGCCATTGAATAGAGACCGCGACCATAATTATGAAGCCATGAAGGAGGCTCAAAAATATAATAAATAAAAGTTTACACTGTTCTTTTTGGAAATAGAAAAAATATTCTAGAGAGGTCGCAACCAAGCTATCACCAGGAAAGAGAAAAAATGCAGAAATAAAAAAATCTTTCATCGTTTGATCAAACCAAATATGGAGAGTATGATTTGTTTCATTTCTTTTGCTAGTGAGCTACGTCCAGAGAAGTCGAGCCAAGATAGAAGGGTTACAAAATAAGGATGCATGGTAGAAATAAAATACCCATTCATTCATATCTATTGAATCCAAATCGAGCTTGTTTTGATAGAAAACAGAGGTAAGATACAAAGAAATGGTGCATAGAAACTTACTCAACTTCTTGTTGTTTGAAGAAATGCAAGCTCCAAAAGTGCTTTGATGTCAGCCTCAAGATAAGCAAGGCATCGATAGAGTAAAGCAAGAGAAAAATGCATGAGAATTCGAGTCTTTGAAAATGTATTTAGATAAGTGGAAACAAATGATGAACCATGAAAGCTTTACTTGATTCGGCCTCAACAAAAATTTATGTGAAGAAAACTCTCAAAATCAGTGAGCAATTGACAGATACTCCTTCAAAAAGCTCGAGGTTTCAAACTCTAATGATGGCGGCATGTGCAAGGCAAGGGAGGTCGAAAAAACCAAGTGAAAATGAGAGTTAAAAATTAGGGCTTGGGTATTTTGTTCTAACTCATCATGGCGGCAAAAATATTGATGTGAAAAACTTCAAATATATTTAATCATTAAATCTTTTAATATTCAAACAAATTTAGAAAACAAAATACATATATTTTATAATAAAAAATTACTATTATCTATTAAATTCATAAGTGTTAAGTTCATGCTTTTACCTTTGTACCGTTGGATGATTGTGAGAGAGGTGTAGTAGCACGGTATACCGCCATACCGCGGGAGATTTCTTACTGCCTGGCGGTAGTGCGCTGTATATCGTCATACTGTGAGAGGCTTCTACTGTCTAGCGATAGTGCGGTGTATACCGCCATACCGTGAGAGGCTTTTGATTGTCTGGTGGTAGCGTGGTATACCGCCATCCCGTGGAAGCCTTCTACTAGCGGGGTTGCTGTGTATACCGCTCTACCGCATATGTTGCTCACCTTCTCGACGGTATAGCGGTGTATGCTTTTGATCATTACTTGAAGAGTATCGATGAGACAATCTTCTTTGTCTTACCGATATCTCAACGTCTCATTGACATTAGATCTTATGTTCCTTTGATGTTGGTTGCTGATGTCGATGAGACAAGTTAATATCTCTTGTTGATATGCCACTATCTAAATTCGATGCTAAATCCGGCGCTAAATTTGTCACCGCTAAATCTGATGCTAAACTCGACGCTAAATCGGGTGCTAATTAGCGCCTACTTGTCGTGATTGGCACAAAAAATGGCGCCAACTCGATAAATAGTGTCGATTTTTTCAAAAAATTGGAGAAAAATACATTAAAACAATGGGTGGAAGCAAAAAAGGGAGCAAAAACGAGAGCTAATCATAGGGGTTTGTTGTAGTGTCATCATTGATGCGGCTGTGGTGTCTAGCGCCTACTTGTCGTGATTGGCGCAAAAAATGGCGCCAACTTGATAAATAGTGTCAATTTTTTCAAAAAATTGGAGAAAAATACATTAAAACAATGGGTGGAAGCAAAAAAGGGAGCAAAAATGAGAGCTAATCATAGGGGTTTGTTGTAGTGTCATCATTGATGCGGCTGTGGTGTCTTTTCCATGTCCATTCCTTGCATTCTCCTCCATTTGCTAGTGAGATTTTGGGTGGAGGTGGTAACGTTTCACTCCTCTCCTCTATGATTTTATTGAGTAGAATAATATTGTTTTGTAGTGTTCATTGCAATCTTTACTTTCTACTTCCTTTATCGCATATTCTAATCCATTGCTATCTAGTTGTCCGTGGAGGTGGAAACACCAAAACGGGGGTTTGACTGAGGCAAATCCCTATACAACCCCAACAATTTTACCCTTCTCGTTTGTGTGTGGGTGAGCGTGTGCATGGAGCTAGCTGGCAAATTGACACTTTTGTGAGATTACCTTCATCACCCTAGCTCTTGTTTACTTGCTTTATCATATTCGTCTTTACTTTTTGTACTTTCTTATTATGTTTTTCTCGTCTCAGAATTGCATTGCCCTCCTTGGACAGAAAGCTATCTGAGGTGTAGTGCCAATTCCAAAAACCAGCTCGCCTAGCCCAGACCTGAAATCTGGGTCTGAAGAGTGACATAAGTACTACATAGTGCTCTTCATTCTCGATCCCTATTGTTTTAGAGTGAGTTAAGTTAGGGTAGCCTTCCGTTGTCGGCTCTCCGTGACTTGGAGCCTTGATGTGGTTGGTCCCCCTCTCTTAAAACAACCATACCAAAGATGTAGCTCCTAATAACTTATAAGGCGCCACACATGAATGAACTTTGAGCTTCATGAGGCAAGTAAAGATTCGTATGCTTGAAACTCATGAACAAACAAAATGGCTCCACATGCAAGTAAAGTGTGTTATGCAGGGTGGCCATATAGCAGATATTGTAAATGCGAAATAGTGTAAGGTACGTTCAAAGGGATTTTGCTTAGTTCATGTAAGTTCTCTTCTTAGGGAACATTGTGCCTAATGTCTCTAAGAGAGGACAAGTTAAAGAAATATCGTGTTCTCGGAGGAGATCAAGCCCAATGACACCACCAAGAAAAGGACGCATCACAAGAAGAAAACTACACAGTGAAACATGAGTGTCGATGTATGCCCCCACTTTAAAGTGGTTGCTAATACTATTGCTGTGAGCAATCTGCTTTAAAGTAGAAAAAGATATGAGAGATTATTTGGAAAGTCCTATTCCAAGTCATATGTTTTTGAATTGAACTACATCATGAATAAGGGGTTTCCCCCATAATGCAAAAATTAAAGATAACTCAGTACATCACATGTGAGTTAGCTTAAGACATGTCATCGATATCCCAAGGTTTCTCTTGTATATACATGGAAGACGGTCAACTAGCCAAAAGAGACAATGGCAAGTGCTATATGAGGACAAGGCTACCTAGCCCGTTTCCCCCACTTAGTGCAAGATAAAGGTTAGGTGTTTTATGAGAAGCATAAAAATCAGTGTCAATTAGAGAAGTTAGGTGCCCCCACATATGGAAGAGCACCACACTCCTTAAGATGTTGGATTCTATTACTCAAAGCCTTACATTTATTAGTAGAATGACCATGAACTCTATGATATGCACAAAATGAACTCTTGTAGTAGAATTTCTTTCGTGTTCTTGGAGGGAGGGATATCAAATGATCTTGTAGGAATCTCGACAAGATACCCTCTTGACCAATAGTAGAAGATGGTCTTTTATTTTTTGACAAGGATATCTCTTGCTTAATACAAGGTGTGATACTTACACAAGACTCTTTAGATTGCGATATTTTGTACTCTCCTTCTATCAAATTCAAATTATTAGTGTTTTGTTTGATGAAATTGATATTAAGTGAATATTTCCCTGTTTCTTTTGTTTCTTTCAAAGGATAATAATCAAGACCACTAGTTTCTATCAGTTCAGGATGCACTAATTTTAAAGTTGTCTTAGAGGAATCTTTTGTAATAGTGTTGACATTAAGTGAATGCTTTCTTGTTTCTTTCAAGGGACAATAACCAAGAGCATTAGTCGTTCCTTCCGTGTTAGGCTCTATAGGGACACAAATACCTTGTTTTGTAGCACCATATCCTTTTCCACTATATCCAAGTTATTTCGTAAGTTAGTAACCTTTTGCAGAAATATTTTTCATTTCTTTTGGATTCAGTGGTTGTTCATAATCAACTTTATTAAAGGTTGTTGCTTCTTCTAAAGTGTTTGAGGTGGATGCTTTTGAAGGGTCTTCCAAATTTATTATCTTGTATTCGCCCATGAATGATGTGAAATCTAAGGAACCCCAATCATCTTCTAATAGTTTTGTGACTTCCTCAATATGTTTGTCTTTTTCTTTCTCTTACACATATTTCACTTGTGTAGTTGGTGTCATTGTTTTCAAAGGATTATCCTTGTTTTTCTCAATGTTAAAACAATTGTTTGGTTCAAGGTCGACATCGATTGTATACACTTTGTTGTTGTAGACATACTTCATTTTACGATGAAGGATAGAAGGCACCCCATTCATTACATAAATCCATGGTCTTCCTAAAAGGAGATTATATGAAAGATCATGAGGCATAACATGGATCGATGTTTCTAATGTGGCCTTTCCAGCTGTAATAGGCAAAGTAATCACACCAAGCGGTTGTTTCCCTACATTATCAAACCCACAAATAGATAAAGAGGCAGGTTAAATTTATGATTTATCCATGCCAAGTCTATCCAAAAGGGTCACAATACACATATTAAGGGCAAAACTATTGTGAACAAGGGTCATTTTTATTCCCAATCTATTATAGATAGCTATTATCATGAAACAATCATTTTGCTTTTGCACTTCCAAAGGAGGGAGCTCACTTTGGTGGAAAACAATGTCAGCATTCATTTCTTCAATCATGGTTGTTATGTCACTCAATTGCACATTAGGAGGGGTAGGAACTTGTTGTAAGGCACTTTGAATCATGTTATGATAATGAGGGGATGCTTGAATAGGGTCCCATAATGATATTTTAGCAGGAGTGTTTAAGTTCAACAAGATCATATTCTTTCCCCTTTTGTGGAGGAAAACGAGGAAGACCTGGTAAAATGGGTTGAGGTAATTGGAGGGTTGTTGAAGGTGTTTGTCTTGGTTGCGGATTGTTTCTTGTGTTATATGTATGAGCAACAATATTATAACTCGACTATTGTAAAACATTATTCTTAAGTGGGTAAAGGATAAGTTTGGGTTTGTTTTGAGTTTGTGGTTGTTGTGAGGGTGGGTAAAGAATTAGAGGATTCTTAGGATGTCCCACAGGGTATTTAGGAGGCCAATTAATCAAGGGGGACCTAATGGACACTTGTGCATTGATAACCTCATCATTTTTGGTTTGATATCTTTCTAATTAAGGGGTGTCTAGTGTCATCTTCTCACCATCATCTAAGGAAGTCATAATGTTCTCATTTTCATGCACGATGATATCCTGCCTAGGAGGATAGTTTTTAGGAGAACTAAAAAATAGATGTTCATGACATTCAAAGGTTGGGTCTTCTAAAACGACTTCATCACAAGGGAGTTATCAATGGTAGTGGAGAGACTAGGAGAAAAACAAATATAATTGTCATGATTGTCCATTATTTCAGTCCTTTGTCGCATAATGTCTTCCAAAATAGGATAGGTAGGGGAAGAAATATAAAGAGGGTTGTCATAGATCTTAAAGGTTTGATCATCTAACATCAACATCTCCTCTTAATTTACAATTGCATCCTCTTTCATATTATCAAAAGAGGGGAAGATGTTGGGGGATGAATGTAGACTAATTGAAGTGGTTTTTAGGTAGGTTTCAATGTTGTCATGTTGTGTTATGTGATCATCATGATTACCTATTGTTATGTCCTCTTGTTTAGTAATGTCTTGTTCAATAGGAGATGTAGGAAGAGAGAAACAACTAGGGTTCTCAAAACTCTCATTGCTTGGTTCTTCTAACACCAAAATATCTTCTTCCCAACTAGGAGAGATATTAGGAGAAGAACGAATATGATTGTTATGATTACCCAAGGTTGTATTCTCTTTCACTAAACTAATCTCAATCATAGGAGGGATATTAAGAAAGGGATCAATGACAAACAAAAAGAGAGGGGAGAGGACTTCATATTCATATGCAAAATATTTTTTTTTCTTACATTACTTAACAAGATATAAAAATAGAACATGAAGTATAATAACCATAGATTTCTGCAATGAAAACATGATGCAATCATTTTCCTAGAAATTTGAAATGCAACAATGATAGAGAAAACATGCAAAAGGATAATGTTATTTTCCGATTTAGAACATGATATTGACTGATTATGTTATGCAACAATTTGAAAATCAAATGTTGTAAATTCTATTTTAAATTTAATGCAATCAATTAAGCAAATTAAGCTAGATCTAATGAAATGAATGAAACAAAAACTCAGCCAACTGAAACAGATATCTGATGAAAACAAACAAAAGCACAAAAATGATGTTTTTAATATTGTAAAAGGCAGTTTTAGGTCTGATCTGGGACTAATTTACCTAGAGGGGCGTGTGAGTCCTAGTCAGGGTTTTTGGAAGGGTCAAATTCTGAAAAATGCACGACACAAAATTTCCAAAAAGTAGGCAAAACAACCTGTATTGGGACTAAATCGCCCAGAGGGGTGTATGAGTCCCATATTAGGGTTTTTGCACAAATTTCAAAAAATTCTGAGTGAATGTTAGGTTTTCTGGTTTGTATGATGTCTAGATTGAGTGCAATTACGGATTTCAAATGAAATTTAATGATGCAAGATGCAAAAATGCAACCTATATGCACTTTCACTAATGCAAGATTTAAAAACCTTTGATGCAAATTAACGAATGCAAGACCTAATACAAAGTTAATGTAAGCTAGATCTAGGACTATGATGCATTCCAAATCAGAAATAAAGTGTTCTAAAAAGCTAGGTTTACAAAAATGAAACGAAGAAAATTGTGGTGGGGTGTTTAGGGAGATAGAACCACCAATTTCCTTCAAGTTTCATTTAAGGGAACCTTAGAGATCTCGATCGAAGGATAGAATGAGGGAAAGAGATTTGCTAAAGGCTATCCTAGTGTGTGCTTAAAGACTAAAGAGGGGTTCACCACCAAGATAGGGCTTGGAAAGACGAGAAATGTAAAAGATGTGCAAAACCTAACTATATGACCTAGATTATGAAATTGAAATGCAGAATAAAAGACTGAGAAAGTACAGAGTTACACATGGAAACTGAGGATGCTTGAATGAGGGTCTGAAATCCTGGAAATCTAACTTTTAAAGAACTCTAGGACTCATACGCCAGTTTGGGCGATTTAGTCTCAGACTAGGGTTTTTGTGCAAAAACTAGAATCTCTCAATGATTGATCTGGATCTGCTGAAATCTGGCAATAAGGCAGTACGGGGAGTGATACACCTAGATTGTTGCAAAGTGTCTTGTTTTGATGCAAAGTGTCCTAGGAGCAGAATTATGAATCAAAACTTTGTGAGCCTCTGAAAATGGATTAAATAAGCACTTTCCCATTGATTTAAGGCAAATAGGTTGGATATCTTGCTCTAGATCCGAATTTTCGTGAGTCTTGACAACTTTTTTTGACAATTTTGACAACTTTTGCAACTTTGTCATTTTAGTACTTTTGAAGGCTTAAAATCCACTTTTTCTTCAACCTGTAAACTTGCAATCACAAAGACAGAAAAAAAGTGTTGTTTTGTTAGGAAATAGGGGTTTATCTTGGTCAAACCCTGTTTAGGTAATTAAACCTTATGATGAAACAATGAAACATGAACAATGATACCTTGAATGATGTCTTGAAATATAAATCTGCAATCTAACATGAAGTGGCCATGTGGAATGTAGATCTTGATCTTAAATTAGATGTGGAACAATGCTTAACTTGGATCTTGAATACTACATGATAACATTAGCTCGACAACATGCTTGATGCTTTTTGCCTTTGACATAATGATGGATCTTGAATTGCTGCAAGAATCTTTTTCAAATTTGTCTTTGAATGCTCTTGAAATACTCTTGATTGTTCTTTAATGCTCTTGTGAACTCTCGTGAAAGTGCTCTTGATTGCTTATGAAATTCTAGGATGGCTTAGATGAAATTATGTGAAATAACCTTGTATTTATATTTATTGGAAGATAGAATTTTGTCTCTACTAGGGTTTTAGGACTTAGGGCAACAATCTTCTATACTTCACATTTAAGGATGACCCTAGAAATTTCACCCCAAGAGTGGAATAGAGGTAGGAGATTTGATAATAGGGTATCCTAGGGTATGATTTCAGAGTACAAGAGGGGTTCACCACCAAGTTTAAACTTGGAAAAGATAATGACATCCAAGATGAAATGCAAAACCTTGTTTGATGCAAAATTGAACTAAATGATTTGAAAATGCAATAAGAATAAAATAGAAAGTTAAAAAACAAAATGTGTGCACTTGGAAATGTTGTGAAGATTGGAAACAACTTTGAAATTCTGAAAAAACTGATTTTTTGGCCTAGTGGGACTCATTCGCCATTCTGGGCGAATTAGTCTCAGATCTGGATTTTTGTGTAGGAGCAGGTTTAAGCCAAATGAGTATCCAAATCTGCAAAGATCTCTGAAAAAATCATATAGTGGGACTCATTCCCCACAATTGGGGGATCAATCTCGTTTTGTCATGAAGTGTCCCAGGAGCAAAATATTGAACTGAAACTTTGCAAGCCTCTGATGATGGATAAAATAAGCACTTTCCCACTGATTTCATGCAAATTGGATAGATATTTTGCCCTAGATCTGTGTTTTTGTGAGTCTTGACAACTTTGACAATATTTTCAACTTTGCCATTTTGGTACTTTTGAAGGCTTCAAATATACTTTTCTTCAATCTACAAACCTACAATCACACATTAAAGAGGGGAAAACTTGTTGATTGTTAAGGAATAGGGTTTTCTTGGGTCAAACCCCTTGTAGGTAATTAAACCAAATGATGAGATAATGAAAGATGAACATGAAACATGAAACATAGTACATGAAACATGAACAATAATACCTTGATTGATATCTTGTAAATCTGCAAGTCAACATGGAATGGCCATGAAGGATGTAGATCTTGATCTTGACAATAGAAGTTGAACAATGCTTGATCTTGGATCTTCAATGCTTCATCACAACAATGGCTCAATAAAATGGTTGATGCTTGATATGCTTGACATAATGATGGATCTTGAATTGCTGCAATAATTGATGAATAGTTCAGCCCTTGAATGCTCTTGAAGATGTTTGAATGCACTTGTAAACTCAAACTTGCTATAAGGATGAGTACTTAAATGCTTGGGGGGTGAAAATGAGAGGAAGAACCTTGTATTTATACTCAATTTTGCAAGAATTCCCGAAATTACAACACTAGAAGCCGACATCAGATCTAGGAGAATAAAGTCTCGCCAGAAATTTGATTTTGAGCCACATAGGACTCATTCACCCAAGATGGCGAATGAGTCCCATCTAGCATAATGTATGGGACTAAAAATCAAAAGTGCTTAGAAAGTTGTAAAACCAGGTTTGGAACCCAAAAATATAGGTGGGACTCATTTGCCCATGCTGGCGAATGAGTCCAAACACTAAATCTGGGCCACACAAGCCAAGAACACTTGAATTATGATTGGTGTCGGGATTATTCTCGAAAAGATGCAATAAATGAGGTTTGTGGATGCAAAATAGGGTCAATTAAAGCATAAGAAAGCCCAATTATTAATGATAATCCTAGAGGAATGTGAAAGTGTGTTACAACACTTTACAACACTTGAAATAAGGCAAGATTAATATTCATTGTGATTAAAATTTAGTTTTTTATGCTTAAAGTTAATTGATAAAACCCTAGAAAAGTGTGAAAGTGTGTTACAACACTTCATAACATTTTTGCAAGGAACCATTGAAATACATTAGTTTAGAAGGTCCCAAAACCTAATGTGAATGTGTTATCTACATTACAAAACTAAATCAAGGCAACATTAAGCCAAAATCCACAAGGAGGACCCAAACGAGTGTGAAAATGTCAAGGGACCCATTTTTCGACACTACATTTAGTCCCTACTTTAGTGAGAGGATGAACTTGCTTCCAACTCACACTAAAGTAGACATTCAAGACGGGTCCAAGTGTACCAATGTGGATAGTATAGGATAACAAATATTGAGGAAGCGGTCAAGCACCCAGGATCCAAGATCCTAAGTCAAACTGACATAAGCAAAAAAGGACACACACACGGTGTATGATATGCAGCAAAACAAGATACACAAACATGTAATGTCAAATATATGAAGAAAAAAATAAGAGAAAAATGCACTCACTCTGGGGCCATGAAACTTCATCTCATCCGCGGGCTGAGTAATCCATAGTATGCTCACTCTAAGGCCACGAAAGTAAATATCGTCGATGGGGTGAGTAATCCCAAGAGGTGAGACACATACACACATGGCCGGTATGTGCTCACACCTAAGTGGCTATGGGGAAAGTCATGCCTTGGTTGGGCTTCCCACCCAAACCATACCAAAGTTATACCTCCTGATCACTTTGATAAGGCTCCATGCAAAAATAAACTTCGAGCTTCATGAGGCAAGAAAAAATTCGTATGCTTGAAACTCATGAACAAACAAGATGGCTTCGTAGGCATACAAACTGTGTTATTCAAGGTGGCCATATAATCAAAATTGTTAATGCGAAATAATGCAAGGAATGTTCAAAGGTATTTTACTTAGTTCATGCGAGGTCTCTTCTTAGGGAAAATCGTGCTTAATGTTTCCAAGAGATAATAAGTCAAACAGATATCACGCTTTCGGGGGAAATCAAGCCCAATGACTCCACCAAGAAGAGTACGCATCGCAAGAAGAAAGAAAATTGCACAATGAAATATGAGTTTCGATGTATGCCCCCACTTTGAAGCGGTTGCTAACACCATTACTATGAGCAATTGCTTTAAAGTAGAAGAAGATATGAGATCTTACTTGGAAAGCCCTTCGCCAAGTCATATGTTTCCGATAAGCTATGTCATGAGAAAGGTAGTATGTCACATGTGAGCCAACTTAAGGCATGTCGTCCACATCCCAAGCTTGCTCTTACATGTACATGAAAGGTGATCAACTAGCCAAAAGAGACAGTGAAAAGTGTCATACGAGGACAAGGCTATTGAACCCCCTGCCCCCACTTAGTGTAGGACAAGGGTGAGCTGAATAGGATGAAAATAAGTATTAGTTAGAGGAGTTAGGTGCTTCATCACAAGGAAGAGCACCACACTCATTGAGATGTTGAATTTGATTACTTAAAGCCTTACATTCATTAGTGGCATGACCATGAACTCTATGATATGCACAAAATGAATTCTTGTAGTAGAATTTCTTTTGTGTTCTTGGAGGGAGAGATATCAAGTGATCCTAGATTAGTCTTGCCAAGATACTCTTTTGATCAATAGAAGAGGATGTTTCGTTATTTTGTGACAAAGATATTTCATGCTTAGTATTAGTTATCATACCTACGCAAGACCCTTTAGATTGTGATATTTTGTTCTCTCCTTGAAAGGAGGATGTAAAATTTGACGAATTCAAATCATTAGTGTTTTGCGAGATGACATTACATTATGCGAAGATTGAAACTATTTCTTGCAAATGATAACAATCAAGACCTCTAGTGTCTATCAATTCAGGATGCACTACTGTTAAGGTCGGCTTAGAGGAATATTTTGTTGGAATGTTGATATTAACTGAAGGTTTGTTTAATGGTGTGATTTCTATGAAAGGACAATAACCAAGACCTCGAGTTGTTTCTTGCGTGTTAGGCTCTATAGGGTTGCGGATACCTTGTTCTCTAGCACTACATCCTTTTCCACTATATCCAATTTGCTTCATAACCTCATAACCTTTTCCATAAAGTTTTTTCATTGCTTTTGGATTTGGTGGTTGGTCATTATTAAGTTCATCAAAGTTTGTTGTATAATTGTTGTCTTTTGTTCTAAAGTGGTTGAAGTGGATGCTTTCGAAGGGTCTTCTAAATTTTGTGTTGACATTACGGCTTTTTCTTTTGCCTTTTTAGAGTCTTTGTGTATGATCTTGTATTCTCCCATGAATGTTTGTGTGAAGTCTAAGGAATCCCAATCATCTTCTAATAGCTTTGTGACTTCCTCAATGTGTTTTTATTTTTATTTTTGTTGCATGCATTCTACGTGTGTAGTTGGTGTCAATGTTGCTAAAGGATTCTCCTTGTTTTTGTCAATGTTTAAACAATTGTTTGGGTTAGGGTCAGCTTGAAGTGCGTAGACTTTGTTGTTGTAAATATACTTCATTTTACGATGAAGAGTGGAAGGCACCCCAAGCCTTATGCTAAATTTTTTGAAATTACAGAACTACAAGCCGACATCAGATCTAAGAAAATAATTTCCCACCAAGAATTAAATTCAAAATAGGTCCTAGTTAAAGCGGGACTCATACGCCATTTGTGGCGTATGAGGCTTAAACATGAGACACAAACTCCAAGAAGTGTTATTTAATGTGAAATTCAAAAATAGGTCCCAAGACCTAGGTGGGACTCATACACCCAAAGGTTGTGTATGAGTGGTGTATGAGTCCCAAATCAGTAGATCTAGAACACATGACCCAAAACCTTGAATTATGATTGGTTATTTGATAAGTGTGAGGATTATCCTCGAAAATGTGCAATCAATAAGGCTTTTGGATGTATAATAGGAATAGTGAAGGCATAAATAAGCCCAATTTTAACATAGAGGGTCCAAACAAGTATAAAAATGTAAAAAGATACATTTTTCTACACTACAACTCCATATAAATATTTTTGTTTTAAAAGAAATAGAATAAATCTAAATTTTAATTATTATTAATTAAAAATAAAAAATACTAAAAGTATTGAATATAATAAACACTTTATTTAAAATTTTACCAAATTTTTTTTTTATAAAATCAAATAATTTTGAAATTATAAGAAATGAGTCTAAATAGAAAATTTCAGAAATCATTAATTTACGTTGTCTTTGAGCTCTTGACAAATTGTTCATCACAATAGATGGAATGTGATGCATGTTACACCTACTAATAATAAACTTGTGCGACTCCAAGGAAAGTGAGGCAATCTCGTGCACCAAGTCCAAACACATAGAGAACGACCAAGCAGAAGTAAATGGCTACATCTCACATTAGTATGTACATGTTTTATATTACTATGCCTTTAACATATAGCATATTTCTAAATAAAATCACAAAAATCTTTTTCGATCTTACTTTAGTAAAAGCCCATTGCAATAACTTTTGAACCAATAATTTACAACTCACAAGTCCATGTATGCACCCACGAGCTTCTTAAAGAGCAACGTATCTTCTATTATCATCAAGGTATACAAGCAATAAACTATTATAACCACATGAATAAATAAACACCCATGATAGTCAAATATTTTGCAAGAGATTCATGAATATGAATACAAAAGTTTTTAGAATAAACAAGATTAGATGTCTTTTTTATTTTAAATAATCATAAATATAACAAGGGTAAGTGTGAGATATGATCAGGTGAAACAATATTTCTAAGTGGCAATAAAAATCTTTAAAAAACAGGTTTAAATTTCATAAGAAAAATGAATGAGTTATCTACATAATCTGAAAAAAATTGTAATAAAATTTGTTAAAAATTGAATGTAGTCTACTGACTACTAATTTTTGAAAATTCTTAATTTTTTTTGATAGATCAGATATAATTTATATTGATATTTCAAAAATAGATTTTACATTTCATATTATGGGGTAGAGGATGACCACCAGCATTGTTTAACATAAATAACAACCCCCCAAAATTGACCTTGTATGGTCGAGATCTGTAACAAAAACCCACTGAACCCGAACCATTGAGTACTAACAAATGAAGCATAGAGGAAACTAAACTATGGCCAAAGCCACCACAGACTGAAACTTCCTACTTAGCAACCAGACACACCTAGTAGACAAACAAACACTATTACATTTTCACATAGACAAATTACCGAACATTGTTATGCGCAAAGACCTTGATGTCGTATTTCCATGAAGCATTTTGAACCACCACCAGATGATATTTCTTCCTCAAAAATTCCCCACCAACAGCTGCCAATCTGTGATGCTCAGTTAGTTCCAAACCATTCAAATCCAGAGGGAAGGGATATAATTTAACTGTTTTATCCGGGTCTACCACAAGCCCCAAACTGTCACGCGGGCGCGAGATTCCAATTCCCAGGGAAGCCGCACCCAAAGTCTCCTCCAACCCAACCAACAAATCTTTCTTAAACTGCCGTTGCATTATCACCTTCACCTTCGCCTTAGGGACTTTTAAATCCAACAGGCCTGCCAACACCCTTGAGGATATGAGAGTCCACCCTCTAACGTTTAGCACCCGCCATGAAACCCTTCCCAGTGATGCATTTAATAACCGCAAACGTGAGATAGTTAGGATGGCGAATGATCCGACTCATCCTAAGCAACATCACAGGTTGAAGAAAGGCCATTTGTCGCCTACTTTTGAGATGCTGAACTGGTGTGTCCATGCCGCTGGTTTCTAGACCCTTCAATAAGACTTGCATAATAAACCTTGCCATGCCAAAATGAGGAAAATTGCTATATTTAACCCATGCACGTTATGAAAAAATACCAACGGACTGCCAGAAATCCGTCTCACTAAATTCCTTAATTATACGAAATGGAGATCTGCACCACATAACTACGAGTGCCTTGTGAGACGTGCCTACCACTGTCGTATGCCATTAGTCATGAAGCATGCGAACAACCCGGTGAAATGACCACTTAAACTACATCACATAAAAACATGATTGTGATTGCCAACAAACAAGCCACGTGAGTTCCAGGACACCCTTCGTCGCGTCAGCCACTCCACACAAGTAATTGTGGAGTGGTGCCGACCCATCCACCCACTAAAAAATCTTAAATTAGTTTTAAAAAATTACATATTTTAATCATATTAATTAAAAATAAAAATAAAAATTAGATGTTTTTAAGATCAATCTAAATATGAATAACAATTTTTTTCTCAAAAATTTCGATATAAATAAAAATCTGAGAATGTATATGACATATTTTTATGATAATTTTAAAGTAAATAATTATTTATAATTTTTTAATATAATCAAAAATATTTTATAAACAATCTTACTAAAATATAAATTCAATTTCAAAAATACTATAACCAGTAAATCTTAAAGTATGATTTAGAATTTAAATATAAACCATTTGAAATTTATAAATATTTTTAATATATTTAATAGTAATCTATGCTAATATATGATAACCATTACAAATTATAATGAGACATGTAGGGCACTATAAACTTGGTAGAGCTCATCTCAAGTATGCAAATGTTAACTCTACTTAGAGAGAGATTTGAAGAATTGAGATACATTTCTTCACCTTTTTATTTATAAATAGGTGAATGAAATTTAGAGATTAATATTGTATTATAGAGACAACTATACCAATTTTTTTAAAGATAAATGACAATTACAATCTCAACTCTTTGTAGTTCATTTCCTTTGTTATTAGAATATTATAGTCAATTTTAACTAAGAATCTAATGATAATTTCGACCATAATAATACAAACTAAAGTCAAAAAGTTAGAAATCCTAAAAGGAAAAAACACCAGAGAAAAATCATGATGAATCAAGAGCGTTAGATGCGGAGAGAGTTTTAGGATGGTGCACGATTTTCAAAACCAGCTGTTCTTGGGGGTCCTTCTGGCCATTCTTGGTTTTCCCGCCCAACACGTTCTGTCAATTTTGGGTCTACTTGGGATTCTCGGGGTCCTCTATCCGAAGTTTCTGCAAACCCTAGGGCTTCTATTTCGAGAAATGACAGGCTTCTGCCTTGCGTGTATGGTGTCGGTTTGGTTGATCCACGTTCTAGGGTTTCGAAAGAGTTTTCTCAGTTGCTTCCGCCTGTTGTTTCCTCTCGGCCTAGCTTTGGTGGTTCTGTTAAGGCTTCTGGTTATTTTGCGAAAGGGAAACCTAGTTCTGTATACAAAAATGGTCAGTGGGTGCCGGATGTTCGCTATGGGAAGTGGAGCTCTCCTTCTTGTCGGGAGCGGTCATGTGTGAAGGTTCTTTAGCCTCCTTTTGATATCTGTAGGTCTTCTTCTCCTGCTCTTTCTTCGCGTTCGTGGGCTGATGTTGTGGCTTCTCGTTCTTGCTCTTCCTCCCTCACTTCTCATTCTTCTTCTGCCCCTCTTACTTACCCAAACTCCATCCCTGTGCAAAACTGTACATCTTCCGCTTGGAGCCTGCTCACTTTCCCGAACACTATCTTTCTTCCTCCATTTAAACGGTTATCGAAACAGGTTGCTAAGCAATCTATCGCTCCTCCTCTGGTTGTGTCTGGTTGTGTTAATTCTGGTTGTGCATATCGTCCTTTGGCTCAGCCTCCTCCTCGTAGCACGGTTAAGCATCAGGCTTCTGTTATCTCCGATAAATCTCGGAAGTGGAAGGGAAAGTCTATAAAGCGTTCTCCCTCTCGGATTGAGGTCACATTACCTCAAGAAATGATTGATCTGCAAGTGTCAGACTTAAAGGATGTTGCACTCTTTGGTAAGTTTTGGAAATTTCAGCCTCTGATTGATAATTTAAAATCTTGGGTTGGTTCCAATCAAGTTTTTTATTTAGATAAAGGTGAAGGATTTTTTGTGGCTATTTTTTCTAAGAAAGATGCAAGAAATGTTGTTCTGCGGAAAAAGAACTGGATGATGGAAGGTTATGGTCTGTTTACTACTCTTTGGACCCCGAATTTTAACCCTAGTCGGGTCAAGCCTCATTTCATTCCTTTTTGGATTCAACTTCAGGGTCTCCCTCTGGAGTATAGAGAATGGGGCATTATTGAAATTCTTGGTAAAAAACTGGGAATCTTTATGAATCATGATTTGGGTTTTTTCTCAAACCCATCATTGCCAGTTCGGTTTTCGGTCTTATTGGATGTTCGCAAGAAATTGCCTTCCAGTGCCTTAATTAAGATAGTGTATGGCTCTTGGGTGCAAGATGTTGTACTGGAAGACCCTAAGGTTTTTTGTTGTTCTTGTCATTTTCATCTTCATCCCTTCAAGAAATGTCGTGCTAATTTTGTTGGGTTTCCTGGGTCACAGTCAAAATCAGTTATTCCACCAATTTCAGAAGCTTCTTCTGCTGATTTAATTCCTATTAATAATTCTGGGAATTCAGATTTTGTGCTTTATAAGAACATTTTTGAACTCTGTCTCTCTTGGTTTTATTCATTTCAGTCAAAATGTAAGCAGGTTTCGTCGACAGATTCTTCTAAGATGGTTCAATTTAATTTTCCCTCTTTTGATGTCGCAACTCCACCTCTTGTATCAAATTATGTCTTCATTAAGGATCCGTTCCTTGGGGGTTTTTCATTGCAGTCTCCAATTAAGATTTTCTTGTCCTCTTTAAATTTTCTCAATCCTGGCTTTCGATTTAATTGTTCTCTCCAAGCTCATCAATGTGCTTTGATGCTAACATTGGGTGTGACAAGCAATTGTGACAGTTGGCTTGACATTTTTGATCAATGTAATGTTGGTCAGATTGAGGTGGAAAAATTTCAAGGATCTTCATCTTTAGTAAATCATAAGCTTAATTTTGATGTAATACCATCAGAACAAGAATTGGTAAATTTTGTTAATCAGTCTTTGATTTTTGTTGGTGAGCAATTTATTGATGATATTGCTTCAGAGGTTTTTAGTGATGAACCCCTTAGTGAGGATGGTTGTTCTATTTCTTAGTCCAATTTTGTTCCTTCTGTCATTTCAAAATCTCTTGCAAAGAGAGGTAGGAAATCTTTAGCTATGAAGCTTCAAGAAGAGATTTCAAAGGGAATTCAATTGACTTTAGATTCTAGCTTAGTTCCCTGTTCAAAACAAAAGAGGCCAAGGAGAGCTTGTTGCTCTCCTAAGTTACAATGAAACTTCTATCTTGGAATGTCAGAGGTTTAAATGCCTCTGACAAACAGTCCCAAGTGAAACAACAATTGGATGTTTTAGGGGCTGACATCATAATCCTTCAAGAGACGAAGACCTCTGAAGAATCTTTTCAATCTATTACAAAGAAATGGCATTCATGGGGAGTATCACATTCACCTTCCCAGGGTGCTTCGGGTGGTTTAATTTGCCTTTGGAATACTAAGACGGTTAGTATTTCAAATATCTCATTTCATCATAATTGGCAGCTTATGTTTGTTTCTCATTTTGAGCTTTCCTTTTGGCTTCTAAATGTTTATGGTCCAACCAGCTCTTATGATAAAAAAATTCTTTGGGAATTACTACAGTCAAAGTTGGTCTTGATAGGTCAGGACAAATGTGTTCTTGTGGGTGATTTTAATGCAATTGCTAATGAAATGGAAAAGAAAGGTGGAATAAATCCTCCCCAAGCTGTAATTTCTGATTTTGCAGCATTTATTAATCATAATGCATTAAGGGATGTAATTCCTTCAAATGGATTGTTTACATGGACAAATAAAAGGAAAAATTTCTCTCAAATTGCTGAGAGATTAGATAGGTATTTAACTACCTCAAATTGGATAGGATCATAGTTTTCCTTTTCCTCTGAAATTTTACCCTTGGTAGCCTTTGATCATTTTGCCATATCCTTGGTTATATCTGGTAGTAGTGTCAAATCTCTAAGACACTCATCCTTTAAATTTGAGACTATGTGGCTTAGACATCCAGAACTAATCAGTTGTATAATAAAAAGGTGGCAATCTGCCCCTTTTGTTTATGGTTCTAAAATGTTCCAATTAAGCAATAAATTGTATCATGTAAAGAGAAATCTTATTTCGTGGAACCAATTAGTATTCAAAAATGTGTTTTCTCAAAAGAAATTGGTGTATAAAAAATTAATTGAAGTAAATGAGAAGATTATTTTACATGGGATGGATAATAGTTCTTTTGAAGAACAAAAATCTTTGCACCTTGAGTGGAAAGAATTACTTGCTTGGGAAGAAGAATATTGGAGGCAAAAATCTGGGGAATTGTGGTTGAAAGATGGAGATAAAAATATGAATTTTTTTCATAATTCTGCTCAGGCCAAAAAATCAAGATCTTCAATTTTCACAATACAAGATAGTGTAACAGGTGCTTCTCTTGTTTCCGAGAAAGATATTCAGGTAGAAGCTGTCAATTTTTTTTCAAATCTATTATCAAAGCCTGATAATTCAAATGTAAATTTATCTGTTGAAAGGGATGAACTTTTGCAAAATATACCTTCTCTGGTTTCCCCAGATGACAATTTGAGGTTGCTTGCTCCTTTTTCTCTTAAAGAGATTAAGGAAATTGTTTTCTCAATGGCACCAGACAAGGCTCCAGGGCCAAATGGTTTCACTGCCATTTTTTATCAAAAATGCTGGGAGTTTATTGGGTTTGATATATTAAGTGCTATGGAAGAGTCAAGGAAGTCTGGTGGGATGCTAAAAAAATTTAATGTTAATAATATTGCAATCATTCCAAAAATTTTGAATCCAAAGTCTTTTTCTGATTTTAGGCCTATCTCTCTTTGTAATACAATATACAAGATCTTCACAAAAGCGATTTATCTTCGCCTTCATCCTCTCATTTCTTCAATTATCTTTGAGGAGCAAGGTGGCTTTGTGCCTGGCAGAGAAACCCCTGAAGGGGCAATAGTGGCACATGAAACCTTGCATACCATAGCCTCTAATAAATTGTCAGCCATGATAATCAAATTAGATATGCAAAAAGCATATGATCGAGTTGATTGGTGTTTCCTAAATCAAGTTCTTTTGAAGTTTAACTTTTCTGCTAAATGGTGTAAATGGGTAATGGATTCTATATCGAGTGCAAGATTTTCTATATTACTAAATGGATCATCAGTAGGTTTTTTCAATTCCTCACAGGGTGTCCGCCAAGGTGATCCTTTATCACCTTTCTTATTTATCATCTTGGCAGAGGCTTTCTGTAGGTCTTTCAAATCTGCAAATCTTCAAGGGAAGGTTAAAGGGGTTGTCTTTCCAAATACAAATTTATCAATAACTCAATCTTTATTTGCTGATGATACTCTTCTTTTTGGCAAAACTGACATGGCAAAAGCAAAAAGTATAAAAAGTCTTTTGGATAATTATACAAAGGTTTCTGGGCAAAAGGTAAATGAAGATAAATCAAAGATTTATTTGTTTAACACTAAAGATTCAATTGTTGAATCTATAGTCAAACTTTTTGGCTTCAATCAAGATCAATTGCCAAGCAAATATCTAGGGATTTCGTTCTTTGCAGGTCAGACTAGGGTCTTGCATTGGAAAAAAAACATTCAGTCAATTCAATCCAAATTATTATCTTGGAAAGGAAGATGGTTATCATTAGCAAGTAAAATTCTTTTGGTTAAGTCCGCGCTTTCCTCCATTCCAAACTATTTTATGTCAGTTTTGAAAGCACCCAAGTCTATATTACTTCAGATTCAGAGGTTAATTAGAAAATTCCTTTGGTTGGGGAATGTGGATACCCATAAAAAGATACCGTTAATATCCTTAGAGGCTATGTGCATGGATAAGTTAAATGGAGGGGCAGGTCTCCATAATCTTGGTAATAGAAATCTAGCCTTAGGAGCTAAAATGACTTGGAGGCTATTTTCAAATCCTTCCCTGAAATGGTGTAAAATTATGCAAAATAAGTATTTGGATAGTCAATCTCCATCAAGAATTTTTACTGTCCTTGATACTCCATCAGGCTCGACAATGTGGAATTTCCTTCTGTCGTGTAGAAAGTTAATTCTTCCTCATCTATCTTGGGAAATAAATGATGGTAAACATGCACTTTTTTGGAATGATTCATGGAATGGGTATAAGAAATTAAATAGTTACAATTTGGGCTCCTCAATAAATTTCTTGACACAATAGTTTGGATCATATGTTTATCAATATTTTGATAATGTGGAATCATTAACAGGCAAAGTCATTTGGAAGGATTTTTCTTCAGAGTCAATTGATCAAAATCATAAGGATATCATTGCCTCCTTATTGAATGATAGAATAGTTTATGTTTCATCATGTGCTGACCGATTAATCTGGTCCAAATCTCTCTCTAGTTGCTATTCGGTAAAAGAGGGGTACCTCTCTACCTTAAAATCATGTTCCAATTCCAAATCTCTCAGAACCTATAGTTTTTGTTGGAATTCTAAAACTCTTCCCAAAGCTGGTTGCTTTGCCTGGCTAGCAATCAAGAACAAAGTCCTAACAAGTGATAAACTGTCGCGGTTGAACATCTCAGTTCCTTTTAATTGTGTCCTTTGTGAATCCGAGTTAGAAGATGTCAATCATTTGTTTCTTTCATGTTCATTTGCACAAAGTTGTTGGCACTTTGTTTTTTCAAAGCTTAACATTCAATTTCCTCTTCCTAACACTATATGGGATTTATTTTCTAGTTGGCCAAAATTGTACAAGTTTTCTTTTTTTGCGTGTTTATGGGAAGTGATTCCTGCATCAGTCTTATGGTCTATCTGGTGGGCAAGAAATAAAATCATCTTTAGGAAAGAAAAACAGAAAGTTGAGCATATTCTATCTTCTTTGGAAATTCATATTTCAGAAATTGTCAATGCTTATGTTTCAAAAACAAAGCACATTGGATCTTCTTTCATGGATCGGGATTCCAAACTTCTTTTAAATTGGCCTCTTCTGACTCTGCCTTTTAAAGGTAGTCTTCATCATGTATCAAGCAAAGTAGATAGATCCAAAATTATATGGTCCCCTCCTTCTTTGGGTTATTTGAAGTTAAACTTTGATGGAGCTTCAAAAGGTAATCCCAGAATTTCCGGAGCAGGTATTGTAATAAGAGATACTAATGGTATAGTTCTTTGTGCCAAATCTATCAAGTTAATGGTGGGTACAAATAATGAGGCTGAAGCTTGGGCTCTACTTCTTGGCCTAAAAATGACATTAGATTTCAAATTAACAAAGTTAGAAATAGAAGGGGATTCTCTTATTCTGATTAATGCTTGCAGGGAAGGATTCTCTCACAGTTGGAAGTTATCTTATATGGTAAAGCAAATTCAAAAACTTCTGAAAAATTTCTTGCATTATAACTTATTGCATACCTAAAGAGAAGGAAATAGGGTGGCTGATTATTTGGCCAATATGGGTTGCAATCAACCTGAAAAGGAAATGCTTCATATTCTTCAAATTGGGAAATGTGACTTTGCATTGGAACAGTTAATTTCCAATGAGGAAATTTCTATTGATCAAAGTGGATAAAATCTGATTAAGTCTTTTTGTTGTATTTGTCAATTATGGATATGATAGGTCTTCAAGTTGAT
Organism: Sequoiadendron giganteum; assembly: GCA_007115665.2. Taxonomy (NCBI): domain Eukaryota; kingdom Viridiplantae; phylum Streptophyta; class Pinopsida; order Cupressales; family Cupressaceae; genus Sequoiadendron; species Sequoiadendron giganteum. The sequence goes on from CM021101.1 coordinate 580,291,259, forward strand.
TTTTTAGCTATCGTATTCATGATTGGCATGTCAACATGATGTTTTAATCATTTTGGTCTAATGGAGGGAGTCTTAAGTCAGGAATATCTGATGTTTAGGTGCATTACTTTTGTTCATATGTAAAAAGGAGAATGTGCAAAATGTTTATGATATTGAGATTGCAGATTTGATTGACCTGTTTTAAGAATGATTATAGGAGTGGTCTGACATGAGGTATACATCGTGTCATGTCTAAATCGGCCAGCTGCGGGTAAAATATAATTATGATAGCATAAAGGTAAGAATTTCAAATTTTCCTAATGGCAAGGTCATGATTGCAAGTACATTGTCGATCTCATTGCATGGCAAATTTGGTGTTCTCTCGTACTTGACGGGATGTTTTTTGTTGGTCCAAATCAACTTGGTTGCCATCAGTATTATTTGATATTCTTATTTTGAGGCTTACCTTTTTATTTAGCATTCGGCTTTTGTGTAAATGTTTTGATGGTACTTCTTCATCATAAGTTGGTAAGGGATTTGTCATGATAAAAAGGTAAGCCTCAAACTCATGGAAGCCAAAAGTTTATAAATAGGCAGCATTGTCTTATTTTATACAACAGAAAATTAGAGGAGGTCTTTTATTAGTTATCTTGTCTATGTTAGCTGTTGTGCAAAGTAAGGCAGGTTGAAATGGAGTACCATCCTCAAAATTTCTGAATGTGGTTACCAGTTCAAAGTTGGGAAACTCCAGCTTCTAGTAAGCTTGATATTCAGCATCTCCAATCTATCTTCAAGTTTCGGTGCCCATGTGATTATAAATGTTTTAAATGCATAATTGGGTCTGAGATTCTTCAGCCAAAGTCACGAAGGTTGATATTTCCGTCAAATGTTCTTTACATCTTTCTTTCTAATATCATGGATATTATTCAGTGTTTGGAGACAGTTAAAGTCATTGCTGACACAATGGTGGTTGACATTTTTTTGAAAAATGAAGTAGTTCGTTGTAGTGCACAAAAATATATCTTCTCGTGTGGAGAAGGTTATATTGGTGGTATCTTCCCTCCCCATTATCTTCTTCATAATAAGGCAGTGGTTAATGCTTTTGATGCATTAAAACTATCTGTTGAGTTTTTTGACTCCTGTCATCTGAATAAGGCTTTGTCAAAATATACTAACCAGCTGGGAAGGGATTTGGCAGATAGATTCAGGGAGAAGTTTTATTATATATCCTTTCTTCTTTTTCATAATTGTCAACATGCAGCTTTCTCATTGCAAAGAAATCCAAGACAGGGGAACACTCAAGCTCAGGAAGGCTCCAGTTTGTTGGAGAAAGCAGGAGTTGAAAATTAGGTGGACACAAGGTTTGAATGCATGCAGATGGAGGAGTAAAGGGAAATGTTTTATGATTTGCAGATTATGTACATGCAGATTATGTAATCAGTGTTTAGGTTTATACTTTTAGGCAGCTAAATTTTGGTATAGTTGTATGGCTGAAAAAAGTCAATATTTTGTAATCAGAAGCACTACTTTTTTTGGGCCAAAACCGGAGGTTTTCTCGCTGGCTCTTTCTTGCCAGTATGCCCTTTGAGCCAGTAAAATGTACAATATATTACAAATAATAAATATATATATAGTGGCTTGCCACTTTTGTCAAAAAAAAAAAAAATACAAACTAAAGTCAATATAATTAATTTTAATACTTTATCCAAAATAATTTATGTATTGTTTATCTTTTATATGAATATTATTGTTTCAAAAATGTTTATTTAAAAAGATTTGTTTTGTTGTTTATTTTATTTGATTTTTTAATTGCAGCATGAAAATGATTTTGGAGAAGTACTTGGAAAGTGATAAACAACCCAAACTCAAGGTATATTTTTGACTCATAAAATTCCTATATGAATGTACACATCATGGTAATGATTATGTAATATTTTTTATTTTAATTTTAAAAAGATAATTTTGTCCATTTTAACTTTTTAAATTAATAATGTATATTACTTGAAAATTTATTTTTAAATAAAGTTATAGAATACATTTAAATTAGAACATTGGAGGATGTTACACATAGCTAAATATATATTTTTCCACATAAAATATTTGAGAAGTATAGTTTAATTAACAATGACAATTAAATATTTTTAGATGTGAGAGTTGACAAGGAACATTAAATAAATATATACTTAAATTTGTATTGAAGCTATTTAATAAATAAAGTTATTTAGATTTTGATTTGATGTTGAATATATTGTAATCGATGATGTTTTGTGATGCGTGGTTGTGTTAGTCTTTAAAATTTTGTTAGATAGTTGATATCATTTTTTTCAACTCACTCTTTGTTCATTTGGATTATTTTCACACTTGGGGTTTGATCTCAGATTTACAGATTCAACTTAGATTGGTAGAATAGATTTTTATTTTTAAGAAAAAGTGGCCAAGCCATTGTAAATTTTTTATTGAAAATATTGGAAAGCTATACATAACAGGGGCAAGCAGAGCAAAGCTCAAATGCTGACACAAAAAGGATAACGTTTTTATAGAACATGCATAAAGTACTGAATAGATGATTTAGAAAGTTACCATAGAAAGAGCAAAATTGAGAGCAGAAGTTTGGTAACCAAAAAGCTTAGCCACCCATACAGGAAAAAGTATCAACCCTAAGTGTCACTCTCAGAAGAAAAGGCAAGATCAAATGGTGGAGGGAAGAAAGGAACAACATGTGGGTCCTCTAGCGTGTGCCTTAGCAAAAATTGAACATTTAAAAGATTCTACATAGGGGTACACGAGGACACGTCCCCTGGTGGTTTGGCCCCAATACTCGTCTCGAGGACGTTTTAGGGACGAGGGATGCCTTGTGGACATTTCCTCAGTGCCCAATTTTTTTTTTCAATTAGTGACGTCCCTAATTAGTGGGTACCTCTCAAGGACGACCGATTGTCCCCTTTTTTCCAACAATTTTTTACAGAAAAAAAACATTCCGAAATTAAAAATAATTTTTTTAAATGTTTCTAAGTGGACCCCATCAATGTTGGTAGATGTTGATTAGAGGCATGTTGGCATTTCAATTCGCACCTTTGGAATGTAGATTAGGAACGAACATCTATGCACAGTTTGACTACTCTTTAAATTATGAAGGGAAGCTCCCTCTTTGCTGATTATGCTTAAAAAGAAATACTAAACTACTGCCAATATTTTTATTCTCAACTAAGAGCACAAGGTTATAAAACTCTTTGTGTCGTAGTTGAAGTTTTCTCTGGTTTCGTAACTTCAAACTACAACTAAGCCTCTTCAAATAATGTTTCTAATAACTCAAGTAAATTCAGAGCCTGAGAATTAGAAGTAAACAAGGAATGATTGATTTGACACAAAATCTTAAATAAACTTGCTTCTAGAACACACCCAAAGACTCATTGTACTTATTAGATGTAAGCTAAAATCAAGATTACGAAAGCAACACATAAGAAAAAGTACTAAAATAGATTGAGACGGTAGAACAAAGCAAGATAGGCATGAGATTTTCTTCCTCAATTTTATAACAAGAAATACACTTCTAGGACAGCAAATTGTAGCAAAGTAGGCTTACAATATGTGATCAAACCAAATTAGACTTGAAACAAAAGTGAACAAACACTGAATAGCAAAGTTGTAGGCAAAATAGGCTCAACAAATTTGTTATCACAATGACAGTTAAAAATAAATGGGCAAGGCTGCCCTTATTTATACACAAACAAGGAGTAGGGAACCCTAAAATCTCCTTGTTTTTAACTAGTCTTGCCAACATGCAAGCTTTATTTCTAAGACTAAACAAAAGATAACTAACAGTTAACTGGACTACTAACATTAGTTAATTTATTTAACAAGAAAAGTTCCAACTATACATTTGACATTTCTAAAGAAAAGATAAGCATGAATGAGAACAACGAGTTTAACTTGGAAAAGGCATCAAGTTAACTGCTATCTTTACTTGACTTCTATTCCTGGAAATCTTTGCATGCTTCAACTAGCAGTTCACTTATTGATAACTTGGGAAATCATATACTCCAAATGGTCGTTAACTGCCTCTTCATCAGGAACACTGATACTATCTAGACCAACATACTACTTTTCCAACATCTCCTCACCCTTTGCGATCAAACTTAGAAATTCTCTTATCTATTCAATTGCTTTATCAAATTTTACTAACATTGCGGCAACATGATTCATCTTGCACGCAACAAGATCACCATTAAAATTGCCACGGACAGGGTTTTGAAACTTTGTCTACACTTCACCGAGATCAAAGTAAGTGCCATCTTCATGTTGATATTGACAAGGGATCTACAAAACAAATGTTCTTACGAACTTGAGAGTACTAGCAACCTTCTGTCTATATTAGGGAAATTCTACAGATATTCCTTCATAGGTTTTTACTTTGAAGAGGTGTTGTTCTTTCCAAGGAAAAAGCTTCTTATTGTGTTCTTTTGTAATGACTGAATCATAAATCGTCCTCGAGCAGAAATAATGAGATCATCTCTTGGTTTCCTTTTCTCTATATTTTGCTCAAACTCTTGAATCCTTGAGTGAAAATCATTGGCGTTGTACCTCAATTGGTACATTTCTGGAAGTATAAATCTATCCTTGGTGATTAATTCTTCTATCCAATCTCTCATATGCTTTCTATATATGCCCAACTAACCTGGTGTTGATATGCAGGTGACTCCATAATTTGTGGAAGCAACAAGGTGGATTATGAAGTACCATGAAGGAGATTGGAAATATATTGTCGTAGTTGCCAAACCTCAGCCTTGAGGGCTGCCTTATCTTCTCCATTCTTGAGCACTCGTTCCTTTACATTATTAGCTGCAACCTTGAAGAAATTCATATCAGTATGTTGGTGCTTCTTCCGAGATTGGCCTTGACAACTTTGAAGTCATCAATTTCAACTTCAACATTCTTGTCCTTCGGAGGTGTGGAAAACTCAAGGATAATCTCGCCTTTAGAATTCTTCTCCATATGAACTTGCTTCTTAAGTTTCTTCTCTATTGTGTCTTGGTAGATTCTATCAAGTTCTGCAAAGTTCAATTGATCAGAAGGCTTCCTCGCTTCCTCCTCGTCCTGCCTAGGATGTTCTCAAGCCAAGACGAGGAGTCTCTACTAACTTCTCTGGGAGGATCGGTTCCAACTCTAGCAACTCCTGATGGATCAATAGGTGTTGAGACATTGTGAATTGGTGAATCATCTTTTGAATTTATGTGAATAGGAGAAGGCCTCGGTGATGATGGAAGAACAGGAGATGAGGGCTCTACTTCAACTTGTGGTGCTGACTCAACTGGAACTTCTTATATATCTACCGACTGTTCTTGCTCATTCACCTTTTTCTTTAAGCTCTTCATCATTATGCTAATGTTTGTATCTTCTAGAAGATTTCTCATAGCTTTCGCTCTTGGTTTTGATATAGAAGAAGGTAGAGATGACTGAACTATTAGCGGCTTTGCAACTAGAATAGCTACCTTCCATGTCCTTTTACTACTCAAGAATATTCTACTGTTCTTGACAATTCAACTCGTTCTTTCCTCAATTGAGGTGCTCTCTTTGGCAAACCAATCAACTTGTGAAAGTGGTCGTTGCTCGACTTGATCTCGAGCATACATGAGAAGTAAGACTTCCCCATCATTGTTTGAAAGACGTTCCACATCTTCTGATAAGAAATCAGCCATCTGCTGAAGGGTAAGTCTATTGTAATTGCGCCTATGGACTTCAAACTCATCTTCACAGTTAGTCTAGAAATCTTCAATTGTGGGTATATGTGCATGATTATGACCAAGACGGGCTGCGGAGACACCATGAAGATCATATGAGTGTCTTTCCTTGAAAAGATTGAGACCAAATTTTGACATTTCATCACTCATCAACATAGCATCAACTGTTGATCTACATCTATATATGCTCATCTCTAGTGGGAAAATAAATGTAGGCTTATGTTTGTTATGCAAAAATGTGTTTACTTCGTGTACTTGCCTTATGTAGGAGAACGTGGAGAATTAGATAAACCAATCAGCCCCCTCCACCATTGCTAATTTGACATCTGCTGAAATTCTTATATGCAACTCATCATGAAGATCCCACACCGTATGCATCAGGAATTGATCATTCACTTGTTTGTAATGTCGCTCAGCTTCTAAAAACTCTAGCTATGGGTAATGATCATAGACATGTTGAACACCGAGAGTTCCTACAACATTCAAACCTCTAAACTTGCCTTGAAAGGCCATTAGCTATATGAGGTAGGATATCATGTGGAATTCATGGGCCTTGAAGAACTCTGCCATTTGACGGTGGAGACAATCAGTGATTAATGCTAGCCAATCATAATGTTTTTTTTGTCAACAATCTGGGAAATGATGTAAATCATTCAAGGCTGAATTTTTTTGGCCTCTGCTAAGTGACCTGTGACTTGATTGAGCATAGTAATAATGACTGCAAATTCTTCCTTGAACTCATCGCACCCAACATTCCTTGGAAAAGTATTTTGCTTCTCTTTTAGCCACTTATGAGCCATTTTTTTTTGACACTTGTCCTTTTACACGTACCACACCCTTTCACATTCTTCAATACATACGATGAACTTTTTTGTGCATGGTGGTATTGCAAAACACTTATGAATATCTTATGCCTTGAGGCTGCAAATAATACACCCATCTGTTGATATGATTTCTTGTGAAGTTGGATCATAATGCTTGACACAAGCAATTACAAATTCAAGGTTTGCATCGAGATAGTGATAGAAGCTGCTACTAACAACCTGAAATGATCAAGATACTTGACTGCAATGTTTCCCGCTCCTCCCAAAGCATGCAAATCAACAACCGAAAACACATGATGCAAGTTAGTTTCAAATGTTCTCAGGAAATTATGGAGCAACATTGATTTGGTTCTGATTTTTGTTGGAGAGTACTGCATGTCTAAAAACTTAATGTTTGATTGTAAACACGCCTATATTTGAAAAAGTTTTGAATAAGAGCTAAAAATAGATCACTAATTTTTCTACATAAAAAGGTAGATTTTTGGAAATAAGTTGAGGTTTGGGATTTGTAGGCAATGTCGTTGTGAAGAGACCTAGATTGTCAGATTTTGAAAAAGTTGATTTTTCCTTGAAAAAGCAAGATAATGCAAGATTTCCTAAAAAGTAGGGCTGAAAAACTAAGGTTTGGGTTTTGTAGATAATTTTGTTCTGAAGAGGCCCAGATCGTCAAATGTTCAAAAATTTGACGATTTACCGAACATGCGTGATTTCCTAAAAAATGTAGGGATTGACATGCAAATTTTTAAAATTTTCCAATCTTCAAGAAGAGTGAAAAACAAGTAGACCCAGATCACGGAAACTTGAAAAGTTTGACCACCTAGTTTAGAAATGTGATGCCCTAGAAAAACAAACAATGCAAAAGTGTGCCTTTGTGCTTCCCAATTCCCGAATGCATGAAGAACATTGAAAAATTGCTTCATTTGAGCTTCCAAATCTTGATCAGAAGAAAAATTTATGTTTCTTCCTCTGAGAGCCAACCTGTAAATTATGAAAAATGAATGCTCAAAGCTTTCTTAAATAGGGTTTGGAGATAAAAAATGTTTTCATGCAAAACCCTAAAATTTTGGAGTCTATCATGTAAAAATATTTGAATTCGTTTGCATCAAAACAAAAAATTCCTCTTTTATACTTGGTTGGAAACAACATGCACATGAGGATATTTTTTTCAAAATAATTCTAAGGCAAAATGACTTGGGCACCTTCCTTGAAATAAGGCGGCTAGCTTCACCAGAGAGAATTTTTTTTACAATTTTCAATTTTCACTCGCTTCTGCCTCCATTGAAGCTTGCTTCTGAGTTTGATGATCCGTCGATTTGGCACTGTTGACTGATAATCTTTGTTTGTCTATGGCAATCTCATCTTTGACCACTGTTGAAGTGATCCCCAGCTTCGTTGCGACATCTGATGACGTTTGATCGTGATTGCATACCCCTGAAACTACTGACGGGGGCTAAATCGAAGAAAACATGGACAAGGCGAAAAGTCTTCTAAGTGTTGGTAGTAAAGGCGCCCAAGTCTTCTAGACTTAGAAACTTTTTCGAGATTTTCAACTTTTTTGGTTTGCGCATCTCTGGAATCTTGTACCCCCTATTTCAGGCATCATTTTTTGCCAACCTGTGAATAACTAAGACTGAAGGTCAGTCAATCTGACATGCTTGATCAAATTCGAGTTGAATGATACCTTTTGCCAATTTCAAACATTGCATCTGACCGATTTTCGAAGATCCAGAACTAGGTTGACGAAGATGTTTTAAAAAAAATTGAAGGATCAAAAAATATTCTAAGACATGAGAAAAAAGGTGCTCTCCTTGACAAAAGGTGTTTGCCTTTGCCAAAGATAGAATATTTTTTGTGTTTTTCAACTTTTCTTTGATTTTCTCCATTTTGCGTGAAACACCTCTATTTGATTTACAATTTGCATCGTCTAATAGGTCCTCTAAACTGGATGATGATACATTAAAGAGCTTGAAGATATTTGAGATTATTTCCAACTTTTCTTAACCCTAAAACTGCTTTTTATTGCATTTGATTGGGTCTGAATTGGGCTAAAGAGTAAAATTGCATGTTTTCCGAAAAATGACAAATATAAACTAAGGCATGAATCTCGGAACGCCTTCCTTGAAATAAGGTGCCCAATTTCTCTAGACATAGATTTTTTTTAATAATTTTCAATTTCCTCATTCTCCATTCACCACCTTCGCCGACTGCGTTGATCATCGCCGAAAGCTGAAAATTGACTAAGGTATTAAATGTCAGGCACCTCCCTTGAAATAAGGCACCTTTCTTTTCAAGTGTTATATTTCCCCCCTCCGTTTATTGTTTCTCGTGCATCTTGCGCTGTGGATCAACCTATACAACATTTTATACCTTGTAACTGACACCTGACAATTGACCTTCCTCGATTGATGAATTCAGAGGTCTTGATTTATCTTCTGAAAAAGCGAAATAGACGCGCTAGAGAAATATTGAAATTTTGACAATTTTGATTGGACCAACCTAATCGGGATGTATTTTTAACCAATCAAAATTAGTTTGAGCCCTTCATGCAAAGATTCTCTTTTTAGACATTTTTTAAAATTATAAATTTCTATTTTTATAAAATTTTGCCAGCATTCGTTTGAGAACAAACCGAAAAATCCCCAAGTCATGTCTATTTTAAGAAATAGAATTTTGTTTTTTTAGAAATTTTGACTTTTGAGACAATTTTTACAAGACTTTGACCGTTTTTACCAAAATTCCTTAATGAAGCAAAAATTTTAATTTTGGGCATTACAAGGCAACTATCATACTTTCTATTATTATGTTTTTGACATTTGTAATTGTCATTTTGACATTTGTAGTGCACACTTGTAACCTTTGGACATTTTATTTTAATTTTATCTCATGCACATTGACCGTTTGACGTGAATTATGGAAGCAATTAAGTAGTTGTAGTACTATTAATTTCTTCGACTCTATAATGTATTTGTCAATATGATTACATTTGCAACTTTATCAATGTTCATTGTTATCATTATTCTTATGAATATGTGAAATTTTGAATTTCCCTATATTCTTAATATATATATATATATATAGTCGTCCCTTTAGTCATCACATGTTGTCCCTAACAATGCCTTAAAAAAATCTTGTCCTTGAAACACGTCCCGTTGTCCCCCCATTCTAGAAACTTGGTGGAAAATGGACTTTGCACCATACCACAAGTTGAGCCACTTAGCTTGGGTCTCAATTCATTAAGGCGAGCATAAAGCTCAGCAACACAGTCATCCACCAATCCTTGCATCATGGCACTCAAAAGAGAAGTCATAGCCGAATTGGAGAGCAGGTTCAAGCACTGAAAATAGGCAAACACGAGGGAGGAAGTAAATACCTGCAAGAAACCACCAATTCTACACATAATAAAACATCCATGAGATTTCACAAGAAAAGAGAAGCAATTTCATTTGGGAGAGAAATTGGGTGAGAACACAGTCGGTCCCACCTCACAAGCACTATAATAGCATTTGCCACCAAAGAACACAGTATGGAAAAAGAGTGATGGAGCAATGTTGATGTCCATCTTGAGGATTTTTCTATGTGAGGATCTTCTCTATAGTCAAACTCATGGATGGGTGAATGTTTAGAGTTGTATCCTACAATAGAATAGTTTTGGAGGAACTAGTTTTTCTTGAAAGAATTTGGGGCAAAATTGTTTCGATAAAATTATATGACAAAGAATTTTTTTTGCATGTCACTTGATATCGATTTCAATTTTGATATCCATGAGTTTTAGGTGAAACTGATTTAGGTGAAAGGGTTTAGACCAAAACCTTTTTGTACAAAATTGCCAAGATTATGGCACATTTGGCACGCTAGTCACATTTTCGGGAAAATTCAACAAAAGTGTATCTTCAAACTCATATTTCTCCAACTAAGAATATGTTTATGGGAAATAAAAAATCCCTTTGGTAAGGTTCAAAACTATAATTTGATATGTTTTAATATTTTAATGGCTTATTATTATTGTTTAATTTACAAGGAGATCGTTATAATCAATGATAAGAACAGTTATAATTTTTTTAAAAATATACTAAAGATTACTTTAAAAATTTAGGAAAACAAGGTGCACTAGAGTAGAGAATTCTCTCTAAAAATGTATAATTTATTTTTGTTTATGATAAATGATTTAGACATAAAGTTGCATTCCATTGGAGTTATTATATTTTGAAGAAATTTTAATTTAAAAAACTATTAAAAATTAAATAGTTACCAAATTTTTTTTTTGTCTGCTTCCACTAAATATTTAACTTAGCTAATTGGGAAAAAGTCAAAGAAAAAATACTATCTTAAAAGTTGAGTCCTATTGACCTTATATTTTTAAATTTTTTAGCAATTGAAATATACTCTTCAATTTACTAAAAATATTATATCCAACTAATTTAAAAAAATAATAGAATCATAAACTACTCTAAGAGTTTTATATTTCATTAGTATATATGATTTTAAAATTCAAAACATATATGACTTTCAAATGTTCCAATTTAAAAAAAATATTTGTGTTGGTCATTTATTTTACAATTATGGGACATGGTTATATACTTTCACCCAGATGCAGAATTTTATAAAATGAGCAAAGAAACAAAATAGTCATGCAATATGCCTAGTCACTATAAATTTTGATGTCGTGCTAATGCATTTCCCTTCTAATGAAGATGTAATGTGTAATGGAGTGAGCTCTGTTTTTTTTCTTTAAATAAATTAGGGTTTGTTTGTTTTACAACACCCCATTTACACTTTTAAACATTTTCAAGTTAGCAAAAATAAATAGTTTGAAGGGATTATGTTGGGCCTACAGTTAAATATAAATTTGAAAATGAGGTTTGTTTTCATGTTGTAAATTAAAACAAAGATAATGAATGGGTAAATGTAGATCAAGATTGATCCTTGGAGATGTGTGAAGGTAGGATTAGGTTAATGGTGAACTTTTATAGAAAAGTGTGTACCACTTATATACAAGTTATTGCATTCAAAATAAATAAGTAAAATTGACTCCAAAATATAAGAGAAAAGTGCAAGATATATAATTCTCATTATTATATTTTACCCCCACTTTGAGTTATATGTGAACTACTATGAAGATGCATGTAAAAGAAACAAACATTCACTATGAAAATAAATATTCAGACTCAAAAAGGATATATATAAGGGTGGAAATTGCACACATACTCCCCATAATCAGTGCTCCTTCTACATTTATATGCAAGAACGAAGAAATTTATTTGGCACAATGGAAGCCATATAAGGAAAATGATATCTATTGGGCTTTCTAGGAGACATATTTGTTGGATGATCACGAAGCCATAAAAGAAAACTAGTATTTCTTGTGCATGGCAAGGGCCATAATAAAAAATCTGGTATCCTCTTATGCATGGTAAGAGCCATTTCAACTAGGCACAATAGGAGGCATCATAAAGAAAGTAATATCCATTAGAACCTATAGGAGCTATATCTATTGGTCATTATAAGAGCTATATCCATTGGTCACAATAGGATCCATTATAAATAAACTAATATCCATTAGGCATGGTAGTAGCCTTGTAACAATTTAAAACTAATATCCACTAGGCATGATATGAACCATAATAACCATGCAATAATCACTATAATCATAATCATCAAGGAGTGTTTATATTAATTCATCCTCAAATTAGTTAGATATACAAGATTCAAGGAATTGGCAGAAAGGATAAAAAGTGATGTAAATAATATTATTTTATGAAACCTAATGCTCATGAAAAAAGTGTCATAGACAATGTCAGGTGATTGTCAACCAATGAAATACCCAGATGTAAGCACATGTATCAAAGGGCAATAAGATTCCCCTCAATGGTTCTCTCAATGGTGGGGACAAGGAAAAAATAGCTAAAATGCTAGAGAGATGATGTAAGCACAAATATATGTCATATAAGATGTAAACATGATAAGAATACACGTATTGTATCATAAGATATAACAATATAAGCATACAAAAATTCCAACATTTAATTGTAAAATAAGTATATATATGCATGATAATCATTATGAATAGTACGATGAATATGTATGAATAATGAATATAAAAGCATCACAGGAAATAACTAATGTGAGTTTGTAATTTTTATAAGATAAGATCTTGTATGTATGTAAACATCATAAAATAATATCATCATAAGATAAAAATATGTAACACCCAAGATACATAATCATTAAGGATACTCCCCCAAGTGGGGAAACATGACACATAATAAAACAAGATCATTAAAAGATAAAAGTATGTAACTTAAAAGGGATAGGTAATCATGAAGGAGATGCCCCTAAGTGGGAAAACATGTCACATTAGATTTGTAAAGAAATAAAGCTAGTCATAAGATATATTATAAAATATGAAATAAAAATGAAATATATACTTTACATCAAGCATGGCTTAATAAAAAGACTTAATAAATTTAGAAGAGATAAGGTAATAGAATTTATGATAAAGCAAGAACATAAAAAGTAAGGATAAAAAAATCTAATGATGTAGAACTCAAGGTAAACAAAGTAATAATTTGATCAACATGACAAGAAGGGTTGCAATCACTTTCTTTTTTGTATTATTCCCAAAATACATAGAGTTAAAAAGTAAATGCATAGACAACACAAAAATGAAGTGACATGAACCACATAACATATGTTCAAAGTCACTTGTCAACATGAACTATTAGAGATGTCATATCATAATTCAAATTCTAAGTAAGAACACGAAAATTAAAAAAATATAGAAATAAAAATAATAAAATAAGACTTGTGATCCAAAGGATCAAGGTGAATTAAGAAACAAGAAAATGTGATTTTTAAAACTTACAGGTTTGCACAAGTATTGCTTATTTTATGATATCGAATTCACTACTTGGAGAAGGATAAAAAATGATTGGTCAATATGTTATCACCATAAAAAATGCTAGTTTATGTCATGTCCCCTTTTTTGGGAAATCAACTAAAGGGCGGAATCTAGGAATCCTACCGCAGTTCATCACAAAACACCCAACCGGCTTGCAGTTTGGGGGATAGCATCTGTAATGATGCCTGCACATCATATCCAGTGCTCATGCAAAATGAATCATATATCGGAAAGATATCGACATCGAAAGGTCACTAGGCTAGGCTCGTACTAGAGCATAATCACTTTCGAGAATTTCTCTGCATTCCTCCGTAGGAGCACATTTTGGTTTGTTGTTTGGAACATAGCATCTACGATGATACCTGCACATCAAACCCAAATCTTAAGGGAATGGATTAGGTACTGGAAAGATATTGGTATTAGAAGATGATTGTGTAGGGAAATTGACACCTACTTTAGTAGTCATAATGGATAAGACAGTACTAGATCATGTGGCATCAATTATGAAGTTTCAGGAAGGGGCTAGGGAAGTGTGTGGATAGGTCCACAAGGTGGCATGTTAATTCCAAAAGAGTCTACTTTGGCCTTAAGGCCAACCTTTGGGTTCAAGTTTGACTTGTTCCTTGAGGGAAATTGTTAGCATATTGTTAGAACACACTGATATATTGAGAGGGGGTGAATTAGTATATAGCACAAATTAATCCAATTCAACTTTATCAACCAAACCTTTCTACTTCCTTTAGATTGAATAGGAATCAAGTGATGCAATTCAAAGCACAAACACACAACCATAACACCATATTTCTTTGGGAAACCTTAGAAGGGGAAAACCACAATGAGAAAGCTGTTTAGAGCTACTGTCCAAATCTAGCCTCACAAATGAAAACAAGATTTACAACAAGTTTTAGGGCTACAACCCAAAGGAAGCTACAACTCCTTGAAACACAGTTTTTATGGCTTCAACCAAAGGAAGCTACAACTCCTTGAAACACAATTTTTATGGCTTCAACCAAAGGAAGCTACAAATCCCTATAGATTACAACACTTACACAAGGAGGCTACAACCTTGGTACAAAATACTTGACAGTTGACATAACTTTCTGATCAACCAACTCCGCAACATCAATACCTTTCACATTGACATTTATCTTTAACAACTCTGCTCAACAACCTCTACTATATTCAACACACTTCCATCCGCACTCAAACATATATGTTCACATACTCATACCTTGTCATGCGTCATCACAACTAACCCCGTTATCTCCATAGCAACATCTTTGTTGAGCTACTATGCTTGAACTGTTCCTTTCCAAATTTCATTATCCAAACAACTTCTACGATTATCGTAGTCGTACATTATCATTTTTGACACGCCTTGCACATAACATCAGTCTTTCAATAATCTTGATCTTACATTTATATCCTTCACAACACTTATAAACTTTGTCCTTTGTTAACCAAGATGAAACATGTAACATGAAATGTGCAACAATCACAACAAGTTAGCTCTCGAGACATCTACGAGGAGAGAAATAAAATGTGGTTCAAACCAAGAGATAATCAGGACCTATTTTACCTTAACACACAACTCCACACTGGTGCACACTTTGAAACACTTGCCATAATCATCTTAACATACCAGGCCAGTCCAACAAACACTTAACCTTTCATACATTAGCTTCAAACCAAAATTAGTACTGGAGAGACCAAATAACATCAGGTGGATCACTTTAGAAACATTATATAACATGTAAAAACATTCTTATACACTCCTTTTACATCTTCATGCTACTTAATGTTGGCATAAACAAAGAGACACTGAACCCAACATCTCTTGCAAACTCTGTGAGTATAGTCTTGAAATAGGACAATGAATACCAAACTTTTGATACACTGCAACCCTTGAAACTTGAAATGAGAGAGCATACAAACAATCTGAACATATCCTCTAAACAACAAAGGAAAATATTGAAATGTGGTGGAGTATGGTGGCTTTTACTTTCTCCCACTGATAATCCTAATTAGTAACATGATTTGTCCTTCCTTTGCTGACTTTGGAGAACCTCTACACTACATATTATTATTTGAAACTTTAATCATGCATACTTTTCATCTATATCTAACTATCCTCCAAGCTATAAGATCACATCTTCAAATGCGGAGAAATGTGAAACATTCCTTTGAATATTTCTAATTGTAACAATACTATACTACTATCTTCACTCTGCTAGCTCTAGAATATTCTATCCAGAACTTATATGCTCTGAAATCAAGAACATACATACTTTACACATGTCTCTGTTTCACTTCCAAACTGCAAGGCCATATCTAAAAATATGGAGGAATACAAAGCATTCTCCCAAGCTTAGATTTAGTACACCTTTTTGTGCCTTTGACTGCTAGAGACCTTGTATACTTTCTTTCATTTCTTATTTAATGCTTTACATCAAGAGATAGAGAATACAACATTCACACCACCATAGACAACAATTACAACTCTTTTCATCAAAATAAAGAAACCATAACTTCTTCATATTAGCATAGACTTAAACCTGTAAACTTTCACCTATTCATGAACAATAGAAGATATGGTACAACTGTGCACGACATGCTCATGAAATTCATCACCGTGACATTTTCTTCATAATTATTTTGATCATCATTGTTTTGCTCCTCTAGATTGCTCCTTAGAACTTTTACCCTTTTGAAATCTCTGAACATCACTTTGTTTGGATCACATGCAACCTACCACAATATCTTTGTTGACATCAATGACAACACATGCAATAATCCTCCCCTTTGGCATTAATGGCAACACTAAACTAATATGCAATTTCTCCCCCTTTGACATCAAGGGTAAAGGGCTAGTGGTCTTCCTCTGTACTTGAAACAATATACACTGTCCCCCTTTCAGCACATACCTTATCATCCTTCTTAGATTCTTTCTACTTGCTCCCCTTGAAATGTAACCCTCAATAATCCAAGGATAAAGATATGTCTTGAACTACTCCATGTGGACAAATGCACCATCTACACATCTAGCTAGAGGGAGGGGAAACCACTAAATTTTGTTTGAGACATTCAAATGTGTCCAAGTAGAAAGTGCCTTTGTAAGGATGTCTACAACCTGGTCTTTTGTGGGTACATATTCCAATTTTACCTTCTGATTTCTAACCTTCTCTCTTAAGAGTGATACTTGATAGATATGTGCTTGGTTCTAGAATACATCACTAGATTTTTTAAAATATTGATGGCACTTGTATTGACACATACAATAGGAATGGGTTCATCATACATTACCTTGATATCCTTCAAAGTTTGCTTCATCCACAACACTTGAGTGCAGCAAGATGCTGCAACTATATACTTTGCTTTTGCTACTGAAATCAATTTGGAGATGTCTTATATTGACTACATAAAATTTTCAAGAAAGAGTGAGCCACAAAAGAAAGGGTTATACAAAATCAAGGACTTGAAGCATAAGTTGGGAAAACTTGTCACAACTTGTTTTGATGGGAGTAATAAGATCTCAGCTAGAGCATGTGGTTACAAAAGATGGAAACTTATTTCTCAATCCTTTGATAGAGAAAGATGTGGTTCACTTCGCTTCTTTGCATCTCGAAGGGGAAGCCTATGAATGGTGGTTTCATGGCCGTACCACTCAAGACCATGATCAAATACACAAATTTGATGAATTCAAAAAGAGAATTATTGACATATTTGAGTTGAAGGATGAAGAAGAATATTTAGTAAGTTGGCCATGATCAAGCATTATCACTAAGTAAATAATTATATAATGGATTTTAAGAAAGTGGTGGTGATGGTGCTCGAATTATTATAAAATAGGATTGTGCATCTCTTCATTATGAGGCTCACTGAAGCTCTTAGAGGGTTTATGAAATCATTTGAACCAATCTCTTTACAAGAGGCTATTAAAAGGGCTCTAACCCTTGAGCCATATGTTATGAAGAATTTGTTCTATCACCCACCAAAACCCAATACATGGCAACATAAGGGCAGTTACCAAGAAGGATAACTGCATGCTTCGGCATTGACACCCAGATATGCAACTCCTAATGTTGCAAAGAAGGTCAATGAAGAGACTAGGAATGAGCTCTGGAGGAAGAAACTTTATTTCTCTTGTAGAGAGCCATGGGTTCTGAGACACAATTGTCTTGGCAAGGGGCAAGCTCACTATATAGAATTCCTCTCTGACAAAGAATCAAAATTTGGGTCTGAAGATTTTCTTGATCTAGAAGACACCCTTCTGGGGGAGGAAGATAAGTAGCAAGACAATAGCGGTATACTAGCATCTCTATCTAGCACACATAGATACCATTCTTTCAAGATTTGGGGAGTCCTTGTTGAACAAAGAGTGAATGTTCTGATTGATGGAAGAGCTTCCCATAACTTCATTGATGAAGGACTTGTGAAGAGAAGAAAGCTAAACGCAATTTTTTTTGAAGGCTTCACTATCACTGTGGTGGATGGGTATAACTTACCTTGTAAGAAGAAAGTCCAAAAGCTAGACATAACATTTGGAGATCATAAGGTATGTGATAACTTCTATGTTATTGATTTGGGTGAAATTGATGTAATTTTGGGTGTGCAATGGCTACATTCATTGGCTGAGTATACTACAAACTATCAAACGATGGAACTCAAGTTCAAAGCCAATGAGAAGGATGTGATTCTAAAAGGAATGGCTAATGGGGGTCCGTAAGTAGTATTAGTCAGGAGAATGGAAAGGATTTTTTGGAAGAACCAAGGTGCTTGTAATATAGTTGTTTGGTGGTTTTAAAATATTCTTTTGAAGGTAAGAATGGTCAAATTCATATTGATATACAAAGGAATTTTGGATAAGCATAGTTTCGTTTTTAGTGATATGCCTCTCGGATTACCATCGGATAGAGGCTTCCATCATATCATAGAACTTGAGCATGGATCAAAGCCAGTTATGAACACTCTTTACCATCATCCCTGGATGTATGAGGAGATATAAAAAGCAATAAAGGAGCTGTTGGATATGGGCTACATCAAACCTTTCACATTTTTTCTGGTTTTGGTAAATAAGAAGGATCGAACCTTGCGAATGTGCATAGACTACTGGGCATTAAACATAAAGACCATTAAGAACTGGTACCCCATATCGTAGATAGATGAGTTGATTGATGAGCTAAATGGTGTAGTCTATGTCTCAAAGATTGGTTTGAAGTCCAAATACCACCAGATCCCCATAAGGGAAGATGTAAAAAAGACTGCTTTGGGATGTCACTATGGGCATTTTAAATTCCTGGCCATGCCCTCTGGCCTCACTAATGCTCCGACAACTTTCTAATCATGCACGAATCATGTTCTGGTAAGCACTTGAGGAAGTTTGTTTTGGTTTTCTTTGATGATATTCTCATCTATAGCAAAACATGGGAAGAACATTTGAAGGATTTGGATATAGTCTTGGGAGTTCTAGAACAAGAGTCTCTTTGCAAAGATGTCCAAATGTGAGTTTGGGTCAATAGAGATATTGTATTTGGGACATGTCATAAGTGCTAAAGGAGCCCAGGTTGATTAGCAGAGGATCCAGGCCATTCTAGATTGGCTAATTTCTACAAAATTGTCCTAGCTAAGAGGTTTCTTTGGGCTGTGTATTTATTATCGAAGGTTTATGGGGGGGTTTTCTCAGTCTACAATACCTCTCACCAATCTGACTAAAGCGGGAGCTTTTGAATGGACAAAGGAAGCACAAAGGACCTATGAGAAGTTAAAAGAG
The DNA here is from genome assembly GCA_007115665.2 of Sequoiadendron giganteum. NCBI lineage: Eukaryota > Viridiplantae > Streptophyta > Pinopsida > Cupressales > Cupressaceae > Sequoiadendron > Sequoiadendron giganteum. The sequence goes on from CM021101.1 coordinate 580,310,468, forward strand.
GTAATGAGTTCTTATCTAGTTCTTGTAGTTCTTATTTTTCACTTCCATTTGTTGTAGAATGTGATGTCCTTATATATCACGCAATGCCTCACATGTTAGCAAAACAAAGGAGAGCAAGAGTTCCCGATCAAGTTTCCATAGCCCCTTCCTATTCTGAAACAAAAATGGCAAATTATTTTCGTGGATTTCATTATCGGATTTCCCAAAGTGCAAGGGGAATATTGCATTTATATTGTAATTGACAGATTGACCAAATATGCTCCTTTCTTTGCCATCTCAAGTGAATACAAAGCTCACAAGTTATAGATCTATTCTTCAAAGAAGTTCTCTGGTTTCATGGGCTACCCAAGAATATTGTTTGTGATAGAGATAGTCGGTTCCTTAGTACATTTTGGAAGGAGTTGTTCCATTCGATAGGCACCAAGCTCACCCCTAGCACAAGATATTATTCATAAATTGATAGGAAAACTAAAATTGTAAATAAGTGGCTAGAAGGATACTTGAGGAATTATGCCACCTGTCAACAGGTGGCCTAGCTTAAATGGCTACACTTGGGAGAGTATTGCTATAACATAACTCATCACATGTCCAAATTGGCATGTCTCCATTCAGAGCACTTAATAGATATGATAGATTAAACTTTGCAGAGTTAGTCCTCACAAACAATAGAGTTCCAACAACGAGCAATTTGGTAAATCAAAGTCAATATATTTTGAGAACTCTCAAGGATCATCTGTAATTTTCCCAAAATAAGTCAAAGATGTGTGAATAGGAAATGCACAGAGAGATCATTTGAGGTGGGAGATATGGTAATAAGGAGGAGATAGAAAAAGCAATAAAGGAGCTATTGGATATGGGCTATATCGAACAAAGCTCTAGTCCTTTCACATCTTCTGTGGTGTTGGTAAAGAAGAATGAAACCTTATGGAGACTATTGGCCATTAAACAAGAAGACCATTAAGAGTTGGTACCCCATATCGTGGATAGATGAGCCGATTGATGAGCTAAATAGTGCATTGTATGTCTCAAAGCTTGATTTAAGGTCCGGATACCACCAAATCCACATGAGAGAAGAATATGTATAAAAGACTTCTTTTCGGTGTCACTATGGGCATTTTGAGTTCCTAGCAATGCCCTTCGGCCTCACTAATGCTCCAAAAACTTCTCAATCATGCATGAATCATGTTTTTGATGATATTTTGATCTATAACAAAACATGGGAAGAACACTTGAAAGATTTGGATATAGTCTTGAGAATTCTAGAATAAGAGCCTCTCTTTGCAAACATGTCCAAATGTGAGTTTGGGTCAAAAGAGATATTGTATTTGGGACATTTAATAGGTACTAAAGGAGTCCAGGTTGATTAGCAGAAGATCCAAGCCATTTTATGTTGGCCAACTCCTACAAACTTGTCTTAGCTAATAAGTTTCTTTGGGCTGTGTAGTTACTATCAAAGGTTTGTTAAGGGATTTTCTTAGTCTAGGGTACCTCTCACCAATTTGACTAAAACGAGAGCCTTTGAATGGACAAAGGAAGCATAAAGGATCTTTGAGAAGTTAAAAGAGGTAATGAGTTCTTGTCCTGTTCTTGCAATTCTTGATTTTTCACTTCTATTTATTGTAGAATGTGATGCTTTTGGTGAAGGAATTGGAGCCATCCTCTCCCAGAAAGAATATCCCGTAGCATTTGAAAGTAGGAAGTTGAGAGCCAACAAAATAGGATATTACATATATGACAAAGAGATTTTTGTCATAATGCATACCCTGGAGAAGTTCTAGAAATACCTGGTGTGCGAAAGATTTGTGGTCAAATCAGATCACAATAGCTTGAAGTTCTTCCTAAGCCAATAAATTTTGAATGATTGGAATACAATTTTATTATTGAATATATCAAAAGGAAAAAAGAATATTGTGGTGGATGCACTCTCTAGGAGACCTACTCTATGCAATATGTCACTTACATCAACAGACTGGAAGGATTCAATCACGGAGGAATATGCTAAAGATCCTTTTGCTATCATAATTCTAGAAGGAACGGAAAAGGATGACCAGTATGTGGTATCAAAAGGTCTGATTCTATTGAAAATAGAGTGTTCCTAGTCTCTTCAGTTCCAAGGTGAAAGAGAAGATACAAGAAGCCTATCATAATGCACCTATGACAAGGCATCTCGAGTTCTACAAAACTTATCGGATTAGAGAAAGGTTCTCTTGGAAGGGCCTCAAGGGTGATGTCCTTACATATATTAGGGAATGCCTCACATGTCAACAAAATAAAGGAGAGCAAGTTTTCTTGGCCAGGTTTCTATAGCCCCTTCGCATTCTAGAACAAAAATGGGAAAGTATTTACATGGATTTCATTACCAGATTTCCCAAAGTGTAAGGGAAATATTGCATTTATGTTGTAATTGATAGATTGACCAAATATGCTCATTTATTTGCTATCTATAGTGAATACAAAGCTCAAGAAGTTACAAATCTATTCTTCAAAGAATTTTTTTGGTTGCATAGGCTACCCAAGAATATTATTAGTGATAGAGATAGTCGGTTCCTCAATATATTTTGCAAGGCGTTATTCCATTTGATAGACACCAAGCTCATCCCTAGTACAAGCTATCATTTGTAAATTGATGGGTAAACTGAAATTGTAAATAAGTGGCTAGAAGGATAGTTGAGGAATTATGCTACCAGTCAGCAAGCGGCCTGGATCAAATGGCTACACTTAGGAGAGTATTTCTATCGCATAACTCATCACATGTCCATTGTCATGTCTCCATGTAGAGCAATCTACAAATATGATGCATTAACATTTGCAGAGTTAGTCCTCACAGACGATAGAATTCTAGCAATAAGCAATTTGGTAAATCGAAGTCAAGATATTTTGAGAACTCTCAAGTATCATCTATAATTTTCCCAAAATCAGCAAAAGATGTATGTGGATAGGAAATGCACTGAGAGATCATTTGAGGTGGGTGATATGGTATTCATAAGGTTGTAGCTATTCAAACAATTTTTTTTCAAGAAAAGAGGGGCAAAAAAGCTCAAGACTAAGTTCTATGGATGATACAAGGTAATCCAGAGGGTTGGAGAAGTTTCTTAGGAAGTAGAACTTCTGGGAGATAGCAAAATCCACAACTATTCCATATTTCATGTCTAAAGAAGGCTTTTAGGATTGCATATAATTCTTGTTGCTGAGTTGCCATCACTAGATGATGAGGGAAAGCTCATCCTTATTTTAAAAGCTGTAATTGATACTACGGTCTAAAATCTAAGGAACCAAAATGTAACAGAGTATCTTGTCCATCGAAAGAATTTTCCAATTGAAGATTCTACTTGGATTTTTTAGGTGTTCAGGTGAATTTTGTTGTTTGGAAGTTATGGATTGATCAAAGGAAGTGTGTACTTAAAAGTTCAATGGTGTTTGCATGGGTAACGATTGACCTGGTGTTTACACTACATGTGAAGCATCTTCAAAGTTTGTAGAAACGTGTTGAGGTGTGGTAGGACAGATTTGGGTCCTAGCTAAGGATTCGTTTGGTCTTCCTTAATTCCTATCCACTGCGAGAATGTTTTGGCGTCGACCTAATTTGAATTTACACGTTTGAGGTGTATTTTCGACCTTGGAGAGGGTTTAAAGGTTGAGGACGGTATAAGTATGAGTTTAATTATTGAAGGAGGTGAAGATAGATGTAAGACAGATGTGTGTGTGAAGTGTATGATGTTAGTGATGCGAAATTGAGCAAAGCAATGCAAAATTTCAAGTGTTGGACTACTAGATGTAGTGAGCAGAAGGTGTCTACAATCATTGAAACAGACTATGAAGGTGTTGGATTTATTGTGGTGGAATATTTGTTGCATTGAGATCATGTTCTTTGTGTAACATTTCTTCTCTATCTTCTTTTTGTATTCCGGTAGTGAGCCTTTCTGGATAGTGTGTCCTATTCTAGTAGTGAGCCTTTGTAACAATTTTACAATTACTTATTTCGTGAGCTGATCCTGATCGTGGATTTTGCTTTCTTGGGTTTTCCACATAATCTAGTGCTCTCTTGTGCATGGTGCTGAATTCTTTAAGTTTATGTTATTTGCTTCTCATGCTAATTCATCATAACAGATTAAAGGTTTAATGAATGTTTGTTGATTTGTTTACTATTGAGAGTTTTAATGTTTTAATTAGATACAATTGATTCACCCCCCTCTCAGTTGTATTGTTCATTCAACACAATTATATCCCATAATCACCTCTTACAAATTCTTTTACAATTATCATAAGGCATCTTTCATGCATGGGCGCCTAGGGGCCAAAATAGAAACGATTTTGTTATAGTTGTTATAGAATCTTATGGTAGGTGCCATAGCTGTTATAGATTCTCTTACAAGTTATGATGATTGTCATTCCATCCCAAAATATCATATTCACAAGGTGGACGCCTAGAATCTCCAATTTAACCTTTTTGCCATTATCATGATGCTTGTCCAATAAATGTAACATAGTAACTCCCTAACAATAAATAGATAATTACCCAAGTCAATATATAAACTTATCATACCAATAAAAACATAATTACAATTGTAGGTGAAACCCTGCATCCCTTATGAGTGAAGTACAAACAATATTAGAAGTAATTATATTACATGATATTTACAAGATTGATGACACCTTAATCAAAAATTTCTCCCATTTTGCATCATACATTATCCATAGACCCATTGGAAAACATAAACATAAACCAACCAAGCACAAGTAACAAGTCCCCATGGCCTTCATGCACCAAGTAAATTTATTTTGCTCACAAGTTTGGTAAGTTCATCTACAACATTCTCTTATGTGTCAATCTTCTTTAGCTCAATTTGACCATTATAAATAAATTCATGAACAAAATGGTATTGAACATCCACATGCTTAGTTCATGCATGATACATGGGATTGTTAGCTAAATGAATTGAAATTTAACTATCACATTTAATCTGAATAATTTTTCAATCAAAACCAATATCTATACACAACCTTGGTAACCGAATTGTCTCCTTAGAGATATGAGTAGAAACCATATACTTTTCTTCCATGGTGGATAAAGCAAATGTATCCTATCTTTTACTCATCAAACTTATTGCTCCTCCAAACAATGTAAACACATACCCACTAGGGGACCTGTGACTATCCAAGTCACCTGCGCAATCTATATCAACAAATTCCTATATGCCCAATGTATTACCACACTATTAGTCTCAAAATATTCCAAATAGTAATCAAAAGTACCTTGCAAATAACTAAATACCCTTTAACATTATTCCAATCTTGTCTCCCAGGGTTAGACATGTAACATATGAAAAATGGAGTTTAGTGCAAAAAACCTAGGATGAATCTCTTCCTTCTTGAAAGGTACCTTGGAATATCAATCAATGAGGTGAATAGATTGAATTTCAACCATGAAGGTGAGTCAATCAGACCTAGATCTGCATCCTTAGGGCCTTGAAATTGGATTGGAAGGATTTGGAATTGATTAACCTAATTAGACTATGTGCCCTAATATGTAAAATGCAAGATCTTGACAATGCACAAATTGAAACAACAGTTTGCAAGCAGATCTGAGAAGTGTAGAGGGCTGTTTACCTTCCTAGAAAAATCGGTTTCAATTTGCATAGGACTTATATGCCGAATGGTGCATGAGTCCTTGTAAAGGTGTATTGCTCAACTTTTAGGGTCCTCTGGTGACAAATTTGAGACTTCTATTTTTGCTTGCAATGTTATCGGAATGTTGTTGGATAATTCTGTAGGTGAGTTTTCATGGCTTGACAAGATTTAGGGTTTTGAATGCAACAATTGACAACTTGTCTTCAATCTTTCTTCATTCCTCTTAAAACCTAAGACCTGCACATTCAAAGAGAGGGAAAATGTTGGGCCATTTAGGGGGCTTGCCTTAGTCAAACCCCGTTTAAGTGTTCCCACTTCCACAATGGCAATGCCAATGATAAATAGATAATGGAAAAGAAGGAATGATGAAATCACAAAGTGTTGCAACTCAACACCCTTTAATGGCTTTCTGGAAGGACTGAAGTCATATAGATCACTTCAAGGTATTGGATCTTGCGTGGTTGATTTCTTGAATGCTTTGGAGACATACAAAAGGGGTTAGCATTCACAAAACAATGAAAATAAAACAACATGAACTCACATACATTTTGACATGATGCTTGGATCTTGAATTGTTGTAATAAATCACTAAAATACTGCTCTTTACTTGCTCTTTACAATAGTATTTTCTCCTCAATTGTGGTTCTAGTTTCAAAATGGTCAAAAAACTAGGTATTTATAGGCATTTATTCAATTTCTTGAAAATTAGATTCCAAAAGCCGACACTTGAAATTTGAAATTTGAAATTTGAATGTTAAAATACCAACACTGACATGCCCAAAATTCGGTCTTGGCTAAGAAGGGGGGCCACACGCTCAAGGGTGTATGGGTCCTGGTCCTGATTTCCAAGACATTAAGTGTCAGGGGAAATTTAATGGTCTTGGATGCATTTATTCAATGCTTAAATTTTATTGAAATGTGGTACAAATGGGCTCTAGAATGCATAGTTTTAAGAAATTATGGGGACAATTTACGATGCTACAAGGCATAAACTTTCTTAAAACTCCCATTCTCTATACAATATCTACACTAGTGCAAACTATTACATACGTTAAACTTCCTACAACACTAGCATATAATACATTAGACATATCTTCTACATCATCATCATTCTTAGGACACATATCTAATGAAAGATTAGTGCCAACTTGTAAAGGAATTTTTACTATTTTAGAATCTTGCATACTAAATCTATTTAGAATAGTGCCAACATGCTTACTGTGTGATAACCAAATCCTTTTATTTACCTATAAGTTGAGCTTTCAACTCTCTAATTATTGCCTTAGTGTTACTGAAAATAACATATCATCCACATATAAGATAATAATTAGAATATGATCATCAATATAGTTAATGTAAATAGAATGGTTTTCTTCACTTCTAATAAAACCCAACTTTGTGATAAATGAATCAAAATTTTCATACTACATTTGAGTTGACTATTTTAAACCATAAAGAGACTTTGTAAACTTGAAAATGAAGTGTTCCTTTCCTTTTACCTCAAATCCTTTAGGTTGCTGCATGTAAATTTCCTCGTCCAATTCTCCATGCAAAAAATGTAGTTTAACATCCATTTGCCCAATCTGAAAATCATTAGCAGCAAATATGGATAAAATAAATCTAGTAGAGGATGAGTTTGCAACATGAGAGAATATCTCACAAAAATAAACTCCCTCTTTTTGGGAGTAGCCCTTATCTACCATTTTAGCTTTGTCCGTCTCCAATGAACCGTCTGCTCCAAATTTCTTTTTGCAGACCCACTAACAACCAATGGCTTTCCTTTCTTTAGGAAAAAAAGCAAGATCCCAAGTGTCGCACGAGTCTAATATGATCATCTCCTCAAATATGGTTGCTTTCCAAGACTCGCCATCATTTAAAAGAATAGATACTTTATAGGATCTTGGTTCATTGTCAATACTTAATAAAGCAAATATACAATGGAAATATGGTGGGCTATACTTTTCAATTAGATTTTGTTGTCTTGTGGATATTTTGAGAATGGGATTGTGGGGCTCTTACTGTTTTTGATCTTGCGCAATCTCTTCCTGATTTCCATCCTCATGCTCAACCTTAATTACATGAGATTTACAAGGTTGATGACACCTTAATCCTGGTTGTAACTCCCTCATACAAATCTTATATATCATAAATCTTTTTTTATTTTTAATATAGGACGCCCAACTTCTAGAGGCCATAACTTTTGATCCAAAAAATTATCCAAGCTACTTTAAAAAAATTGTAGAGCCTAAAGACATCTTCAAATCGGGCATCCATGAATTGATGTTTAATAATTCGAAATTATTTAATATATCAAAAAGTAAACCTTATAGCCCAAAAATTGAGTTTTTTTGTCTAATACTTTAAAAATTAGATTTTGTAGTTTTAATATTAGGATCAAGGTCGAGACAACCTTCCAAATATTCTCCCAATTTTTGAAATGCTTTTTGAGAGCAAGGGGGGTACAATACCGACACTATGAACTTATTGTGATGGACCAAGAAGCCCACAAATTCATAGCACCACCTAAAATTTTCAATGCTCACTAGGTTCTTCAATGCATTTGTAATATTTTATAAAGTGTCAAACATCTCCAAGATGTCCCTCCCATCCTCTAGCATACCATGAAAAAAATTTAATAATGGAAATTGACATGCTTCATTCTCACATGAAGGGTTGGGTTCTTTGCTAGAAATATGACACTTTGAATCTCATAGAGAATTCTGATGGCTCTTGGAGACAAGTGCATATTTGAACACAAACATTTAACTCAGATGGGTTCCTTACCAACATTATTAGCTACCATTTACTCTCGTTATATAGTGGATAAAGTAAGCATAGTATGTTGCTTGATCATCCAACTAATTGTGCCACTAAACATAGTGAAAATATATCCATTCCAGTTGATCTTTTGCTGTCAACATTCCTAACCCAATTTAAATTCACAAGTCTAGGAATATCAATGGGATCCAATCTCTTGTAGAATTACCATGATAGAAAATGTAGTACTCAAAAATACCTTATAAATATTTGAAGACCTTCAGTACATTATAATTTACTCATCCAATGTTTACCATGAATTGGCTTAAGGCTCCATTATTTACAAAATATTTGGTCTATTACAGACCATAAAATAGATTAAGCTCCTATTGGCACTAGCATGAGGTACTTGGGCCATATCATCCATCTCACTAGATGGTGGACACTGTTTTATTGATATATTAGTTCCTATTGAAACAAGAATAGATGATGGTCTTTGAGCTATTATGTTGAAGCTCTCCAACTTTATGCTCACATACTTTATTTGGTCTAAGTAAAGCTTTATGTTTGTTCTATCTCTTTTGATCTTCACACCGAAGATGTACTTGACAACCCCTAAGTATTTCATATCAAATTATTTTAAAATTGAAGATTCCAATTCATAATTCATGTCCTTACCATTATTGAAAATAACATGTCATCAATATATAACGTGATGGCAAGGAAATAATCATTAATCGTATTATAATAGATGTAATGATTCTAGTTAGATCTCAAAAACTGTAATCCCAATATAAAAAATCAAAATTTTGGTACCATATGCTAGTGATTGCTTAAGACTATACATTAATTTTTTGCACTATCAAACCAAGGTTTCTAAATGCCTCATTCAATGTAGTTGTCTGGTTGTGTCATTTATTTTTTTCTTTCAAATCACCATGAAGGAAAGGTTATGGATTCAAATTGGGATGGGGATGTTGATAGCAATAAATCCACCAATGGATACATTTTTCCTATGTTTAGTGATGCAATCAAGTAGAGTAAATGTGTACATGTCAACTACTTATGCTTGTAAAGAAGTCATCTGAGCTAAATGTTCATATTGGGAAATCATGTCCTTACCATTACTGAAATAATATACCACCAATATAATCATTGTTGATCTTATAATAGATGCAATAATTTGATTTAGATTTCAGAAATTTTAATCCCAACATAAAATAATTAATCTTTTGGCACCATATTCTAGGTGATTGCTTAAGAGGATATAGAGGTTTCTTCTAGTCATAAACTAAATTTTCCTTAACTATTCAAATGTAACTTGGTCTAAACCTTGTGTTATTTCAGTTTTTTCCTCTAATTATTACAAAGGAAAGTTATCTTCACATCCATATACTGAATATCAAGGTCAAAAATTGTTAAAATAAATAATAAGAATAGAATGGATGTTATCTTAGAAACTAGAGAGAAAATCTTGTTGAACATAGGTTGTCATTGATGTCAAAGGTTGTCAGTAATGTCATTAATGTTAGAGGTTGTCATTGATGCAGTAAGAAGTTTTTTATCAAAGGAATTGTTTGTGTAAGGCTAAGCTTGTAATGGTACTTGAATTATCATTATATTTATGATTTTGAGTTACAAAAGACTTGCAAAAGATTTGCTGATGCATGTTGTATGTCAGATGTTCAGTATGTTTTTATTTTCAAGATGTAAAATCAAGAAATGTATGTTATTAGTTTGGAGGAGTGTTTGTATGATTGTTGTATGCTTGAAATGTCATGCTTGCATCTGTTGTTTATGACAGCACGATGTTTTGGAAGTCTGTACCAGAATTTTCCAATTTAGTTTTCAGGGTAGAGAGATTTCTCTGGCAATATAAATATGCTCCAAATTTCTTTCAAAAGTACACTTTTTCTCTGCAGTTTTAGAGAGTATGCCTACAGTAGTTCTATCTTATTCCCAAGTTTTCAAAGGATATGTTAAGCATGCAAAAATATTGTAATGGTAGAATTCTCTTGGTGTTTTTCTATCATCCAATTGGTGTTCAAGGAGTGCACAGTAACGGCTAGTAGCATGCAGAATTTAAATCTTGTGTGTGGTGTTAAAACATGATCTACTTAAGTTTCCTATGGTAGCACATGATATCATGTTCTTTTGGTGGCAACTAAATTTGTTTTTGGATTGGCCTGTTACGTGTTTCATTTAATTTGAATTTAGGTCCACCTTATGTTGTCCTGGCTATTTGCAGAACCTTGGCCGACATAGAAGAGTGTTAATGTAATGCCATGCATATTTTTCAAATGTTTAGATGCATTGTATGTGCGAGTATGTATGTCCGCATGAATTAGAATTACACCTATGTGAAGAAGAGTTGGTCATTGGTGCAAATTGAAGAGAAGGTGGTGAAGATAAAAGGAAGAATTGCATTTCAGTGTGTGCACGAGTATCAAAATATCATATGCAGTGAGGAAGAGTGTAAGCTATGATGCTGGCACGTGTTGAGTTTCATAGAAGATCCACAAGCATTATCTTTGTATCCTGGTAGAACCGGTTTTCTCCTTGTTCTAATTTCTTTAGGGATTGATGTTTCTAGTAGGTTGGTGCCTACAAGCCCAATAGGGGTCCGGTGTCTTTGGTAGGTTGGTGCCTACTTCAGTGTGTAAAGTTAACTTGTATATTTCTGTATATGAGGCTGGATTTAGATAGTAGATCCATGCAACTATTCTCACTGTGGTTTTTTCCATCTTGGGTTTCCACGCATATCTGGTGTTCTCTTGTGTGCTTTATGCTTTCATGTTTTAATTTGTTATGTGGGGTTTTCTATGAAGAATAATATATTATGATAACTCTAGCAAAGTTAAGAATTTTAAATAGATTTGATCTACTGAATCACCCCCCCTCTTAGTAGATTGTGTGCCCTTCAAATCTCACCATAATTAATACCCTCAATATAAGAATAGCCCTTTGCAAATAATCGTGGCTTGTACTTATCAACACTATCATCTAAATCAATCTATCTTTTGAACACTTATTTGTATCCTATAGGTTTTTCTCCATCAAGCAAAGATAGAAAGTACAATGTGTCATTTTTCTTCGATGGAGCCATCTCCTTATCCATGGCCACTTTTTAGGACTTCACATCATTTTTAGCCTCGCTCACAATCCTAGGCTCACCATTGTTGGCAATTAAAATAAAAATACATCTTGAGTTAGGAATATATTTGTTTGGTTGTTGTTTTGAGTGGACCTTTGTGACCGAGGTGGAGGTTCTATTTCTTCTTCAAAACTTTATAAATATTGAATTTCTCCACTTTTTCATGTCATTCATAGCTTTAGATTCAACCTTCTTAACCTTTGGGGGTAGTTGAGCCAAATATTTCTTTTCATCCTTTTCTTGTTGTTATACTATAGAAGAAGGTTTAACTTCACTAAATATAACACTTCTATTATACAATAATTTTCATCCATAGGATTCCAAAGCTTGCTCTTTCAATTGATGTTATATTCAATGAAGATATGTTTAATAGCTTTTTTCTCAAAGCTATAGGAAATCTATTAATGACGTAACAAGTTGTAGCAATTGCTTCGACCTAATTTTTTTATTTCCAGCTAAGTCCATTGAGCATATTCTTAGCCTTCTCCATCATCTTTTGCATTTATTTTATAACTCTATTCTCTAAAAGGGTGTATAAAGTTGTCTTATGCCTCTATTTCATAATCCTTATAAAATTGTTGAAATCTGTTCAACGAAGCTCATCGCCATTATCATTTTTTAAAATATTAATTTTCTCACTAGTTTGATTCTTTACAACAACCTTAAACTCTTTGTACTGATTGAAGACTTCAAATCTATTTCTAAGAAAAAATAGCCATCTCCTACTATAATCATCAATGAAAGACATAATATAAAGAATTAAAAATTGAAGGAAAATTATCAAGATTAAATATATTAGAATGGATTAAGTCCAAGACCCTAGAAGATTTTTGATAACTTGAGTAAAACTAAACATGGTTTTGTTTTCCATTTACATAATGCTCACAAAAATTAAATTTAAGATTACAATAATTTATCTACTCAACAAGGTCTTTGTTTTCAAAGCCCTTAGACCTTTATTGCTTGTGTGGTGCATCCTTCGGTACCATAAAATTGTCTTCTTTATTAGTAGCTTAGTCTTAAAAGCATTAACACCCTTAGGTATCTAGAAAGCATGACAATCAGAAGTAGATGCATCACTCCTCTTTGTTATTGGTTCCAAAAGTAAAGGTGTATATTTGTAGATCTCTTTAGTATAAGAACTTAAGAGCTATTAGATTGAGCCATGCATGCAACCAGCTTAATAGAGTGCCTATATGGATACTGTTAGCAAACATTGTCACACCCCGTCTTGTGTTACTGATTTGCTTTTACCTTCATGGGTAAATAGGATGGTAAATGCAATCATGATTTTGATATGTTTGTTAAATGGATAGAATACTGAAATAGGTAAAAGGTATTATTGCCTTGGAGAGTAATTATGTTTACATTGATGAAGAACATACATTTTTTATAGGAATATGCTAAAGTTTATGATGAATATGGATTTATTATGAGCATCCAACTACCATTGCAAATGTGCTAAGTTGGTTGCAGGGATAGGTTCAATCCTCTGGAAGGGAGGGGAAATATCACTTAGAAGAAGTGATTGGTTGGGTAACCCTAAATGGGACCTAACTGAGCTTATACACACACTCATCATAGAGTTGAGAATTGGTAAGTCATCCTTAGTATGATGTGGTTTCTTTAGTAAGTATCTTGATTACTGTTGAGTGCATTCTTGGATGATGTTTATGTGTTTGAATTTTATGGGTTTTTCTTTATGTTGCTATGCTTGATTGAGGAGGTGAACATACATTGAGTTTATATATGTATGCATATGCATGTCTAATGATAAACCATACGTATGAACAAACACATACATGAGAGTACATAGGTAGACATACCGATGCACACTTATGAACGGGTTGCTGATTAGCATAGTGTTATCGAAAGGACAATGTGACATGTATGTATATATGTATATATACATCACATGTATATTACTTATCAATAAGATAATAATTGTATGTGTAATCGAATTCACATATATACATAGGATATATACATATATACATATGTAAACATGTGTCAATATAGACGTATATGTGACAAATAGAAATGTCCATACGGGCATATCAATATATGTATATGTATATATACATGTACATAGAGATATATATATGTATATATACAAATTCTATTATATATGAAATGTTAATCTTGGCTTATTCATTTGAATATCAAATATATACTTTTATAATTGACATGGAATATATATAGATATATATTAGAATATACACACATATATAGCATTAAAGCTATTCATCGGTAAATATATATATGTACAGGTATATAGGAAGTATTTGAGGCTGATTTGTATATATACATTATACAAAGTATCAGAGGCCGATATATATATATCATGCAAAGAATAAGGGATGATTCATATGAATGAGAATATGGCGCACTATATGATAGCGCTCAAGTTGATAGCATGCGAATCATATTAACCACGCATATTGTCTTTGATACAAGGTGTTGAATATACATAGCATAAATCTAATGAATAAAGCATGAAGTTATATCATGGAACTTGTAAAGCACATGAGTTAAGTAATGAGGGTGCAGAAAATTAAGGAAATAGATGTAAGCGTTGCCTTTAAGTAGATGATTGTTTTAGAATCATACGCAGATTTTAGAGAACAAGTCAAAGACTTAACAAATGTAATGTGTTGTTTAAACATGTTGAGGATGCAAGGTGACGTTGCAAAGAATGTCGACTAATCTGTATAATGTCGATAGTAGAAGAAATCACCAAGTCAAATGTGCAATACGTAGGAGTTGTGTTAGTGACTGTGTAGACAACAAGCATGCAAATAGGAAGATGGTTGAAACTTGGCGCCATAATAAGAATACTCTATTCCTGTAGAGGTCCATCATGTTTGCAATTTGATTCTCATATTTTAAGAATGTGCATATTTAAAATAGTCTTGAGTTGTTGTCAAGAAAAGGAGGTCGATCTATAGAATACCAAGCTAAGTCTGTACTTAGAATCCTGCCACCGTTTTGCTGTTAGAGGTGAGTCGACCTATATGCTAGAGTGGTATCGACTAGCATACCTTTTCTTTAGGCTTCAATGCCTCGACATTTTTTATAAATAGTTGAGCCAACTCCCTCGTTTGGGGCGCACAATTCTAGAGTTCATTCTGCTGCAAATATTCTGAGTGATAATTTGTGAGAGCTTAGAGTTACGTTGTGAAAACATTGAGTTATTTGTGAGCCTAGAGAAAGAGGATATTGTGAAGTATTGCATTGAGTCTTTACAGTAGTTAAAGAGAAGGCTGGTAAGCTCTCATTGGAAAGTTGTGAATCAAGTTAGTTATTACAGGTATGAGGATCTAATCTTCTTTTATTTGTTTTTTATTATGAAAGAATGAAAGTCTTGATTGGAATTTCTTGGAAATGCTTGCAATAGTGAATCATAATATTTGCTTATGAAAAGGAAAAGAAGTTGTTTTATGCTTTTCTATGAAAGTGTTTATATATACTCCATAATAGGAGTGTATATTTATCATTAGTATTACATACTAGGAATGATGAAACATGATTAACTTAAGGAAGATCTTTAATAGTCTTATATACCCTATACCGGTAGAGAATGATGTTTCTATACATAGATAGTCTAGACTACATGTATAATGTGAAATGTATCAACATCATGAAGGGATTTGACACTATAGATTATTATGCTAGGAAACCTTAGGAATGATAAGGTTTAGCAATACATCAACAGTGATGGTATGAAAGATATGTTAGGATGTGATGACATACATATCACATCAATAATTTGCACTTGAATGATCACTTGATCATTACTTGACTATTGAATGAAACCTTAGGTTGAGAGTAACCTATGTGTGTCTAGAAGGACATATGATTAATGATTGAAACCTTAGGTTAAGAATTAACCATTAGGTTGGACTATATACTTGATTACCCTTTGGAACCAATAGGTTGAGGATAACCTACACAATCAATCTGATTGTTGATTATAAATTATATCCGAGATTAGGGTATATTAAGGTTGAGACTCACCTATGTGGTTAAGTAGACCACTTGAGTTTATGAGATACTATATGTTGGAGACATAGGTGGGATTACCTATTGAGTTAGAGTTGCTACTTGATTAGTTGCTTTACACTCTTGATATGAAGTCATATTGTTGACAAGAGTCTACTCTTTGAATAACTCTTTTTACTAAGGAGATTACACTCTCAAATAGAACCATTTATTGATATGAGTATTCTTCGATCAAGGTCATTCATTGTTGTGGCTCTTCTCTTGATGAGAAGACCTATTAATGTGATATATTACTGAATGGAGTTAGTTATTTATGAATATCTAATCTATGATTAGATGAAGCTTATGTAACTATATTTTAGATTACAAAGTTATACTTGGGACTAGGTTGTCTTTTGAAGAGAACAACTTGTTTATGCAAAGCTAATTTGTAGACTAGAAAAGCTCATGTGTTATACTTGAGATTAGTATATCCATTGAAGGGGGTAACTTATGCTTAGGCTTTATTTGTAGAGATATCATTGTGTTTTGGTTAAAGGGGAATAGGTTATTTTTGAGGTTAGGGATTACATATAGAAGGAAATTACCTAAGTATAGTATATGAACAGTCATAATCCCAACCGAGCTATAGAAGTGTATGTGAATAGGATGACTGCCACTCAAAAGTGTTGGGTGAGAATACTTTGGCCAAAGTAGTGTAAGTTTCCACTGGTTACACTGTCAGTTCACTGCTATCCTTTTATGCATTCTACATCAGGATTTTCATACTCGTAAGGGAAATGACCGTATGATTAGGTTTTGGTTTGTAGGACGCAACACTAAGCTCGGATAGGCTATTGTTATGGGGTATATCAACCAATCTCTTCATTGAAGGGAAGGGCCATCTTGTCATATGTGACAGATATTTCAGGGACCGCATTTGAGTCTGTGGTTAACAGAAAAGCACTTGAGTGATGTTTCTCCTCATCAGTTGGTGGCCGAGGTTTGTGAATGTTTGTGCTAGTATTGGGGATAGCTGGAGTGTATGCACCCAAGAGCACGAACATCTAGAACGTATGCACCAATGCGGCGACATCAAGACTAGTTTTTATATCTATTGCTAGATGAAGCTTAGAAGATCTATCTATGTATCATGTACCCATTTATATGGAAGGATGTAATCATAAATGATAAACTTGAGTTTATTAAATATGAAATCAATGTTATGGAGAGATTTGTGAAATTACAATTAAATGCAATGGAAGTTTGGAAATAGTGTTATTTCAAAATGTGCATGTAATTTACATTATGGTAAGAAATTGTTTTATTGCTATGTTATGGCTTCATGGATTTTACACTTGAGGTGAAAACTTGAAATTTTACTGAGCAAAACACCGGGGTTGTTACAAACATCAACATCATATCCCCTTTCACCATTTTGCACCCTCTACTTCAGAAAATGTCCTACATATCATTTATTCCTTTCACTTGTTCATGATGGAATTGAATATGAATTCTTCCATGATGTTACCTCATTTTTGGTAGCCCCATTTCAAAAATCCTCTCCCCCCTCAAGCAAAGTTAACTATATCTAGTTATCACATTCAAGCCTTGGTTTCCAAAGTTGTGTCAGGCGTCGACTCATTTTTCACAACCCCTCCCTTGTTTGATTGTCTAAAAGTTTATTTTAAGTTGTATTTGCTTTGACGCTTGTCAAGTTTTGAAAAATTTGTTGGGTCCTGAGGTGGTTCTCCTAACCTAGGTGTACGCTAGTGAAAGGGAGAAAGTTTAAGTGAAATCGAGTTCTTTTTTAGAACTTTTGTTAGGTTTCGAAACCTTTGTCGATTCCCAACAGGGTTTGAAAAACGTAACTCTTTGCCATGGAAGATTTTCCAAAAACCTAATTGTTTTTCCTAAGAGCTCTTTCTAAAGGTTTTACCAAAAGGCACTATATAAAAGTACTTCAAAAGCTGGTCTTGCACAAGATTGGTAGAGAGAATGATGGGCTCATTTCTTAAATTACAAGTGTACTCCAAAAGTATTTTGAAAATCTCAACCTGAGTCCGATGCTCATGCATTGAAGTTGTTGTGAGTTATTCATTCATAGAAGGAAATATCGATACCGAAAGCGAATTCATTGCAAAATTATTGAGACACATTGTGGATATGGAAAATGACAAATTGCATTACCAAAGAAATCGCAAACATAGAACTAAAAGTAGCGAACCTCGAAATTGTTGCATTACATAGAATAGGATTGAAAGCCAAAAGGATTATATATACTTATATATATATATTTCGTATTACAAGCCAAAATTGGAGATTTCAGTATATGGGTTTTCAGACACACAGAGTGAACATGAGGATCCCGATGCCCTCTATACCCTTCTGAAGGCATTTAATTTGTGTAGGGGAGAAGAGATTCTCGTTGAATTCCACGAAATGGGTGAAAGTATCCAACATGCTGTGCTCTAGCCCAATGTGGAGTAGGGAAACCGCCTGTTTGGCTCACTCATTCCTTAAGGCAGTGGCAATGAAAACTACATCACCCACCAGACCCACGTGTGGATATTGAAATAATGTCCCTAGGGAATCCTCAACACAAGGCAAATAAAATAGCCTAACCAGGTGCTCAACAACCCTAACTCCTCACTCCAACTTTCTAGAGGTGTGAATGATATTATAGAGGAAGCGCTCCAATAAGACTGATTTATGCACATGAACCAAAGATAAAAAATGCTAACAAATTATCTTCCTGATAACTCCCTCTTCTATATCACTTTAGATGGGGAAGACCTCCTTGAGCTTGTCGTCGACCAATCTCCTCACTACAATGCATTCTACTTCCTCAATAGAGAGGAATCCACTTTTATTTTCGAAAGCAGCATCACTAGAAGTGCTTGACATGTTTGAAAGTGTAATTATCATTGAGAAAAATGAGAGCACCTCAACTGATTTATAGAAAGATGGGAGTAAGCTAATGGAGTTCGCTCAAGAGCAGTTAATGAAGAAAGGACACTAAAGTTGCTTCAAATTTAATGAACTCAACCAATGATTTGATGTTAATCTAGCGAAGTATGCTGTGGTTTCAAGCAAATATTTTGTATGTAAAATGCCCGAACGAATATGCTCCTAGTTGGCATATCATTAATTACCAGACTAAGAGAATACAAGTTATTCACATGAGTTGATGGACATGGGGCTCATCTGCAAGATTGGCAATTTATTCCCTTGTCTTAATCAATCAGAAGATGAGATGCAATCAGAACCATTCTCAAAAATAGCCATTAATTCTTATGTTTCTTGATCAGATAGTGATCAACTAACCTCTCGCAAAATGCTTATTCGATGAAGTGGTGGTTACAACTCTTCCAAGAAACAGTTTTCAAGAAGTTGCTGACCATTACTATTGGAAATTTGAAATATGCTTTGATTGGACATTAGAAGGGTCCGAATTTTGATCCCCCTGTGATGCATGAGTGATAATCCATCTTAATGGAGGATCAAGTTTTGTAATTTTGATATTTTTAATATGTTTATTGCCTTTGAGTAGTAAATTTGAATGAGGTACTTAGCATTTATGAATAAGTTTGTGAGCTTTGATAACTCTTACCTATATATTCCTTCTTTTTGTAGAGATCAACTAACTACGTTTATGATGCACTAAGTTGGATGTAGGAAATAATTAAGCTCGCCCTTAGTGAGGAGAGAGAGTATCACCTAGGAGAAGAGTTTGGTATGGTAGCCACTAATGTACCTACTTAAGCTATCACACATTCATGACCTAGTTTAGTCAAGTCAAGTCAGTTTGGGATATGTGTCAATAAGTATATCTTTGATTGTGTTAGTGTAAGTTTTTATTTCCTAGTGGGACAATTTTTAATATTCCTAGTGGGATATTTAATTCCCTTAGTCATAGGTTTTTCCTACACATTTATTAAGCTTTCTTAGGATAATAAATTGGGTTAATTATTTAATAACTAGGGGATAAAGTGATGAGTTGTCCTCCACATTTTTAGGGTAGAGTATTTACTTTTTCATCACTTTATTTAATGTTGGTGGTTTTGGTGGTCAATTCTCATTGATTGATTTGCCACCTCCATCCTCTCCAAAGCTCTATATAAACCCACTACCTAGCTTGTATTTTGCATCCATTCATTCTCTTGTATTGTTGCATACTTTGACATACATGCACCTTGATGCATGTAGCCATTATTTTGCATCTTTGCATTGCATTGCATCAATCTTGGAAGCTCTTAATGCATTTTGTCATATTGAAATTGCATAATCTCTCGAAGTTTTGGTGTGCATTCTTTATGCAAGTTTCTAGTTTATGTAGCTTTGATTTTATCTTAAAAAGTTCCTTGGGTTATTCAATCTATTTCAGATTTCTAACATGGTATCGGAGCTTTTGTTTTGAGAAATTTAAGTTCATAGATTGCTGATTGATAGATTGAGTTTCCTGTAAAGATCTTGTAAATTCCTGTATGCTTGTCCCTTGCGTTTTGAACGATCTAGAGAATCAGAAATGATGTGCAAAGATCTAATAACCTCTTCATATTGCATATGTGTTTTGTGAGATCTATGTGATTGCAACAATTTTGGCTATACTGATAGTTTTTTTTACTGTTTCAACACGTCTAGAAGGCACAAGAAAGTCAGATTTGGCTTTTGTTTCACCCAAA
Source organism: Sequoiadendron giganteum (assembly GCA_007115665.2). Classification (NCBI taxonomy): domain Eukaryota; kingdom Viridiplantae; phylum Streptophyta; class Pinopsida; order Cupressales; family Cupressaceae; genus Sequoiadendron; species Sequoiadendron giganteum. Next base: position 580,330,673 of record CM021101.1, read on the forward strand.
TTGGAGATCATTTGACATAGTTGCAGACAGGGGTTTGAAGAAAGTCGTTTTTTCACTTAAACGATTTTTTATTTTGTTTTAGAATTCCAGTTTCCACGTATTTGAAAGAAAAAAGATTTCTGGGTTTTGTAGCTAGGGTCAAAATCTCATCTGGGTATCTTTTAAATTTTGTATATCTTCAGCAGATCTAAAGAAAATTGATGTCAAAAAGAACTACACCATATTCTTCTACAAGTTAAAGGTTAAATAAAATTCATTTTTTTAACCTTCTGCTTGTTGGATCGAAAAAATATTTTTGGGTTTTATTCTTAGCATCAAAATATTTGTGAGTTTGTGATATTTTGTACACATAGTGAATAGATTATTTAGAAATCAAATCAAAAGTAAACTTTTTTTTGCTAGAAAACTCGTTTCTTGTAGGCTAAATTAAGCTAGTTTTTCAAAAAATCACAACTTCTGCTTTAGGTGTTGGATTTTAGCAAATAAGATATCGTTAAAAATCTAGAAATGAGCACTTTCCATCCACAGAGGTATTGAGAAGAGTTTTTGCCACTTTGTACCAGATATTTCAGGTTGAAGCTGTTTGTTGCTAATTTCTTCAATAGATTAAAACTTTCACCTTGATACTCCATTTTTCGGAAACAAGTAGGCATTGGAAAGGCCTTGAAGAGCACTACACAACCATAAGGCTAATTTTTTCATATTTTGTCTCAAGTATATTTTGTATTAGAATTTGTAATTTTCTATATTTTGAGCCTATTGAGCATTGTATCTTGGAAAAGGCTTTGTAAATGCACTGAATTATAAAGTTCCAATCTTATAATATTCGGGGGGAGGTTGGGGGGGCGATCTTTGATACTAGTGAAAAAGGTGGGAGTGTATTGGTGTTCTTTTTTTATGTTTCTTTGTAATCATTTCAGGATTGTATCATGGGTTTTTCTACTCATCCTTTTATTAAAATTTTGGATAAGGCTAATTATGAGTCTTAGAAAAAAGGAATTCTAATGCATCTCAGATGGTTAAAAATTTTGCCTTACCTTTATGGGCTCATGTCTTAACCAAACACACCTGGAAGGAGATTGATATGGGGTAATAGAATTGATCATGTATTAAGAGTCATTGGTTTTTATGTTGATGATGACACTATGTTGGCTATATCGGACATTGAATGTACCCACACACTTTGGAGCAAAATTTGGGAGATATTTGGAGACCTTGTTTCTCCATTCCTAGATGATCTTGCTACATATTTCCTCATTCTACTTGATGATGCAGATAATATACACTTTAATGATGCTACTTTATAGGAGCTTAAGTATTATGGACATCTTGAACATTTAGATGACTCAGAGACTTCGCTTTCTTCTCATCTTCATGTTGAGATTACATTGACATCACTTGTTGCAGCTTCAGATTCCAGAGATGCTTTTTCGAGAGCCTCTTGGGATACATTACAGTAAGATCAGTTATGTTTTTTGGATTAATTTTATTGGGACCAATTTATACTAGACATTTCTTTCTTATTTGTAGAGTCTGTCATTTCAGATCTAGATGACACTATTGAGGACATACGTCTTCTCTTTGAGGACCACTCTTTTGTCCTTGCATCTACTATTGCTACTTTAGAGTTCAGTGTTGCTTTTTCGAAAGCTTCCAATGACTTCTTGCAACAAGATATCTATAGTCTTCCTGATTCAGCTGGGGATGATCTCTTGGCAGGTATTTCAGACTTGTTTTTAGAGACATTGCAGATTTGGGAGACATTATTGATGATATTCATCCTCTTTGATGAAGTTGATTTTGCTTCAGTTGTTGTGAGGGAACACTTTGACCCTCTTGTTCACTCTCTACATGATCATTCATCACAGTTTGATATAAGGGTAAACCCATAAAAGTGGTTTACAATTCCAATGAGGAAGGAAAATTTGCAAAAAATGACCCCATGCAAAAAAAAATAGTTTTTGGGGGTTCAAATGAACTCTTGGTTCAAGCGAACTCAAAGGCGGTTCGATAGAACCTCCTTCGAGAGAACCAATTTAATGAAGGGTCCCACCATTGCCAGGAAAAAGGCCAAAATGAAATCTTTATGGAAAGGCGAACCCCCTTTTTCCCCCCTTCTTCCCCTCTGGCACCAAAAAACTCCAGAATTTTGCCCTTCGAAGCTCGGGTTGAGGATGAAAATGGAGGAGACTTCAGAGACCCAATTGGATGATGGTAGTCCTCGAAACGAGCTATCCAACGAATATAATTTTAATATGTTTTGGTTTTATTATGTATTTGTGTTTTAGTTTTATTAAACATAGCAGATTATCAAAAAAACAATTGAAAAATATGAAGGCACTAGATATTGAAGTCTTTGATCCAAAAAAATAAAATTGAATTTCGATACATACAAAAAATTTACACATTATATGGTCCGCCTATGTCTGAGTTGTAATTGGTTTGACTTTGAAAATTGATTAAGGAAAAAACATTCAATAAAACACTATGAAACCAATTGGAAGCACTAGATATCATAGTTAGAAATCTAAATTCGAAAAAATTAGAATTTTATTCTTCATGGACAAAAGTTATGCATTATATGGTGAGTACCACTCCTTAAGAATGTTGTTTATTGAAAAAACTTGTTTTCAAAGGAGATGGAAAAAGAAGTGCAATCTGATTCCAATTGTTTTGAAAACAATATATTTAGAATCTATAAACAAAATGCCACAAATCGTTAGTTTGCATCATCTTCAAATTCCTCATGGTTTAGCTGCTATAGGTGCTCGAAAGTGAAGATTTAGTTAGCAAAAATTATTTCAGTGTCTAGTATGGCCAAAAATTGTAAACCAGTATTGTGGGATCACCCATAAGTGTGGATACTTTGGATGGTCATTTGGAGAAGATATCTTCAGAGGATATATACGAGTCTTTGGCTTATGCTCTACATTGGTCTTTAGGAGATTTTGATTTGTCATTTTCAGTAGTGTGGCCTAGAATGCCTGATTTGATTGAGACAACTTTCAACATCGACATGGGGATAGTTGAGAAAACTTCAAAAATTTCATACATTTTTCAGTTTCTTCCTATATATTCCTTTTAGGATTAGGGAGATACCTTGCATACACCATTGGTTATGTTTCTTCCTAAGGGGACGAACATTGTTTGACGATCATGGACTATCTTCTCCATCTAGTTTTGAGCATCTACCATTGGATATTTTTTGAGGGGCTGCTTAGTCCTCTCCTATTCTCTCTCTATTCTTGGGGGTGTTCTCTCTCTATTTATGGGGGCTTCTTCCTTGGGGGGAATTTGATATATACATGGGTACTTAACATGGCCTTATTTATCGGGACCCATCATCATTTACATCCTCCTAAGCTATGCTTAAGGGGGGGTGTTAGTGTAGGTTTTTATTTCCTAGTGAGATAATTTTAATATTCCTAATGGGATATTTAATTCCCTTAGTTATATTTTTTTCCTACACATTTATTAAGCTTGCTTAGAATAATAAAGTGGGTTAATTATTTAATAAATAGGAGATAAAGTGATGAGTTGTCCTCCACCTTTTAGGGTGGAGTATTTACTTTTTCATCACTTTATTTAATGTTGGTGGTTTTGGTGGTCAATTCTCATTGGTTGATTTGCCACCTGCATCCTCTCCTAAGTTCTATATAAAGTTAAACCCACTACCTTGCTTGTATTTTGCATCCATTCATTCTCTTGCGTTGTTGTATATTTTGACATACATGCACCTTGATGTGTGTAGTCATTATTTTATATCCTTACATTGCATCAATCAATCTTAGAAGCTCTTAATGCATTTTGTTGAATATTGACATTGCATAACCTCTTGGAGTTCTAGTGTGCATTCTTTATGCTTTTCCAGTTTATGTAGCTCTGATTTTATCTTAAGAAGTTCCTTGTGTTATTCAATCTTTTTCGGATTTCGAATAGATCATAGTTTTTGGGATAATTGGAATGTTTGTTTATTGGTCTTTAATTTCGTTTGGTTGTTTTTTTGGTTTGAATTAAAGTGACTAAATCTCTATATTGGGTATATATTCTTCGTGTATTTGATATATATGTTAATCGATACGTTTATATATTAAATGTATCCATGTGATAACTTGTGTATATGACCATATACACGTATGTGCACACGTAGGTAGAAAGACTTATGTATACATATATATGGGTATGACATACACATAGAAAATAGATTGTATATATATATACACTTTGTATATATACCTATCAATATATATATGTGCATATTTTTAGATGTTAAAATAATGATATATATGTATGTATTTGATAATTTATACATACATACATACGTATATTAATATATGTATATAGATTTGATATATATATGTATATGATTGACGATTGAATGATTTTAATATATATACGTTAATATATATACATATTATAATGATTAAGCATTATAATAAATATATTAATTATATGAATAGATACCAATGCATATGTAATGCGAGATAGGTGAAAAATGTAATGCTGGTATAAAGTGAACAACTTAAGCATAGGATAAACTAAATGCTACACATATATTCATATATGTGATAGAGTGATTATTGCTATAATATTGAGCGCATAATATAAAGCGCATGGAATGCATTATGAATGACATTTAATAAACTAAATGATGCGCTTATTTACTCTGTCATGTAAAAGTAAAGAGATGTATTTAAATATCAAAGCTATTAAGTATTTGAAAATCCACACACAAGCAAATAAAAGTGTTAGACTTGGTCAAAGCCATGAGTTGGCAGCAAGTTAAAAATACTTTGTATTGTGTTTGACTAGTAACCACTAATATAGGTGTCATAAGCAAATTGTGGTAAGCAACGAAAGCTACGATGGAAGTAGAAAACCTGTAGGAAACCATTGCCATGTTTTGACTTGGTAAAATAACCATTGTTGGCAGTTTTTTGGAGGTTATTCAGCCATATAGTAGACGTTAAGTTTGCTAGGACTGTATATATGTTTGTATTCTGATTCTTTTAGCAGCGACATTTCACCCAATCTTGCTTAGTCAACCCGATTAAGAAGAGAAGGTGGTTTTGGATTTATGTTTATAGTTTAGAGGTTGCAAAAGGATGGAAAAGGTGGTAAATATGAGAGCTAAACTGTAGCATTAAATTTCTCAAAGTTTTGTATAAATAGAGGGCAGCCTCTTTGTGTTTTTGTTTATTCTTTTGGAATTCATTTGCTTCCATTCTATTGTAGTTTTTCTGTATAAGTAGTGCTTAGTGAATAGTGAGAGATTTCTTGAGTGTTTGTGAGTTTTAGTGAGAGTTTTGAGTATTGGGAAGAGGCCTGAATTGGGTTTAAGCTGAAATTTTTTCTTATTTGCTATTCTCTTTTATTTGATTGTTATATGTTTGCAAGTGTTTGAGGAATTGTTGATTGCATTTTATATAAAGCTTACTTATATATTGAAAGGTGAAATCATATTAGATTGAATTTGCATATATCTATTATTTAGAAGTATGTGATTATATTTATTAAACGAAGGTAACTAGAATATATTATTATAATATCTAGGTTATCGTAAGTCAAATATATGATAGTATTAATTGTTATGTTGGAAAAAATGGTAAGATATAGAAGTACCATGTTGGAAATGTCATTTTGTGATGTTATGTAAACTGGTATATTATGAGGTTTGTTCCTAGGGATTAGGATAAACCAAGGTTTGCAGTAACCTAGATGGTCAATTAGATCACTTGAAAATACATTAACCTTTGGGATAGAATCATGTTATGGAATAATGTTGTCAAGAGTTAGTATGGTCATGTTTTTTACCAAATCGAGCAGTAGGGTGGGTGAACATACGACATCCAATTAATAGAGGTGAGACACCACTCCTTAAAAATTTAGTTTGACGTAATGATCAAATCTTTGGCCAAAGTAGTGTAAGTTGCCACTAATTACACTATCGGTTCATTGTGGGTCAGTGTTGCATAACTAGCCTGGGAATGTCATGCATGTAGGCGAGTATCCACTATATGGTAAGCTCTAGATATGTAGGACAAAACACCAAACTTAGGTAGACTATTATCATTATGAGGGCTGCCACAACAACTTCTTTGTTGAAGGTTAAGGCCATCTTACCAGTTAGGTAGATGTGTGGGGGATCGTAGTAAGTCCGTGGTTGGTAGAAAAGCACTTGGGTAATACTCTCCCTCATGTAGTCGACGACCAAAATTTGAGGATGTATGCTCTAGTAGTGGACATCTCAACCAATTGTACTCGTGAACCATTCAGCTCTTGGAAGCCATGTAAGCTCTTGTAAGTTATGTTACGTAATTATGGTCTTACATCTTTATGGAAAATGTATTAGAAAAATGAAATCATTACATGGGATTATGTAATGTTATTTGAAAAATGAAATCATTACAAGGGATTATGTAATGTTGCTTTATTTATGCAATGGAAATTTGAAATGGGATTATTTCGAATATGTATGTTTGTTATTGAATTGGAATTTTTTTATTACTATGTGTTGGTAAAATTGAACTTTTCTCATATGGGTTAAAGCTTAGGTGAAAACAATAGTTGAAACATTGGGCTTGTTATAAAAGAAGTGAGATGTATGTTGGGCATTATGGAGATGAAGAGGATTTTGACTGTTTTGACGACGACGACGACGATGATGATTTTCCTTATGTTCCACTATATTCTACCTGCATATCCTCAATCTCGACAGACAAAGACACTAGAAACTGTCTGGTTCTATAACTCAAGCTATCTCCACACCCCCAGAGTTTTAAGTATTCACTTTTAGGCTCGATGAATCAACTAGTCAGCTCATGATGGTGGTCAGGAAATATAAGCAATTGGAAAAGCATGCGATAGCAATCGTGAAAGATTATTGGGTAATTTTAATGTTCTGTATGTACCTGATAGTGTGGGAAAGAATTTTGAAATCACCGATTATCCTTTGTTTGAGTTGCACGAATTTGAATTGGATAGCTCGAAACTTCTTACCCCTATTCTTCTTGACATTGTGAAGGGTGATAGTAGTGGAGAACTTGAAATAGATGCTGAATTCAAAGCAAGGTTTGATTTTGAGTAATGCCTCTATTGTAGATAATATCTCTCTTCCTCTTAATCCAGATTTGAAAATGCTCTTAGAGGAAAGATATAACTGCCTTTGAAGCTATGCCAGTGAATGAAAGTGGGAGTGTCAAATGGATATTTATAAAATCCACAGAAATCATGTTAAATATACACGCATTGGTCGGGAGCAATGGCAAGGTATATGCTTCAAAGTCTCGAGTTACTTCCAGTCTAAATCCATATCAGTCACATAAGTCCTCCACCTTTGTTAGTGCAGTGATGATTTTGGATGCCAGTTTGTTCAAAGTAATGGATGGAGACTGGATTGAAAGTTCTCTCATGTGAGGGATGGAAAAAGTATATAATGAAGGATGGCTTTATGGTGGTAGAAATGCATTGCAAGGGTTCATTTGTCATATAAGTTTGCTCTAGATTAGATTTGTAACATGCCCACCATTCATTGCAGTAAATTTACTAAGTTCTTACTATGCAAGTAAATAAAACTATGTAACAAGACATTGCAATAAAAAATTTCCTTTTCTTTATTGAAGATATATGAACAAAGATGCTATACAACAAATAATAAGGATTTCCCTTCTATTACAATACTTCTCTAAGTACAATATTCCAATAGAATACAAACTTCATACGTAGCTCCAATGAGCTTCATGACATAAGATATAGATGGTCCAGGAATCCGCCTTTCAAAACCTTGGGACCCTCTGTCGTCTGCTGAGGAGGAGAAGCATCACTCAAGCGCTTTTCTGCCAACCACCGACTCATATGCGTCCCTTGCACATCTATCAATGATATATGGCCCATCCCTTCGACGAAGGTATTGGTTGGGTAACCCCGTATGACATACCACTTTGAGCTTAGTGTTGCATCAAACATGATTGGGATTTATAACCTACATTAGGTAGCCCTCATGCATTTAAGTAGATACAGTGAACTGACAGTGGAGTCTCGGTATTCACAATTCTTCAATGGAGTCTTCGGACATCCGCACTACTTTGGCCAAAGTATTCTCACTCAATACTTTGAGTGATGGTCAACCATTCACCTACACTATGGAAAGCTCGTTTTGACTTAAGACCATTATATCTATGCCTAGGCAATCCCTCTCCATGGGCAAGTTGCTCCCCAAGATAACCTAACTTTCAAACACAACCTAAGGTATCACAACTCAATAAGCAAAGTACAAGTTCCTTCCCTTCACTAGAAAACATTCCCAGGAGTAACCCACTAGCCATCTAGCATAACTAACTATCTAGTATTGAACATACCCTAAGCTTGTTTATGTTTAATGATAACTAGTATAATAACTATACCTATGGTAAACATAACCGCTTTTCCATAACTACACATGTCTAGTATAATAATAATACCCAAGACAAACAATCTCTCCTATCATGGAGTACTTACAAATAATGCACAAACAAGTAAATGGATTCTACTTTTCTTTCAAAGTAATAGTACTTTTCACTAAATGCAAGTATCAACAAAACTAGATTAATCAACCAAGGCACAACTAATTCAAAAATAGAATAATCAAAGTAGAATATTCTCATGCCTATTTAATAGCTTCCCAATTTGACTAGCTGCAGTCACAACACCTTTAGAACAACAACTCTTTTCAGTAAAGACTGACAAGCTCCTATCTCTCAAATTGGTAATGGCTCCTTCTCAATAGATTGTTAAAACTCTCTTAAATCTCAAGACTCTCTTTCAATATCTGGGCAGAATATTGTAGATAATAAAACACACTGAATTGCAGATTTGTTGCACGAGAAATAACTCAAAAAGGAGTGTAAATAAGGCATCCCAAACAATGAACTCCTTGCTACTATTTATACAACAAGCAAGCAACTAAACTTCGTACAGTTTTGGCATGAAAATGACAGCAGTAATCATGCAAAGGAACACCTCAAACACAACATAGAAATTAGGTGGTGAATAAGTAAGTAGAGAATCAGCTTGATCTCTAATAGATCGACCCCCTTATTGACAACAATTGGAGAATAAATCAACTCTCCATGTGATAGAATTCGGTAGCAGACTTCTGTGATAAACAGAACACAAAGGTGGCGCGATTTTACTATCAAGTAAAATAGTCAATAACAAAAGTTTTCCACCAATGTTTGCATCGACTAATTCCATGTTGAGTATAGACTCATAAACTCAATTGATTTAGACAAAGTCATTGATTGTTTGGAATATTCAACAGTTGTTTGATTAATCACAACAATTCGTGGTAATGATGTTTGACCAAGTCCAAGATGAATAAAGGTGTCGACCTCTTCCATATCGACTTAAATGTTAAAGAAATTTGTAGATTAAAGAATGACAACAAAGACATAAAAATCGGCCCATGAATACAGTCGTATTCAGTTCAAAGTTTCAGCCATTTAAGTCGCCCATGATTATCGACTTCTAAGCCAATATGTTTAGCATTAAAATTGTCTGCTATTTAATGTTTGAAATAGTCAATTTCAAAGTGAATGATGTATAAATGAAATCACCACGTATACATATATTTCAAAGTGAATTATGTATGTATATATATATATATATATATATATATATATATATATCTAACTCAATTTTATATATATATATATATATATATACATATATGTTAACACATATTTATATTATCATAAAGCAATAAAGCATGAATATATAATTGATATACGAAAGAGTATATCAACTTAGCAATCACATTGGCATATCGATTTTGTATACTATATATTTATGTGTGTGTGTGTATTTTACATATATATGTTGCTATATACATGTATGTGTATGTGTACATGTATCGATATATTTGCATGGGCATATATATTTGCTACCATACGCGTATATGGATACACATATAGACATGGATATATGTACATACATTATATATATATACACATTCGATTCACTCATAAAACTAATACACAATTACCATGGTATTTGATAAGAAACTATGAGTGATATGTCTATACATATACATATGCATGTCGTTGGTTCCATCGAATAGTTCTATGTGCATAAGCAACTCGTGCATGAGTGTGCATAGGTACATTTACCTACGTACCCTCATGTACACGTTCCTTGGTGCATATAGTCTATCATCGACATGCATGTGTGTATGCGTACACAAAACCCGTATGCTCCAGATATCAATTCAAGCATGGTAACAAGAAGGAAATCATAAGTTCATCAAGTAATCATCACCTAATAATATACACAATAGTAAACTAGAATTTTACTAAAATAGACATAACAACTAAGGATGACTTACCAACTTCCCACTTAATAACCTGTCTCAATTATTCTACAGTGGTGTGTGTAAGCTCAGATAGGTTACAATACTGGTTACCCGACCAAGACCTTGTCCTGAGTGATACTTTTCCTCCACCTAGAGGAGTTGAACATGTACTTGCAAACAGTAACACATGTACACAACAGTCGGCTATTCACAAAATATGTAATAAACATATTTCATCTCCAAAGTTAGAATATCAACACAATTTTCATCCATTCACATAAATGCATTCCTTCATATAACATTAAATGAGATGACATTCATTCATAAGCAGTGATAACAAAGTGCACACTCAATTTATTCATCCACTAAATTCACATTACATTCACATTTTACCCTACATAGTAATAGTAAATAATAATTACACAATTGGGGTGTAACAAGCTTGTTGATCCTACGTATAAAAGTGGCTAATGCATGTATCCCTTGTCCATAGCGGGTCGTACTTTCCTTTGTCTGTCAAGGGTTTCATGTGAGTAGTTATGGACCCCATCGCTGTTAGGTGTTCCCCTACCTTGTACATAGTAATTTTTGTTTGTGTGGTTTATTTTGGTGTCTTTTCTTTTGGGCTTGTCCTGTTTTTGGTTTGTTTTGGTCCTTTTTTTCATTGTTCTGACTCTGTGTCCAATGGATTAGAGACTGGTCTATTATTGTGATTCTGGGTTTATGTCTTTGTCCTTCACAATCCTTGTCCCCAATCAGATCTATTTGTTACCATATTTTTTGTAGCCCCCTTTCAAAAATGTGTACACACCTCAAGCAAAGTTAACCATATCTAGTTGTCACATTCAAGCCTTGGTTTCCAAAGCTGTGTCGTGCGCTGACCGATTTTTCATAACCCCTCGCTTGCTCAATTGTCTAAAAGATTAGTTTAAATTGTCTTTGCATTGGCCCTTGTTAAGTTTTGAAAGAGTTGTTGGGTTTCGAGGTGGTTCTCCTAACCTAGGTGTACATCGGTAAAAGGGAGAAATTTTAAGCGAAATTGAGTTATTTTTGGAACTTTTGTTTGCTTTTGAAACCTTTGTTGGTTCCCAATAGGTTTTTAGAAACCTAACTCTTTCCCACTACATATTTTCTAAAAAGCTAATTATTTTTCCTAAGATCTCTTTCTAAAGGCTTTACCAAAAGACGCGCTAAAAGTTCTTCGAAAGGTGGTCCTACATAGGATTGGTAGAGCGAGTGATGGGTTCACTTCTTAAATTACAAGCGGACTCCGAAAGTATTTTGAAAACCTCACCCAGAGTCTGATGTTCATGTATTTGAGTTGTTGTGAGTTATTCATTCACAAAAGGAAATAATGAAACCAAAAGCAAATTCATTGCAGAATTATTGAGACACGTTGTAGATATGGAAGATGAAAAATTGCATTACTAAAAAAATTACAAACACAGAACTAAAAGTAGAGAACTTAGAAATTGTTACATCACATAAAATAGGATTAAAAGCCAAAAATATTATATATTTATGTATACATTTTGTAGTACATGCTAAAATTAGAGATTTTAGTACATGGGTTTTCAGACAGAGTGTAAACATGAGGATCCCGATGCCCTCTATCGCCTCTTGGAGGCGTTCAATTTGCGCAGGGGAGAAGAGATACTTGTTGAATTCCACAAAATTGGCGAGTCTCCCACATGTTGTGTTCTAGCCCAGCGCGGAGTAGGGCAATGACCTGTTTTTCTCTCATTCCTTAAGGAAGTGGCAATGCAAATTGCATCACCCACCAGACCCACGCGTGGATATTCAAACAAGCTCCCTAGGGCATCCTCAGCACAGGGCAGATAGACTGGCCTAACTAGGTGCTCAGCGGCCCTAACACCCCACTCTAGCTTACCAAAGGTGCAAATGATATTATAGAGGAAGCGCTCTAGTAAGGTTGAGTTGTGCACATGCACCAGAGACAGGAAATGCTTGTCGATTATCTTCCTCATAACTCTGTCTTCCACATCACTCCAGATGAGGAAGACCTCCTTGAGTTGGTCCTCGACTAGCCTCCTCACTGCAATGTATTCTACTCACTCAATGGAGAGGAAACCGTTTTTATTTTTGAAAGTAGCATTGTAGGAATTGCTTGACATGTCCAAAAGTGTAATTATCATTGAGAAAAATGAGAGCACTTCAACTGATTTATAAAAAAATGGGAGTAAGCTAGTGGAGTTTGCTCGAGAGTAGTTAATAAAGCAAGGACACTCAAGGTGCTTCAAATTTAATGAATTCAACCAGTGATGTAATCTTAATCCAGGGAAGCATGCTTTGGCGTCGGGAAAATATTCTTTATTTAAAATGCCCACACAAATATACTCCTAGTTGGCATGTTATTAATTACCATACTGAGAGAATACAGGTTGTTCACACGAGTTGATGAACACGGTTCTCATTTGTAAGACTGGTGGTTTATTCCCTTGTCCTAATCAATTGAAATATGTGACGTAATCATAACCATTCTCAAAAATATCCATTAATGCTTATGTGTCTTCATCGGACAAAGATCAGTTAACCTCCCGCAAAATGCTTATTCGATGAGGTGGCAGTTACAACTCTTCCAAGAATCGGTTTTCAAGAAGTTGCTGACTATTATTATTGGAAATTTTAAATATGATTTGATCAGACATCAGAAGGGTTTGAATTTTGATCACCTTTGCACTGTGATGCATGAGTGAAAATCGATCTTAGTGAATGATCAAGGTTAACAGATTGTTTGTGAGCTTTGATAACTATTAGGATATTCCTTCTCTTTGTAGATGTGATTTTTGTCGGTGTTTCATTCATATGTTTTTAATAGTGAATGTTAAAGTTGCATGGTGTCGAGTTAGCTAGTTGTTAGTAATTTGATCTTTGATTCATGATATATTATATCTTGTGAGCCTATTTTGAATTTAGTTATTAGTTTTAATATTATTTTCATTGCATCTGCTCCATAGCTATTAGCTGGTTTAAGTCTACTTTTCCTGCTTTTTGGTTAAAAGCATACCCCCATTTCTTTAAAATATAAAAGAATCAAAATTTACATCATGCAAGGGAGTTGTACCTCTATCAAAATGTATAGGAAGATCACCAATGAAATGGTGATTTCTCCAATTGTTGGTGATCGATTAGTCTTTCTTTGGGTCAGAATGGAGTCAACTTGTGTTAATCTTTAAAAGACAAATTTGTTAACCAACACATGACAAACAATCTTCAAATAAGAGTCATCTCCAAGGTACGATTCCATCATAATATTCTTCATATTTTGAGAAGAAACCTTGATGTGAGGTCATGGAAAGAGGTATAAGAGTCTAAAACCCACACACTATCTAATGGGTGTAGATAAGGTTGTGACAAAGGTGTCACTATCATTGGGGTACTTTTTAGACTCATCACCGAAATCACTCTTCTTCTTCTTCTTCTCTTGTAGTCTCTTTTGAAATAGCTAGGCTTTCCAGGATTCAAAACATTGCCTTTTGACTTAATAGGAGATTCAAATCTCCCTTGGAATTTTGATCTAGACTCATCTTTTTCCATGGAATTTTGTTTCGATATTCCATGAATAATTAAGGGCTCTTTGGCTTATTCAAAATTGTGTTTCCATATCACCTTTGGAAGTAGTGATGCAACTACCTCATCCATTTCGATTTAGATGTAGTACTCCTAACTTCTATCACCAAGTGATTCCAAGATTCTGGCAAAGAACATAAAAAATTCATAGAACAATCCCCCTCCTACGTCTTCACTCCAATGGAATATAGTTGGATAACAATCATGTTGAAATCATTTAGATGCTTGGCCATAAAACCAACATCCTCTATCTTAAGGGTATACAACTTACTAACTAGGAAAACATGTTTTACTAAAACAAGGACATACCATACATATTTGATTTGTTTATATATACCTTTGGGCATCTTCTATGACATATGTCCAAATCCTATCATTTCATGTTTACTATCATGTCAAAGAGTGAGCCTTTCCCTTAAGTACTTCTTTATATGATGCAAACCAAACTCTCCTAGGTGTCATCTTGCATTGCTTTTAGATATTGACACTTTGGAACACTATAGTTTAGAGGTTCGGTTACCGTAAACAAATGATCTTGGTCGTTGGTTGAAGCCATACTAGCTTTAATTTTCTTTTTTTGCTTATCTCATCTTTTCTTGCCAATAATTTTGTGCATTCATTTTTAAAATGCCGTGGAGCCTCACAATGAAAGCACTTGGGTTGAATTTTGCTTTCACTCTTATTCTTTACTTTGTCGTTATCTCTTGTTGAAATAGAATTGTTCAAGCCTCATCTTTCAAATCTGCATTCTTCCTTCAGATTTCTTCATAAAGTAGTGTTGTAACTACTTTTGTAAATCCATATTAGCTTCAAGAGTGGTCAATGCTGAATATCATTTTGGAAAACTACTAAGAAGTGACATAGCCAAACCTCCTTTTGAAATCACTGATCCACATACTTCCAATTAATTTTTGAGAGACTTAACTTTCTACATAGATATAGTCTTTTACACACATCTTTTGATTCATTTAACTTATTCAATTGATCCAAGGCTTCTTTGTTGTTTGACTCATGTGCAAAATCACATTATTACTTAAACTTAGAAGCGTACAAGAATGAGCCCTACCTTCCTTTTCCTCCTACTTACTGATCAAACTTATATTGTAAATAGATTTAGTTTCAATCCCTTAAACTATTCTGAGCGTGTCCTTATTTAGAAAATGTATTTACGTTCTCAGCTTTTAGAAATTGAATCTAATGCCATGAAATTGTTCTACTATCCTTAGAAGATCTGCAATGAATGTGGCCATATCTCTATCTTTAACATTTTAATACTTGTCTACACTGCTTCAAACTTCATGTCTTCACTAACCTTAACTTAACTTTCACTGAACTATATTTCAATCACACTGTTTGGAAAGGCTTTGATACCATGAAATTGAATTAAAATAAATATGAACAATCTGATCTAAAATTGAATCAAAAGAATCTCATCTTTTTATTATTTTTTAAATTAACTAAATCAGAAACACACTTTTCGAAAAACTTGTTAAAAGAGGAATCGAAGAAAACCTCAATCCAAACTATCCTTGATTTATTCATTAACCTACAACTAACCTCTTCTTTGTATAAAAATATTATTCAGGAGAATTCTTCTCGAAAGATTCAATTCAAACGGTCCTAAATTTACTCATCAACCTACAACTAATCAATTCCTAAAACCGCTTATACAATTATTATGATAAAGCTGTCTTTTATTAAAAACCTTGAATACAAAAATTAAATATTTAAATATATGACTACTATTTCTATATATGTATTACGTAATTCATCTTGCAAATGAAAGATATGTGAAAAATATTATAATATTAAAAAATAGAAACATGATAAATTAAAATAGATTGTGTCTTTTTACCACCCATTTTTTTTAATATGTATTTTAATCTTTATAATTAATATAGATTGGTGTCTATTCAATAAAAAAAATAGATTAAAAGAACTCAAAATTATGAGACATATGTTAATTTATTGTAATTCGGACAGCTGTTTTTTCCATTCCCAAGAATTATTATTTAATTGTGGAGACTTCTAGAAACGAGTTAGTTAGAGATAATTAATTAATTGTTTCCTCTAAATACATTTAGAAATCAGTCAGTTAGATTTGTTAGAGTCTAATTAATCTTAGCCATTGATTGAGAGGATCAATGGACATTTGGGGAACACATACATACTTGAGAAAGATTTGCAGTGAGAGCAAATAGTCTTTTTGCAGTGATTGTAAGGGCGCAATGATAGCATTGGAGGCAGCAGCAGTGGAATTTCAGTAGGAAAAATTAAAAGAAGAATTTTAGGAAAAGTAGTTTATGTATCTCTTGATTTGCTGAAGATTCCTCATCTGCATTACGGATTTTAATATTGTGTTTATTATTTTGCATGTTTTCTTCTCTATTCCTTGATTTTATTTGTGAAGTTGCAGTTGTATTATTTTTGAATATTTACTGTTATGAATTAATTTTTGACAGTCAAATAATCTTTAGAAATAGGAGATTAATAATCAGTAACTGCAATAGATATGGATGTATTTTAAATATTAAACTTTTATTATAATTTACTAATTCTTAAAATAAAAGAGAAGAGTTAAAATTAAATGAAGAACAACTCTAAACTGTCGATTGACTATTAGAAATTAATATTGGTAGCATATCTCTTTTTCATCTTGAATTATATTTCAGACTACTGCAATACATAAATGGCAGAAAAAGACGTGCTTTATTTATATCGATGACAAATTTTTTTTTCCTTCTTTATTTGAATTGAAGAGGAATTCTGAATGGCATGCAATAGAAAAAGTAAGTAATGCAATATTTTACGTAGAATTTTCAAAGAAGTATTGACGGTAAATGTTAGGCTAACAATTTTTTCAAAGTCCGCCAAGTCTGAGAATCAGGAAGTGAGAAGGATGAATCAAGAGATTGAAGACATGCAGCAGTCTGTAAGGTAAGATATGGATGCACGTTATTTGATTTAATGAATATATTAATTACCTCAGAATTTTTTGTTTTTCAAATTTAGAGCTTGGTTATTTTTTGTAGGCGCATGCATGGAGAAGACCTGCAAACGTTAACGCCAAGAGAGTTAAAACAGTTAGAAGTACGGTTGGAACGTGGATTGAAACGAATTCGAACCGAAAAGGTGCAATTTAAGATATAAATATTAACACAACTATTACATACTATATGATATTTTAATATTACGCATTTCCTAAATATTTAGAAGGTTGTTGCAATAAAAATGAAGTAGAATTGACATAGTTCTTCCTTGGTATCTTGTTTCAGAAAGAACAGTTATTTAAGGAGGCATTTGTTCTCAAAGAAGAGGTGAAATTTATTTTTATTTTTTAATTTATATTTATTTATTTGATTTGAAGTTTATTTATTTGTTATTTTATTGTTTGTTATTAGTTTTTAAGTTTATGTTATTGTAGGTATTATTAGTTTATAAAGGGAA
The DNA here is from genome assembly GCA_007115665.2 of Sequoiadendron giganteum. Taxonomy (NCBI): domain Eukaryota; kingdom Viridiplantae; phylum Streptophyta; class Pinopsida; order Cupressales; family Cupressaceae; genus Sequoiadendron; species Sequoiadendron giganteum. The sequence goes on from CM021101.1 coordinate 580,348,038, forward strand.
AATTTAATTTATTTTTTTTAATAAAAAAATTATTTAGCAATTTTATATTATTGTATATACATTTTAAAGTAAAACTTTTATATTTGATATAGACATTTTAAGACTGATATGTTTGGGTATCTATATTAGTATTCAAAATAATATTTAATGTTCTAAGTTATGATTAATCTATTAAAAATATAGTTAGTATAAATATATTAAATACATCTATCTAAAAATTATATTTCAAAGGAATATAATTATTTTTTTTGGTAAAAGTAACAAGAACATTAGTTTTATTTGTGCAATAAATCTCCTTCACCCACTCTTCACTAGGCAACTCCATATGAAGGTTGGTTTGATTATCTTCCATCTATTTGGCATATTAATATTTTTAGCTCCACCTATTATGCTTCAATCCCAAGGAGAAAAAAAGTAAGTTGGATTATTGAAGATATAAATGCATTTTTTTAGGGTATTCTAAACCTTCAAAAGCATATAGGTTGTATGATGAGTTTGACAAGAAATTTATTATTGCTTATATTGTTATATTTTGTGAAGCCTCCAAAAATATTGTCAATGTTGATTGTCAATTACAACACCTTAAATTTTTTGCTAAGTTTGCCCGTTGGAAAGATCATCCTTGTGAAATTCCTCTCTTTGAAAGGGATAAATCATTTAGAACCACATTTGAAATCTCTAACTTAGAATGTCTAAGAAGAAATCCCTTCTCGTGAAGAATTTTAGGAAACTACACAACAATTGGACCATGATGGAGTTTTTATTAAGAAATTGAAGCACCAATAGTTCAGCCTATATCTTCACAAAAATGGGAAAAGCAAGTCCACCAAACTCTTTAGATTTGAGACTTGATGAAATTGGAAAGATAGGAACAAGAGGTTCATACAACGAAAGGTAACAGTCATTATCCTATAAACAAGGTAACTTGGAGTCTACTGATGAAATCAATATAATAGTAGACCCAAAACCAACTTCCTTTAAAGAAGTTAAAGGTGAGGAAGCCTATGCAAATTGAGTATGATGCTCTTCTGAAAAAATGGTACTTGGGAGTTGGTTGATCCTCCATTAGGTTGTAAATCTATTGGTTGCAAGTGGGTCTTTCAAAACAAGGATAAGATAAATGGTTAAAATGATAAACATAAAGTATGATTGTTGTAAAAGGATATGCTCAAAAAAGCTTGAGCATATATTATGAGGAAACCTTTGCACCTATTAGAATAATATATATCTTTATTGTTAATGGTCAACTATTTACTGTTTCTACAGTAGTTTATAGGTAGACATCTTAAATGTCTACTGTTGTAGTTAGCTGGAGTAGTTAGGCTCTTTCATTCTCATAGTGCTCTGGCACTTCTTTATATTGTAACTTTTTTGTTTTTCTTACCAATGAACTTAGAACTTTCCAGAACATGGTATCAAAGCATTAGGGTTTCTGGGAAACTTCGTGAGCCTCTTTTTGGTTGTAATTTCAAATTTTTCTAAACGTGCCTGGGGGTTCTTGTTTTCAGATTTTCGTGAGTTTTTACTCATTAAAATCTAAACCCTCCTGTATTTTTGTGGGCTCCTCTTCTTTTTGCATTTTTGTGGGCTGTAATTCGAAAATTTCAAGGCTTTTTTTTTAATTCGTGGCCTTTTTTGGGTGTTCTAGGCGTGACTTCCTATTTCATCTGGGCGTGTCTTTTCTGCAAACCGCATTTTCTGGCTTTGTTGCTCCATTTTGACGCACGTTTTCTCTACAGGGCGCATTTTTTATTTCTGTGACGCCCACGTTTTTCTCTTAGTCTAGTCGTTGTTAGTTTTCTACAAGTCGCGACCATCCTGGCCGCGTTTTTTATTCTGGGCGTCATTTTTCTAAAACGCGTTTATGAGATCGTGGGTCTGGCCGCGATTTTTGCTATCTCTTGCACGATTTTGGTACCTTTCTTAGCCGCGTTTTTTCCTGACGAGTTGAGCCGACATCTGGTTCTTTGAGGCTATAGATTTCTGGCGGATTTTAGCTCATTTCTGCAATTTTTCTAGTCTTTAATGGCAGCCTAGGGTTCTGCAAACTCATTTAGGGTTTTGACCTATTTTTTCAACTCGAATTTTTTTCTGAGACCAGATCCCTTGTGGGTTTTTCGCGCTCTCAACTGGGTTGTCGTTAATTTATCTTGGGTACCTCAGTTTCTGTGTCTCGAAATTTTTTCCACTGGGTGTTGCCGAAATTTTTTGGGTAATCAGATTTTTTTTGGGGTTTTCAGCATTCTCTTCTAGGTACTCTTCAGATCTTTTGGCTTTCTTCCTCAATGTTCCTCGAAATCCGTGCTAGGGTTTCATCTTTGAATTTGTGCATTTTTTGTTTTCGTTTTGTCTTCACCAGTTCGACCTCAGGGTACGTGATGGCATCTCTGACGAATATCATGCTCGAAAGCAGCCAGGAGTTTAACGGGAAGAATTACAACACTTGGAAGCAGTGCATGATTACGATCTTCGAATATCGTTGCCTCAATCAGATCATTTTGGGGAACTCAGCTCGTCCCACTGTAGTCGGAAAGGATCAGGACAAATGGGATGAACGCAACCGGGAAGCCGTTATGCTCATCAAACTCTTAGTCACGGATGAGCAGCTACCTCAGGTACCGTCTGGCAAAACTGCTTCAAAAATTTGGGATCATTTGAAGGCACTTCATGAAACCTCCGACAAGAGCAGAGCGTTCTTTCTAGAGAACATGCTTTTTTCCATCATGATGGATGAGAAAATGTCCTTACAGGAACATCTCACGAAGATTAAGGACATTCGTGATCAGTTGGAGGCGATTGGTCGAACAATGGAGGAAGAAGACATGGTCGTCATTACTTTGAAGAGTCTTTCGCATTCATATGAGAACTTCATTGAAACGCTGAATATCACCTCCACCAATGTTGATCTCAACTTTGAAGATCTTTGCACCAAGCTCTTGTAGCAGGATCGATGGCGACAACAGTTTGGAAGCAGTACCAACTCCACCTCCACAGAGCAAGCGTTCTCTGCCAAATCTTTTGCTAAAAACAAAGGGAAGGCTCAATCTTCTCAGTCGAAAGGCTCTGGTTCTTCTCAGGACAGCAAGAAGAAAAAGAACACTCAGTGTAATTATTGCCATAAATATGGTCACATCAAGGCTGATTGTCGAATTTGGATGGCTTCTGAACAAAAGAAGCAGGGAGGGTCTCACCAAAAGGCAAATGTCGTAGAGCACACCAAGCAGAAAGTGTCTGCATTCTATGCATTTATGGCGAAGAGAACTGCAGATCCAGTCCAATCTTCTGCCTGGTATATTGATTTAGGGGCTTCTCGACATTTTACTCATCGTCGAGATTGGTTCACCAAATATGAACCTTTCACTGAATCAGTGATCTTTGGAGGCGGCAAAGAGTACACAGTAGCTGGTAAGGGCAATGTTCAGATTCACTCTGGAGGACAACATTTACTCTTTCTTGATGTCTACTATGTTCCAGGCATGGAACATAATCTTCTCTCTGTCAGCCAGATCATGAAGCATTATCCCCAGTTGGATGTCATTTTCAGTTCGTCCACTTGCAGCATTGTTGATAAGGTGACTCGTACTACAATTGCTATGGGACTTGACGATTATGGTCTGTATAGACTTGCTGATTTCGGTGATTCTCAAGAGCACGCTCTGGCAGCAAGGAGTACTTCCATCAACAAACTCTGGCATGAGCGGTATGGGCACTTGAATGTGCACTATCTCTCTCAACTGTCTCGGGAGGGTTTGGTTGCTGGTCTACCTGAGATCCAAACTCAAAATCATGGAGTTTGTGGAGCTTGTCAAGCTGGGAAGTAGCATCGGACACCATTCTCGGATGGTGATTCTTGGCGAGTCTCCAAGGTCCTTCAATTGGTTCACGTTGATGTTTGTGGACCAATGAACACTCCATTTGTTACTGGGTCCAGGTACTTTTTACTATTTGTTGATGATTTTAGTCAAAAAATGTGGATGTATTTTTTGCAAAATAAATCCGATGTGTTCAATACATTTCAGCAGTATAAGGCCTTAGTTGAGAAGGAATCAGGTTCTCACATTGTTACTCTTAGGTCAGATAATGGGGGGGAGTTTTGTTCAATTGACTTCTCTACTTTTTGTGCTCAACCCGGCATCAAATGACAACTCACCACACCATACACCCCTCAGCAGAATGGTGTTGTTGAACGTAGGAATCACACCATTACTAAAATGGCTCATTCTATGTTGGAGTACATAACTGTACCTAAGAAATACTGGGCTGAAGCAGTTTATACTGTCGTCTACCTCCCGAATCGGTCACCTACACTGGCCGTTAAGAAGATGACTCCAGAAGAAGCCTGGTCAGGACGTAAGCCTAAAGTGGGCTATCTGAAAGTCTTTGGTTCTACAACTCATGTATGGATTCCAGATGCCAAGCGTGCCAAGTTGGACTCCAAGAGCCAAAAGCTTATGTTTACTGGTTACAGCGACAATCACAAGGCATACAGGTTGATTGATGTGGAGACAGATCGTCTCATATTCAGTCGTGATGTTGTGATTGATGAGACTACTGGTCCATTTGTTCCTACTACCAGCCCTGAGGATCAGCCTATGAAGGTTCCTTATGATGGTGTTCGTCTTCCTCTTGGTTCCCCTGATGGGAGGGCTTCAGAGCATTCTGACTCTGAAGATGAGGAGTCTACCGGTCATGATATAGCACCACCTGATCTTCCTCAGGATTCATATCCAGATGACGTTGTTCCAGCAATCCCAGAAGATGTTGTTTCTCCTACTCCGGATGTTGGTACTTCTACTCGTCGGCCTAAGTGGTGGCTCAAGACTATTGGAGATCTTCATAATGATGAAATCATTGAGGGTAGATCAGCTCGCAGCAAGAGCAAGCAACCAAACACAGTCAATTTTGCTCTTATGGCGAACCTACACAGCATCTATGAGCCTCAAACATATTCCGCGGCTAAAGGAATTCCAGAGTGGGAAACGGCTATGGAGTCCAAATACCAGTCTTCTGAAGAATCACACTTGGGTTCTCTTTGATCTTCCTCCTGGGAAGAAACCTATCAACTGCAAATGGGTTTATAAGGTCAAGTATCATGCCGATGGCACTTTGGATAAATACAAGGCAAGGTTAGTTGCTCGGGGATTCACACAGCGGGAGGGCATTGACTATGAGGAGACTTTTGCTCCTACTACAAAGATGAGAAAAATTCGTCTTCTTCTCGCTATTGTAGCCCAATTCGCATGGACATTTCATCAGATGGATGTTAAGAGTGCCTTCCTCAATGGTGATTTGCAGGAAGAAGTCTACATGACGCGGCCTCTTGGTTTCAAGGTTGCCGGCAAAGAACATCAGGTCTGTAGGCTCGTGAAAGCACTCTATGGATTGAAATAGGTTCCCCGTGCATGGTACATCAAGATTGATCAGTACTTGGTTGATCATGGTTTTCAGTGCAGCCCTTCTGACACTAATTTGTATGTCAAACACTCTGGTGATGATATTCTCTTTCTTGTTGTCTATGTTGATGACTTGATCATTACTGGCAGTTCAACACATTTGATTGCAGCAATCAAACATGATTTGTGTCAGGTTTTTGACATGACAGATTTGGGGCTTCTCCATTATTGTTTGGGTATTCAGGTCTGGCAGACCACTGATGGTATCTTTATCTCTCAGTCTAAATAAGCTCGAAGTCTGCTTGACAAATTTCGGATGCAGGATTGCAAACCTGCCTCCACACCTATGGAGAAGGGGTTGAAGTTATCAGCCAACTCTGATTCACCTCCGGTCGATGAAACGACCTTTAGGCAACTCGTGGGCAGTCTCATCTACCTCACTGCCACTAGACCTGACATCGGTTTTGTAGTGAGCTACATTTCTCCCTTGATGATAGCTCCAAAAGCTGATCATTGGCTTGTAGCGAAGCAAGTGCTGAGATCTATTAAGGGCACTTTAGATTATGGCATTCTGTATAGCAGATGCAAGGATCCACAACCGATTGGTTATACAAATTCAGATTGGGCAGGTTCAGTGGATGACCGAAAATCTACTTCTGGATATGTATTCAGTTTGGGTATCGGTGCTGTAACATGGACCAACAAGAAGCAACAAGCAGTGGCTCTTTCCTCGACTGAAGCAGAATATCGAGGAGCAGTTAAAGCAACATGTGAGGCAGTTTGGCGCCGTCAGATGCTTTCTGCCATGCACATGTCACAAGCAGGTCCTTCCCCCTTGTACACTGACAATCAAGGGGTGCTCAAACTAGCCAAATATCCAGTCTTCCATGAACGTACCAAGCATGTCGAGCTTCATTGTCGCTACATCCGCAAGCTGGTAGAAGATGGATCAGTTCAACTGCAGTATGTTCCAACAGTGGATCAGACTACAGATATTCTCACCAAGTTTCTGAGCCTGGATAAATTTGTCAAATGCAGGGGGCAACTTGGTGTTTTTGACCGATTGACCATTAAGGGAGGGTGTTAGAATAATATATATATTTATTGTTAATGGTCAACTATTTACTGTTTCTACTGTAGTTTGTAGGTAGACATCTTAAATGTCTATTGTTATAGTTAGCTGGAGTAGTTAGGCTCTTTAATTCTCACAGTGCTCTGGCACTTCTTTATATTGTAACTTTTTTGTTTCTCTTATCAATGAACTTAGAAATTTCCAGAACAGCACCTACAGTGAAGTGGACTACCATTCATGCGTTATTGGTTCTCTTAGCATATAATGAATGGATTTTTTTCAAAATGATGCAAAGATTACATTCCTAAATGGTGATCTCAAGGAAATAGTGTACATGTCTCAACAAAAAAAATACGTAGTCAGTGGTCTAGAACACCAAGTATGAAAGCTAATAAAATTGTTACATGGTTTAAATTTTAAAATAAGCCCCATGAGCTTGGTATATAAAACAATATTATAGTGAAAGAAACAAAGATTTATATTCTTATTTTATAGGAAATAAAGGAATAATTTAACTACCAAAAGCAACTAAAAAAGGAAAACTTCTAAAACTAAAAATAAAATAGAAAATGTGTTAATCTGAAAAATCAATATATTAACATGAATATTCACATTCCTTCTTGATTTGAAGGGAAATCAAAACTATGGTTTCATACTATAAGTTAGTAAATTTTACATTGATTGGATTTTTATATTTTGATGACATAAATGACTTAGAAGATGGGAAATACTGATTTTTATTTCAAGAATGTTCTTATTTGCAGATTTTTCTGTTTGTGGCCTTCCCTCCCTGACTTGCACCTGTGGATCATTAACCATTGGGCTCCTCTAGTTGATGGTCAGATGGAGATTTACCCTTCTACTAGGAGATTTTTTGTTGTGAGTTTCAGCTCTCCTGAGGATAGGTAGCTATTTTAGACTATGGTTTATGGGTTTGGGATTCTCATCCCCTCTCCATTAGACGTTGGGTTCATTTTTTTCACCCTTTGAATGAACCCTTAGATGTAGTGCCGATTTGGGTAAGATTGCCTTATCTTCCCTTATAGTTCTTGTGCTCCTCTAGCTTTAAGGGCATTGGTAATACTATTGGTTGATTCTTGAAAGCGGATATGGCTTCTAAGAATTTTACTCACACCTCCTTTGCTATGATCTTGGCGGAGGTTGATCTTTCAAAGGCTCTACTTGGTGAGGTAATTTTGCAAGTTAATGGTTGGTCATGGTCTCAGATTGTGGACTACGAGGGTCTCCCTTTTTGTTGCAGATGCTGTTTTGATGTTGGTTACTTGGCTCGTGACTGTTCTCGTGGCTCCTGCCTGGTTCCTTTGCTACTTGGTGGAAGAACTCCCTCTGTGAACACTTAACTGTGCGTCTTGTTGCTGCTTCTGCTTCTTCTGATGAAGGCTCATGGCCTCCTTCTCCTTCTATGAAGAAAAATAATATTGATGAGGCGGTTGATGCTCCTCCTATAGATTTCTCTGCTGCCCTTATTCTGGAAAAAGTTTAAAACCTTTTGTGCAGGTTCATTCTGCTCCACTTGATTCAGATGTGATGGTTGTTGCTCCTCCTGTGGATACTGCTGTGCGGTCTCTGGACTTGGTTGTTCCTAGCCTAGTTTTGGATGCTTCACCTAAAGTAAATGTTGTTCCTCTTGTCTGCTACTCTGGAGGGGATTCTTCCCCTTTTGATCAAGATTTCTCAATTTTAGTTTCTAATTCTCCTTGGACAATGGTTCACAGAAAGAAGAAACATTTTTCTAAGAAGGTTACGGTTTCGTTTAACTCGCCCTCAGAGGCTGTGCTTGGTTCAAGTTTTGTTACTTGAACTGTTTCTGGTTGTATGTTGTTTCTAGCTAGTCTTTGTTGGTAGTTGTTTTGTCTTTTTGTTTCTCTCTGTTTGGTTGTGTTGGGCCAGCTTGTTTTGTTGAGCTGTTTGGCTCTGTTTTTTCATTTTGTAAGGGATCAAATCCTGCTTATCTAATAAAAAATAGTTTGTTATTATGGTCTTTAATTTTTTTGTCATGTATCTTTCTTAAACATGGTTGATCTATATTGGTAAATTTTATGATACTCACAACAAGTTTAGTGAAATTCAAAAGATAGTCTACACAAGACCAAGAATCATTATCTAGAATCTATAGTTTGACCTTTTAGACCCACTATGTATTTGACTACTTCCATACTCAAATTTTATTGATGTCTATTGTTTTTAGTGCTTCTCACACTTTTACAAATTGTTTCAAGACAATTGTGTGTAATATGAATTGAGTATCAACAAACTTATATGGTTTAAAAATTAAAACAACAATAGAAAGAGTAATTAACATTTTATAGGAACTTGAAAGTAAATCAAGTATAAAATATTGATTTTGAAGATAGCTTGTGATATATGATGATTTGTTATTAATATATGTATCTCTTTAGCCTTCATGAATATATCTTTGATACACTCAATTTGTATGCTAATGAGTGGAAGGCACATTGTGTCTAATATTTGTTATCATATCTTACTTTCACCAATAAACTTGGTGATCTTCATTTTTAGTGCTGACCATTATGACTTACACATCGTGTTAAAACTCCACTAGCTTCATCCACTCTTAAGGATGTTGGTAATGAATTTTTCATTCTTCACTTGTTCCTCACAATCAAGTGAATTATAAAGGGGTAAGTAGGAGTCTAGAGGTAGTAGAAGTGAACTAGAAAGGGGGAGCCAAGAGAGCCTTGGCATGGTATAATGATTTGTATAGTGATGTTGGAATAAATGGATAATTCCTCGTGCAATTAGTCATTTAATAAAAACAACATTTAGTAAGCTATATTTAGTTTGTTCTTGATTTGTATAGTGATGTTGAATTAAATAGATAATTCCTTGCATAATTAGTCATTTAATAAAAACAACAGTTAGTAAGCTATATTTAGTTTGTTCTTAACTAGTGTTTCTTGTTTAATACAATTAGTTTTGATCTAGTAAAGTAGGCTATATTTAGTTTGTTTGTTCTTAACTATTGTTTCTTGTTTGATACAATTAGTTTTGATCTAGTAAAAAGCATAATAATTATTAATTTTTTAGTAATTTTCTCTAGCAGTAAAATCTTGTGAAGGTCTCTATATTTGAGGCGTATGTAATGGTTTTGTAATAAAAAAAAGAAAGATGAAGAGCATAGTAATGCTGGTAATATTTTCTCTGTAATATTTATCTATTGGTTTTGTGTTATATTAGTTTGCATGAATTCTGTAGTACTTTGATTGTGGTTGTATCTTCCACACCTTCAATTGGTATGAGAGCATTTGGTTGCAGATTTAGCACACCTCAAGACTTAGGAGGAAGATTATAGTAGCGGATTGAATCAAACACATGACAACGAGCAACAGTCCCTCTTAGCCTCAAATTCCCACATTCGTTAGTAAGAACTATGACTTTTTATCTATTAAGATGACTTTATTTTGTTCACAAGAATTTTGGGATCTTGTAGAGAATGAGTTTGCAGAACTTCAAGATTGTAGAGAATGAGTTTGTAGAACTTCAAGATTAGGATTAGATAATAAGGAAAAAGATGCGTAAGTCCAATTTTTTATCCAACAATGGATGAGTCTATTTTCCCTAGAGTTGTAGCATCGATTGAATGTAACAAGCCATGGGATATTTCAGAAACTCTTTATCAAGAAACAACGAAGGTTGATGAGTCTATTTTCCCTAGAGTTGTAGCATCAATTGAATCTAAGAAGCCATGGGATATTTCAGAAACTCTTTATCAAGAAACAAAGAAGGTTGATGAGTCTATTTTCCCTAAAGTTGTAGTAGCAATTGGATCTAAGAAGCCATGGGATATTTCAGAAACTCCTTATCAAGTTACAATGTTTGCATATTACAATGTACTTTCCAATTCTTTATTTTTGCTCTCTTTGTGTCATTCTCCCAATTCTATTTATTTGGGAGGATGATGACGATTCCGAGCTCTCTAAACAAACATTGCAACAACGAACATATTGACCCCAAATCCATAGATCCCTTATGTGTTTGGTGTTTTTCTTTTTTGGGGCAACCCCTTCTATTTTCTTTCTTCTTTTCCTTTGCATGATGCAGCCTTACTGGGAAAACATGTGACTTGGCAAACAGGCTTTCCAGGTTGGCTCTTATGTATTTTCCTTCTTTTTGCATTTTTCATTTTGCTTCTTTCAAGTAATTGCTCACAAAGCGGTGTGTACCAATTCCTTTAAAGTGGGGGCATACATTGGCATTATTTCTTTTTGCATTTTTCTTTTTCTTGGTTCTTAGTGCAGCCTTGTTGTTTCATATGATGTGTTTGTCGCTTTGTGGATGACACTAGGTATAATTTCCTTCATGAAAGTGATCTATCTTAGCATATTACATTCCTCTTAAGTGGCTTGATGCGACACATTGCATCCCCTAAGTTGTGAATTTTCTATACTTTGATTGGTCCTCTCTTGGAGACATTACACACAATGTTCCCTAAGTCAAAGAGCTTGCATGAACTAAGCATGACTCCTTTGAACATTCTTTTGCATGTTGCATTTTGTATTTGTTACATGGCCACCTTGCATAACACAGCTTGCATGTTTGTGGTGCCATCTTGCCCTTATTCATGAGCTCCAAGCATATGAAGTTTTGGTTGTCTCATGAAGATCGAAATGTGATTTTCTTTTGTGGTGCCTTATTAAAGTTATCAGGAGGTATAACTTTGGTATGGTTAAGCGAGAAGCCCAGCCATCGACAAGACTTTCCCCATAGCCACCTGCGTGTGTGTGAGTGCATACCAGCCATGACTGTATGTTTCTCACCTTTTTGGCCTTCTCACTCGGTGGACAGCCAAAAGTTTCGTCGCCTTAGAGTGAGTATACATCTTCCCGAACAAACAACCTAGATCTGATCCACAAGTAACTAGACAAACGATTGAAGCCTAATCCGATCTTTCTTTTCCCTTTCATCCTTTCACATCACTTTCTTGCGTGATCTTTTATCCTAATGTTTGGTTTGCCATGGGATCTTGATCCTGAGGGCTTGATCATCGCTCTTGATTATTGTTATCTCATTTTCTCATCATAAGTGCATTTGGATCCCTCTTGATATGTATGTTGGGCTACTTCAGTCTGAGTTTGAAGCAAGTTCATCCTCTCTCTAAAGTGGGGGCTAAATATATCGCGGAAAAATGTATCTTTGGACATGTGTATGCTCATTTGGGCCTTCTTATGGATTTTGGCCCGATTTTGTCTAGATTTAATGTTGTAATGTGGCCAACACATTCACATTAGGTCTTAAACGCTTGTAAATCAATAAAAAAGTGATGTCTTACGAAGGTGTTTTGAAGTGTTGTAATCCACTTTCACACTTTTCTGAGACCTTTTTAGTATAATTCGCCTAAATAACCCCTTACCAAGCCTTATTTCAAAGTGTTGTAAGGAGTTGTAACAAAATCTCACACTTCCCTAGGCTTGTCATCAATAATTTGACCTTTTCTTATGTTTAAATGTCCCCATTATGCACTTACAGACCCTACTTAAGTGTGTTTCAGAGAACAATCCCGTTAAAAATCATTAAATACACTTTAATTCTCAACACCTAGCAAAATTACCCTAGTGGGACCAAGTCGCCACCATGGGCGACTTAGTCCCATGTGGCCTAAAAATCAAAATTATTTTAATATTCTTGTGGGATATTGTTCTCTAAACTCTAAGGTCAGCCTATGATGAGGTATTTTCAGGAAATTAGGGAAAATCATGCATAAATAAAGGGTTTTCCTCTCATTTTCAGCCCCCAACAATTCATTCTTCAAGCAATCAAGCATCCAAGCATTAAAGCAAGCATTCTAGGCATTTCAAGCATTTATCCATTGGAGCATCTACTTGCATATCTTCATATTTCGACCTCAAGGGTTTGGTGAGTTGTAGCATTTGCATGTTGTTCAATCATCATTCTCTTTCCATTTCATTTCATTTGCTAGGGTTTGATTACTAAAATGGGGTTTGACTAAGGCAAACCCCTATTCTCTAACCCTAACCCTTTTCCCCTCTTTGCATGTGTGTTTTGCAGGTCTTGTATGCAGATTTTTAAAAGAGCGAGGTGTTAAAAGTTGTCAACATCCCATCAACATTATTCAAAGTCAACAAAACCCTAAAAGAAGCTTGGAGACAACCTATAGGTCAATGTCTGTAGATTCGGATTTGGATTTCTATCACAAGCTGAAGTACAGGCTGAGAGCTATAGATTGCGACCTCGAGATTCTTGAAAGCTATAGGTGGACTAAGTCGCCATCATTGGAAAATTAGTCCCATTGTCGGGCTTGAAAAGTGATTTTTGCAGTTCTGGATACCCATTTCCTTGAAACCTGTTTTGGCAGAATCTCCACGAAACAGGACTATGTCGCCAAACTTGGCATAAGTGTCCCAGTTGGCCCCAACAACAGATTTTGAAAGATTCCAGAGCTCCTTTGCATCAAGCTTCAGTTTCCAGGTGCACTTCTCCAGACTTCTCCATTTTTATTATTGTTTGCACGCATTCTTAGTTCATTTTACATAGTATTTTCAAGCATCTTGCATTTTAGTAGTTTCACATTATTAGTCAGTTTCATTTATCAAAACATTGCATTTAGAACACTTCATTTAGATACATTTCAAACCGCATTTACATTAAGTCTTGATGAACCCTCCAAGTTTTGGGTGTGAAAGATTTGTCTCCTTTTAGGTGAAAAACCCTAGAGGTGCAAGAGAACCCCCTTTTTCCCCAAAAATTTACAATTCACTATTTAACATTCCTTTACCAGTTGACACTAATATTTTATTAGATATGTGTCAGGAGTGAAGATGATTTTGAGGATATGTCTAATATGACCTATACTAGTGTTGTAACAAGTTTAATGTATGAATGGTTTGCACTAGGCTAGATATTTCTCAAGCAGTGGGAGTTTTGAGTAGGTTTATGTCTAACCTTGGTAGAGAGAATTGCAATTATGTGGAGGGTGTTAAGATATTTACGTGGTATATATGATTATTGTTTAGTTTATATTGTTACTAATAGTGTGGTAAGGAGATTGGAGGTTATTTATAGTGATGTATTTGGTCTTGTGGATTTTCCCTCAATGGAATGTCTTGCAACTATTTTATCTTTATTGATGATCATTCTACACATGTACATGGTTTTGCATTCTGAAGGATAAGTTTTTTGTACTTTCTGTATATTTAAATTGTTTAAAACATTTATTAAGAAATAGATAGATAGTAAATTAAAAATTATAAGAATAGATAAGTGGTGAGTTTTTCTCTAGGGCCTTTGATGATTATTGGAACTAGTGACAAAGAGGATGAGTAGGATTTTATTTGATAGAGCTAGAAACATGTTGAATAGTGCTAAATTTGAACAACAATTATGGGAAGAAGAGGTTCACATTGTTTGTTACTTGATTCATGGGTTTTAATTTTTGTTCTTGTTGATAAAAATTCCTATGAGGAATGGATAGGTAAAGGAACAATAGTTTCAGATTTTAGAGTTTTTGTCAATGATACATGTTCATTTTCTTAAAGTAAAAGGTTCTAATCTTTATTTTAGTGCTAACAAGTATGTTTTTATGGGTTATGGTGATAATATGAAGGGATATAAGTTTTGAGATCTTGTACCAATGAAAATGTTATATTCTAAGGATATCATTTTTGAGGAGCTCAAGGAATTTAAAAATTATGAAAAACCTCATGTGAAGCCTACTAAAATAGTGCATTTTGATATTAAGGTTGATAAACAGGAATATGCACATGTAGAATAACTACAAGAATAACCATAGTAAAAAAATGTTGAGGAAGTAGAAGGTTTAGATTCATGTTTTGATGAGGAACCACAAGATCCTCTTATTATAAATTGAAGAAGATCCACTAAATAATAAAACCCTATTTTTAGGTATGGATATATTTCATCTGATTTTCATTGTACCTTTTCTTTATCGTGTACTAACGATGGACCTAGATCTCTAAAGGAGGCTTTACTTTCATATTAGCTTGAGTCCTATTTAGAGGCCGTGAAAGATGAAATATAGGCCTTGGACAAATGTGACACATGAGATTGGCACAATGAGGATATAGATTTTGGGAGTATACTAAAATAAAAGCAAAAGTGGATATTGGGATAAACACAATTTATCATGATTAGATAAGGATCGTGATTGTATGGGGGCACACACAACACAAATATGTAGAAGCCAAAATAGGCAACAACAAAAGAAAATGATATATAAAGGTTCATAGATCCTCACCCTCAAGAGAAGTAGTGCTTAAGGTGCTAACTATGAAGCTCCAACTCTATATACTCCCCATCCGAACTATTGAGATAAAAAGTGCCTTGACTATGTTCTCCAACAACTTGGTAAGGCACAACTTTATAGGGCAATAAAATTTCCATGCTTCCAACCTTAATCATTAGACCTATAATTCCACGAGGACAAGATACCTAATCTGAAACTCCCTCTTAATATCCTTATCATCAAAGAGGTACCTTTTTGTTGCTGTCTTAACAAGTTTCTCTCATGGGAAGCCCTTTTTGTTTCTTCAAGATTAATCAACTCATGTACTCTTTAGGAAACAGTGTCCACTTCTTCACCTTCAATTTGCTCCAACAACTTATAGATTAGTAACTTAGTCCTTATTAGCAGTTTAGGTTCCATTGCTTGGGTTAATGCAAAAGGACTCTTACTAGTAACTTTCTTATATGTGACTGTCTACCCAAACAACAAATTTCAGTTTATCATTCTATTGCTTCTTGCTTGCATCTAAATTTTTCCTTAATTATATTTATGATGCTCTTGTTACTAGATTTAGATTTTCAAATTTCCTGTTGATGATAAGGGGGTGAATGTGTTAACATGATCCCATATTGTGAACACTCATCAACAAACTCTTGGGATGTGAAATACATTGTGTAAGTTAGGGAAAATCAGATATAAAACTAAAACAACAAGATATGAAAACCCTAACAAGCACAATAGAGCACACAATAGCATGAAAATCAAAACAAGAAAGCAAAGCAAACCGATCCCCAAGCTAGATTTGATTTATCTCCATTGCTCTTCTCCACCTGCATGAGATTGCAAGATTTTGAAGGTTTGATTGTTGATATGTTGATTGCTCATTTTCGCAGCATAACAATAAGATGAATATGATAGAAGAAAAAAACAGATAGATGGATGAGAAGATTGAGAGGAATTTTGGCAAATTAAGGATGCTAGAAGAAGATTCTCCAAATGGCATGTGAAAGACTTGATTTATAGGAGAAGGTTGATTTGACTCGATGGCCAAGATTAAAAGTCAAATTTGTGATGTTTGTGGCTAGGATTAAAAGTTTATTTTAGTGCCTATGACACACATTAAGTGGGTTATGATATGAGGCTAAAATTAGGATGTGAGGAAATAAGTGGGATTCTTTTATTTATTTTGGAAGAAAATATGCTTATGACACACAATGAATGGGGCTAAAAATAAGATGTGAGTGGGAATCTCATAATTTAAATAATAAAATTATTTAAATTACGTGTGCATGTGAAGAGTTGTAGTCATGTGACACATGTTGCAATGTGACAATAAGTGAGGGATTAATTCAAATATTTAATTTGAATTATTTTGAGACATGTGAAGGGGGAATTAATTAAATAAATGAGATTTATTTAATTAATTGGGAAGGTGATTAAGTGGAATAAATGGGATAAGTGGGATAATGTAATGACCTAGGATAAAATATTGCAAATGTTTTTCAAGGTCATGTATTGACTAGGTAGTGTTATGACATGGACAATTTTGAGCGTCTACACATTGTACTATCAACAACTATTTTTGATGGCACACTAAACTTTGTAATAATATTATTTAATAGAAAATCAATCACTACTTTTGATGTAGCCTTTCTTGTAGGGAATGCGTCCACCCATTTTGTGAAATAGTTGGCTACAATATCCATTTGTATTTGTTGCTATAATTTTCTGCTATTTCTCCCATACAATCTATACCCCACTATGAGAATGGAGACTCCACTAAAATGCTAGTAAGGGAGAGGGCCACTGAAAATTTTAATTTACTAGAAAACATGTAGCAAGAATCACATCATTTTACAACTTCAACCACGTCTTTGAATAATGTGTGCATACAATATCCTACTCCCATAGCCTTATGAGCATTAGTCTTTGATGTGAAATATCCACCACACAACCCTTGGTGGCATTCCTTATAATTTTTTTAGACTGATCCTCATCTAAACATTTAAGGATTACGCCATGAAGATCTCTCCATATTAACTGTCCTTAGAGAAACACATGTATCTCTAAGTTTCTAGCATCAATGCTCTTCTTTGTATGTCAATTAGCTCCATAGGATAACTTATATTTTTAAATAAAATATAATACATGTCCTTATATCGAGGACATTCTTTCAACCAACGTGGAGTAAGAGATAGCTTAGAATTCACTTGATGTATTTCACTTTCATCTAAATTTGCATCAATCATTAATTTGGCAAGGTCTTGATGCTTAACCAGCTTGGTCATTTTAACCTCCATATCATACTCTTGAATCTTACTGATTAATTTATTCCTTTTATCCAGTGCCTCTTGTTGCATGAGGATATCTCAAATAGTTGTATGCAACACAAAAGCTATGGTCTAGGCTCTTATGATATGTTATTAAATTATTTATTGCCTTAATGAGAGCATAGGCTCGCTTTTCTATTATGAAATAATTGTATTCAATATCTCTTAAAGGTTTGTTGAAGAAAGTTATTGGCTATTCATATCCATTATTATTCTTCTGCAGCAAAACAACATCAATAGTATAGAATAAAGAAAAGGAAAATAATTATAAATTTTTTGAGGAAATTGGGCATGCTAGCACCAGTGTAGTCTTTAGTACATCTTTAGTTCCTATAAAGGAATTAGTTAATTCGTTGTCCCAGCTTGATGACTATCATTTTTTCAAAACCTTGGAGATAGCCGTTTTTTTACAAAGTTAGGAACATAACTAACAAAATTTATTTTCTGAAAGAATGAGCGAACTGCCTTGACAATCTTGGGTTATGGGATAAGATTAATGCCTTTAATATGTTATATAACAATCCTTACCCCTTTCTTAAACGCAATTTTCTCAGGAAGCTTACCCTTTTCTAGTGTGAAGATGCATTTCTTGGTATTTAAGGAAATCCCATATCCTAGACATCTTTGGAAGATTAAATCCAAGTATTTATAGTGATCATTTCGATCCTTAGAGTAGGTAGTGAGGTTATCTTGATATAAAATCATGATCACATTTATGAGGCCTATAAAGGTAACATCCGTTGCTCATTGGAATGTAGCTCTAGCATTATTTAACTTAAATGGTATTCAAATATATATACAAATGTTTCCCATGGTGTGGTGAAGGCTATCATAAGGTACTTTGTTTCTCTTACCATAACCTGATTGTAACCTAAGTAGCCATCCATCATGGACATCAACTTAGATCCCATCACATATAGTAATAAATAGCTCATATTAGGTAGTAGATAATTGTTCTTGAGGGACTTGATATTCAAATTTTGAAAACCCACACAAAACATAATATCATCATTCTTTTTTCTTACGGGGACCAAGTTTGAAACCCAATTTGAATATTTGATTGGCTTGATGATACCTACTTTCAACCTCATCAACTCTTTTTTCATTTGAGGAGAAATAGTAGGATTAATGGGTCTTTACTTTTTCCTAAAAGACTTTGTATCATGCTCGAAAGAGATAGTATGCTGAACAAAATCATCCTTTGTAAGATAATAGCTCGTCTTAAGTTCAGGAAAAGCAATTTTCATGCCTTTTTGATAATTTTTATTTTTTTCCAAGGTAAGTCATCTTGGCTGCTAATTCAGTTCTCAAACTTACACCCTACGCATCTTCGTTGACTAACTTCATGTTTTATAACAATCAACATGATACAAAATTATTCCCAATACCACAAGACCTCTTAGAATAATATTTATTTTGAGATGAACAATTTTATTTTGGAAGAGATTTTCCTCACCTTCATCATTTTCTTTTTCCAAGTTGATTTTCAAAATGATTCATACAGTTCAAGAACTCATATATTTGCTCATCATCATTGAATACCTACCAATTATAAATGCTTTTAGAAGTGTTGGGCATGGTAAGAACCTCAATGTTATATTTGGAGTAAGGGGATGTCAAATAAATGTTAAATATTGAAGCCAATGTGACAAGAGCATCAACTATCTCATTTTTCTCTCTTACAAATGCATTTGATGTCAAAAAATTCAAATAAATCAAATGGCGTCACATACAACATTCCTACACGTTTTTAATCTCTTTTCTTTTGTAGTGTATGTGCCTATAATTTGAGACACCACAAGTTCTGAATCACCTTGCACTCTAATATATTTAATTCTATGTCTAGATGCCATATTCAAGCTAAGCAATAGAGCCTCATACTTAGCTACATTATTGGTGAATTCAAAGTTTAGTTTAAAAGTGAGCATATAGTTTTTTCCATTCAGTGACATCAATAATACTCTTACACCATTTTCTTCTTTTGAGCATGCACCATCAAAATGGATGTTCCAAATGCCATCATTGCCTAGGCATTGATGTGGGGAAAATAAATCAGGGTTGTCCTACTTTTCAAACTCATTTTCATAATATCCATTGAAATAATTTTATCTAGTGCTAAAGTAGAAAACCTCATTCTTTTCTTCATTTAGATTCTCTATTATATGTAACATCTCTCTATCAAATTGGATTTATTTCTCGTGTAGTGGAATAGTAGTATAGGGGAAAACCATTTGAATGTTACCACCAATTGAAGTTTTCCATTTTTTAGACAACAATATACCCCATTAGGTAAGATAGTTAACAATAATTGTCTCGACTATTAAAATTACAAGGGTATGCAATAAGTTGTACCTCAATGTTGTTCACTTCTACAATTACATTTATCTCATGAGAATCCATGGTAAGACATTTTTCATATGAGTTATAAACCTGCAGACACATTTCGTTTATAATTTATAAAGGTATCATATTGCATGATGCTCTAGAGTCTAGCATACAATTGCATAGGTCAAATTATCATTTATTATCAGAGAATTGGAAAATGGATCAATTACTTGTTGAATACCAATATACATAGTGAAACATAGAAAAATTGAACCATCAGTTTAATGTGTAAAACCTAGGATTAATTTTTTTTTTTCTAGGGTTTCATTAAGATGGAGATCAACAAGGTGATTATATTGACTTTTAACCGTGAAGGTGAGCCAATCAGACCTAGATATGTATCTTTTGAGCCTTGAAAATAAATTAGAATTGATGCAATCAAGTTAACCTAATTAGACTATGTGCCCTAATATGAAAATGCAAGATACCAACAATTAGAAAACGCTAACAAAAGTTTTTAGGGGAATTTGAGAAGGGAAGAGTGTTGTGTACCTGTCCTGAAAATTTGGTATTAGTTAGAATAGGAAATAGGTTCCCAAGGGTGTCTTTGTCCTTGTAGGGGTGTCCTCGATCTGTTTTCACAGCCCTCTGATGTCGGACCTAAGCATTCGATTCCCACATGTAAACTTATTGAATCACAGTTGGATAATTCTGTAGATGATTTTCTGTGAGTTGTCAAGGAGTAGGTTCTTGAATGCAACAATGGAAAATGGATCTTCAAGCTTCTTTCAATCTCCTCTAAACCTGAAACCTGCACATTCAGAAAGAAAGGAAAGGTTGTGCCATTTAGGGGCTTGCCTTAGTCAAACCTCGTGTAAGTGTATCCACTTCCACAATGGCAATGCCAATGATAAAAGGATAAATGATAGGAAGGATGCTGAATGAAGAAAATACTATAAATCACCATCCTTCAATGGCTTCCTTGAAGGACTAAAGTCATGCACATCACCTCAAGGTCTTGGATCTTACATACTTGAATGCTTGAATTTCGTGGACACCTACAAAAGGGTTAGCCTTCACACAAAAATGATGACATGAACACATATAAACTCACATAAGATTTGACAAGATTCTTTAATCTTGAATTATTGCAATAAATCACTAAGATGTTGCTCTTGACGCACTCCTAATGTTCACTTCTTGCTTGTTAGATTTGAGATTATGTAATAACTAGGTATTTATAGGCATTTTCTCTAATTCTCGCAAATTAGATCTTGATAGCTGAAATTTGAAACTTGAATTTCAAAATGTTGAAATATTGACATCGACATATTCAAAGTTGGAGGGAAACGAAATAGGGGGACATTGCCGCCATAGGGCGTCTATGTCCCATTATGACGAATGAGTCCCATTTTGGTGTTAGTGTCCCATTCTCACATGCAGGCATCAAATTTTGTTTATTATGAAGCGTACACTCCACAAATTATGAGTGATACACAACCTCCAAATAATTCTTTCCAGTTGTAGCCATTGCATAGAAATAATGTTGGAGGTAATTTGCAAGAACAGGGCAATTTGCAAGCAATAGTTCCTCAAGTGCGGAGGTCTACCTGAGATTGCCAACCTTCGAAAAAAATTGATGATTTCCACTTGTTATTTTTTGATCAGGTAGAGCCTACAACCTTCAAAGAAGCTTGCAAAGATATCAATCAGGGGAAGTGGTTGGATGCAATGTAAGATGAAATGGATTCGCTGATGGAAAATCACACTTGTGACTTGGTGAAGTTTCCACCCAATCGAAGAGAATCAAAGAATCAATGGGTGTACCAATTGAAAGAGGAAGGAGGCAAGAAACAATATTGGACAAGATTGGTAGTCAAGGGTTATGATCAGCAAAAGGGATTGACTTCAATGAGATCTTCTCACTGGTTTTGATGATGACTACTATTCAAGCAGTTTTGGGCCTTGTAGCAGTTTATGATCTTGAACTTGAGAAACTTGATGTGGAGAGTGTATTTCTACATGGTGATATAGAAGAGGAATTGTATATGCATCAACTTGAAGGTTTTGAGCAACAAGGTAAAGAAGATTTATATTGAATCATGAAAAGAGTAATAGTTTAATGTCAACAATAATAAATTCTAACATAGGGAGTACACAAGGGAAAACACATGCATAATGGAAAAACATCTACACATACCTTAGAGGAAAAATACAACAAACAAAAACACACAATAGAATTGTGGAATCCAAATATGAAAATACAAATCTTATATATCTATTATGCCATGACATGCAAGTGGAATTTAATTAAGAAACGACAAAATAATGTTTCACCCTTTTTCTTCGAGGGAGAGATCTATGAAGATCTACTCCACAATAGGAACTAAGGAAGTGTGGCAGAGCCATGGTGGAAAGAGAAACACCATGGCTCAAGGTAAGGGGTAACTACAAACATTATATTAGAAATAGAAACAATCTAACAATGACAAGGACTATAAGGTAGTCACCCACAAAAGAGGCCAGGTTAGGCATGTAAAAAGGTGCATATGACAAAGAAGGAAATTGGGTCTAATAGCTTTGAGGTTTCCGCCAAGTGAAATAGCTATTTGATTGTTGCCACCTTGGCTATAGATTGACCCTTCACACATTCACTTTTTAGTGGTTGACAACTTAGTTACAAGTGAAAGTTTCTTTGGAGCCTAGTGGAGTGAGCCTTATTTACAAGTGAAGGTTTCTTTGGAACTTGGTGGAGTGATATCTGCTTAATTTTGGGTCAATCAAATTTTTGTTCCGAAGCTCAAAGGTGACTATGATGAAGGCTTGAGTTGTTATGTTTCAAACATGTAGTATACTCTAATTGGTTTAGTTTAGTTGGACTTCCTAGAGACCTTTGGGAAGATTTTTTTAAAAGCTTTATCTCCCCGATGGATGCAAGACTTATAGAGTCTACCCTAGACACTCTTGATTTTGCCTGACAAAGGAAAATGTTTGATCTTCTATCAAGGGGTATTTGCCAACTTATAATTGGTTTTGGTTGATATACAACTTAGGATTATTCTTGATAGATTGACGAACATGAATTTATCCTAAAATGGTAAACTTACCGCTATTTAATTCAAACAAGTCTTTCTGATTTTGTTCCCTTGAATGTTTGTAGTGAAACTACTATATTTCAGTTGTGGAAAATAATTGGTGAAGTTTATTGCTCTAAGAGTCTTGTTAATAATTTATATTTTAAAAATAAATTATTTTAGAAAAGAGAGATTAAGTTACAAAACATTTGAATAGGGTTATCAATGTTGAAATTGAAGAAAAAGATATATGTGTCTTGTTACTCTATGCATGATTGTAAGTTCATTTTGGTGAAATAATCAATTTGTTGTGCCATTTTTGGGTGCATTTTGATACTATTTCATTCATGAATGGGTAAATTCTTTAAACTCTTACACTATTTTGTATGTAGTTGTGAGACATTCTAGTGAAATATAAACCATTTTGTGCTTCAGCTTATATGTATTTTTGTATGTATGTGTGTAATATCTAAAACCATTAGATTTTTTAGGTTTTTTTCTCTCTTTAATCTTTTTCAATTTATTTGGAAGGAGTAGTTGGAAGTAGTATGCAGGTGGAAAGTGATTGATACCAAAATTGTTAGATTAATTGGATTATTTTTAAAGTTTAAGCATATCAACAATTAGTTATAAGTCTGTTTGTGAAAACAGTATAAAAGAACGAACCTTGAGTGAACCTAGTAATTCAAGACTTGACATTCTTGAGCCTTGGGATAACTAATTCCTAACTAAACTAACAATCTTTCAAGATAGATAGGTTTTGTTGTTCGATAATCTATCTGTACATTGTGTTAACATCCTCATCAATAGTACCAAAATTTTTCTTGTCATGTGGAAGCTCTATAAGCTCCCAAGTATCATTCTTGTTAGCCTAGGGGAATCTACAGGTTAGCCCAGCAACCTAGAGATTAGCTCTTTGACAGGGCAAGCCCCCTATAACCCCGTGAGGTTGTAGACCAAGCCTGACTAGGTCTACATCAAGGTAAGCTTGGGCACATATAATCGATCTTTGGACCTACATGGGATGAACTCAAAGCCCTTAACCAACTATGCCATTCATTCGGTCTAAACTGCATTAGTACATACATCTTCAAAACATGGTGGATCAAAATCAGCCTTGGAAAGCAAAGCAAATTTTACTATCTTCACCTCTTGGGTTTTTTCATGTGCTTGACTTGTACTCCTTTGATAAATGTCACTTAATATTCATACCTTCCTTGTAGAACTTGGACTTGAAGTTGGACTTCCACTTGGAATTTAAGAACTAGATGAGGGGCTACTTGGTGGATTTGTAGTACTTGGAATTGAAATATTAGTGGTCTTCTCATGATCGATAGCATCAATAATATAGCACCATTGAAAATAGATGTTGACATCTCAACATGATCTTTTTGATGACCAGAAAATCCCCCTTAATGAAAAATCGCATCTCTTGACACAATAATACTATTAGTGAGAAGACTATACAACTTGTAAGCCTTAATTTGCTCACCATATCTAACAAAAATACATGACTAACTTTTGGATCGAAGTTTTGTCTCTTTTGATCATCTACATGAACATAGGCTAAACAACCAAAAACTTTGAAATGATTAACGATAGGCTTTTTCTCATACCACGTTTCATAAGGAGTCATCATGTTGTGTGCACTAGTGGGACATAAATTGAAAATGTACATTTCTATAACAACTACAGCACCCCAAAAGAATTGCTTATTCCCTTGGTTTATAACATATTCCTTGCCATTTCCACCACTGTATGATTTTTCATTTAGATACCTCATTTTGTTGAGGCATATAAGTAGTGGTGAGTTTTATTTTGATGCCATTTATTTCATAATTTTTTTGAAAAGATCATGAACAAAATTCTCCACAATGATTAGTCCTTAAACACTTTATTATGCAACCATTTTCATTTTCTACAAAGGCTTTACCTCTTGAATGTATCAAAGGCTTCATGCTTGGTCTTCAAAAAATAAACCCAACTTTTATGAGTAATTTGTTGAATAAAACAACTGAGAGGGGGGTGAATCGGTTGTAGCACTTTTAACCTTTAAAACCCTCCACAAAAGTTAGATTTACAAACATTAACAAACTTTTACATTGCTAATGTCTTTAATTATTAAATACAGGAACAAAAACTGGAAGTAGTAAAACCATGCACATAAGAACACCGAATTTACATGGAAAACCCAATGAGGGAAAAAACCATAGTGAGGATTAGCTCACAATATAAAGAATTCAAAAACCGAATACAAAGGCTCACTGCCATAATAGGACACATTGTCCAAAAATGCTCATAACCAGGGCTCACTACCACAAAAAGAAAACAAGAAGATAGAAGAAGAATGTTACACAGAGAAACACTTCTTAAAGCAACACAGAGCCCACCACAATTGTTCACACACTTTCACAATCTCACATGAAAGATATCAAATGCCTTCCACTCACTGCCTTCGAAACCCTAACATGAAATTCACACAGCTCTGCTAAAATTCGCTTCTCATTACACTTCACTTGCAACAATATCACATCTATCTTGCTTCTTACTCATTCGTTTACACTCTTGCATCAACATCATAAATATTTATATCCATCTCTTCTTCAAAACATTTTGACACAAGGAGAAAGTCGGCAACTAGCCATTGTACATTCAAAAATTTGAAATAGGTCGATGTCCAAATATTCCCGAGGTGGATAGGAATGAAAGGCGATCTACATAAATCCTTAATTAGGACCCAAATAGATCCTAACACACTTCAACATGCTTCCACAAGCCTCACATGTAGTGTTAAACACAAGCTAAGCCAATACCCATTCAAAACACCATAGACATTAAGTACACACTTCCTTAGATCAAGACAAAAGTTCTGAACAACATAATTCACTTGAAATCAATCCAAAATAATCCATGAATTACTTAAGATTCATCAACCACTTCAATCAAGCTTCGCATCAACAACTACTTCAATTCACGACAACTGATAACCCTTGTTTGTACCAAATAAAGTAAAAACTTGATTATAGAAAGATAAATGCATTGTAAAAAAGTTCTCAAAACCGTACAGCCTAAATCCAAATAGTTGAGAAATGCCAAGAGAATAAATTATTCCCAGAAAACAAAAAACATCATTGAACAACTGATTCACACACTAGTGAAAATATCTCGCACTGTACAATGATCTAGAAGCCCAAACTATGTATATAGAAACTAATGACAACCATGAACAATACCTCAGATCCGCATAGGCATAGAATCAACACACATCCCAGAGCATACATTGAATACCTATAAGACATTGATTTCTCTATTTATCAAATTTTCTCAAAAGCACTTGGAGACCAAGTATCAGAGACATCATTTCAGCACATTACCTCACTTTAATGTACTTCCAAGCATAGAAACATAAGGGTGACTCCATGTACTCACAACACTTCTTTAGCATCTCAACTATACATGCACAAACAAAAATACTTCTTTATTACAATTTTCTCAATATCTTTGACATACAGAGTCAATAACCAACTTCCTCTACACATAGTTGACATTAATGACAACACCAACCAGTTGACATCAATGACAACACCTTCATACTTCCAACAATCTCTCCCTTTGTCATTGATGGAAACACATGATTTGAGAAACCATCAAGGACAACACAATAGATCTGAACAACTTTTCCTGTAACATTTTTGAATGAATAAGCTTTTCACATGATACGTTTTCTCCCCCTTTGACATCAATGGCAAAGGAAAAAGATGTTTTGCATTGTTCTCTCTTTTTGACTTTGAACCAAGATTTATACCAGCACAAAATACTCCCCCTTAGGAGTACACCTAATCATCTGCATAATGACAACACATGATACTACCTACTCCTCCTGAGAGGTAGCCACCTAACATCAGTCTAGAAAGAAGATAGATCCATAGATCCACTGGACTAATGCATCTCCATATGCATCTAGTTTAAGAAAGGAGGGGAAATAACCCCCAACTTATTTCGGAGATACTCAAAAGTATCCTTAGGAAGAGTCTTAGTAAATATGTTAGCAATCTGATCCTTTGTAGGTACATACTCAAGATTTATTTCATTCTCAATGACCTATCTCAAAAAGTGATACTTGATTGATATATGCTTTGTCCTTGGGTGCATCACTAAATTCTTTAAAATTTTAATTACACTTTTATCATCACATAAAATAGAGATGGGATCATCATACATTACTTTGATATCCTTCAATGTCTGTCTCATCCATAAAACTTGTGTGCTATAAGATGTTGTAGCAATATACTCAGCCTTTGTGGATAAGGAAACCAAATCTTTCTTTTTACTTAACCATGACACCAATTTGCATCCAAAAAAGAATGCACCACCACTTGTACTTTTTCTATCATCAGCACAGCCTGCCCAATTTTCATCTATATAAGCACTGAGTGTAAAGTCAGTATGCCTAGGATACCTGAGCCAAGATACAAAGTGCCTTTTAGATATCTGAATATCCTCTTGACAGCTGCAACATGTGTTTCTTTAGGATCCTCTTGAAATCTAGCCACAAGATAAACTACATGCATGATATCTAGTCTAGTAGCAGTTAGATACAATAGTCCACCAATCATGGATCTGTAATTGCTCTAAGAAGCCTTAGGTGAATCATCATTCTTACTCAATTTGCAACTAGTTACCATAGGAGTACATACCAGTTCGGAACCATCCATTCCAAACTTTTTCAACATTTATTTTGCATACTTGGATTGTGAAATGAAAATCCCTTTGTTTGTTTGATTGATTTGCAGTCCAAAGAAGAAATTCATCTCATCGGACATGACATCTCAAAATCTTTCTGCATTTTTTCAGCAAACATCCTACACATAGTCTCATTTCCTCCAAAGATAATGTCATCCTTATACACAACTACTATCAAGATCTTGTCATCTTCAATTTTGAAATAGAGATTTCTATCTGTAGTACCTTTACTAAAACCAAACCTTGCATACCAAGTTCTAGGAGCTTGCTTCAAGCCATATAAAGCCTTCTTCAATTTACAGACCATATTTGGTTGATTTGATAACTGGAAACCTTCTGGTTGTTCCATATTGTAAATGCTAGAATTAATCCTATCAGATTTACTAGAGAAAGATCTTTAAATTCTGAAGTGTGATGTCAATACTGTTTTTGTTGAAAGCCTTTCTAAATTTCTAAGATAAATGTTCCTCACTTGAATGTCGATCCTCACAGGTAAAATATATATAGATTTCCATATTTCCCAAATGAAGAAAGAGTTGATATAAGTATCAATTTGGGAGACTCGTTCGCTCAAGGGACGTGTCCCTTTATTTAATATTCTATCTCTAACTAACAGTCTGCTTCCAATCAGTGTTAGTCTTCTTAATCATCGATCATCTTTTAGAAGTTTGATCTGAAATATATAAATAAATTGGATATGGTAAAGTATGATCTGAGCAATGATATTCGATTTTATTTATTTATATCTTTCAATGCAGATCAAAATCTCTACTTATGATTTCGAGAGTTAGATACAAATGATGATAATGCATAACCTGCAATCATCATTTATTTGACCGATGCTATCTATATTCAACACTCCCTCTTAGCTAGGGAAGATAACTTTAATCAAGTATATAGTGATATCACCTTACTCGTGATATCAAAAGATATGGAATGCTTCAAAAAATGTCAAGTCACATGACATTCTTCATAACATATCTTCATTATGGTATGTGCATTGACATCAAGTCTCATGATGTCTACCATAATAATTCATGGCATATCCACGGATATATTTATCCACCATGATTATCTCATAACGATCATAATGATATTCAACTGATATCAAGTCTCATGATATCTATCAAAAATGTCCTAGAGATACTATCATGACATATCCATAGATATCAAGTCACATGATATCTATCATAATAGTTCAATTCATCATTGTAGAGTCGTCATTTTACAATGTCACATACAAGTGTTCATTATTAGAAAGATCGTCACCTTTTAATAATGTACACAGGTTGAGAGAGCCCATAAAGTCATGGAGTCACACACATGACAAAAGAGTTTACACATTAAACATATTTAACTATATTAGTACAACTTTTATACAATTTGAATTTTAATCATAATATCAAATTACATTTCAACCATACCAAGTTTCTTCCTGAAATGTTCAACCTTGACTCTGGAGAGAGGTTTGGTGAGAATGTCTGTTGTTTGATCATTTGTACTAATATACTCCAACTGGATCACATTCCTTTCTACCATGTCTCTTACATAATGGTAGGGGATCTCAATATGCTTAGATCTATCATGGAATATTGGATTTATAGAGAGTTTAATGCAACTCTGATTATCACAATGGATGAAAGTAGGATTCAAGGGTTCACCAAAGAGTCCCGCAAGAAATTTCCGGAGCCATACTACTTCTCTTGCTTCCATAGAGGCTGCAATGTATTTAGCTTATGTCGAGCTTTGTGCTACTGAAGACTGTTTTCTTCTGATCCAAGAGATCATAGCCGATCCTAAACTGAAGCAACATCTTGATGTGCTTTTCCGATCGGTTACACTTCCAGCCCAATCTGAATCAGAGTATCTATGTAAGTCTAGTTGAACATTTTTGTAATGAAGACCATATCCAATAGTGCCTTGAAGATATCTCAATATGTGCTTCACAGCAACAAGGTGAATTTCCTTTGGTTCACACATGAACTGGCTTAGAGCATTCACTGCATAGCAGATATTAGGTCTAGTGTTAACCAGGTACATCAATGATCCAATTATCTGTCTATATAGAGTGGCATCTGCAAACTTAGACTCTGCGGCTGCTTCTTTTAGTTTGTGTAAGTTGGTTTCCATAGGTGTAGACATGGGTCTACAATCCAACATCCCAAATCTTTTTAGAATATCAATAGTATACTTCCCTTGATTTAGTATGATGCCATCTGATTTTTGCCAGACTTCTAAACCAAGTAATGTAGAATGCCCAAGTCTTTCATGTCAAATTCTGAAGTTAGATCCTTCTTGCCTTGAGCAATGAGGTGATCTTCTCCTGTTATCAGCAAATCATCAACATATAAAATAATTATTAGCATATCACCTTTAATTACTTTAAAATAAAGATTTGGGTCTGCATCATTTTTGGAAAATTCTAGTCTCAAGATATAGCTGTCAATTCTTTGAGACCAGGCCTTGGGGGCTTGTTTAAGTCCATATAGGGCTTTCTTTAGTCTACATACATGTGAGTCTGGTTTATGTATCACAAAACCTTCAGGCTGTTCTAGATAGACTTCCTCTTCAATGGTCCCATTCAGGAAGGTAGTTTTCACATCCATTTGATGGATCTTTCAGCCTTTAGCTGTTGCAATGGCTATCACTGCTCTCACAGATGTGTACCGAGCAATAGGTGCAAATTTTTCGTCATAATCAATGCCTTCCTTTTGTGAAAACCTCTGGCCACAAAATATGCCTTATGTTTTTCTATACTGCCATCAATAGCATGTTTAATTCTGAAGAGCGATTTAGAAGAGACAACAGATTTCTCTTTTGGTCTAGGCACTATATCCCATATATCATTTTTTAAAATGGACTGATACTCTTCCGTCATTGCATCCTTCCATACTTGATGTCTGAAAGCTTCTATAACACTGGTGGGTTCTGAATTTATGATATCATTCATTAGAGCAACATAGCTTGAGAACCTTTTGGGTCTCTTACTTTCCCTAAAGGTTCCTTTGGGTGTTGCATGATTCTCAAGTTCTTTGATCATCTTCCTAACCCAAAGTGGCCTCTTCTTTCCATTGTCATTTGGATTCTCTTCTGAAGCAGATTGAAATTCAATTGTTATTTCCTCAGGATACTCCCTCTGAATCTTAGGAGTAGGTTCCACTTCTGAGACTCTAGGGGAATTATGAATTTCTTTCTCACTTGAACTCCTTGCCCTTTTGAATGCAATGTCTTCTTCAAACATGACATCTCTGCTCAATTCAACTTGTTTCTGCCCGGGTATGAATATCCTGCAAGCTTTAGAGGTTTCACTATGTCCCACAAATACCCCTTTCTTTTCAGAAGGTTCTAGTTTGAATCTCTTTTCTTTAGGCACATGAATATAGACTGGGCAACAAAAAATCCTTAAGTGACTAATGTCAGGTTTTATGCCAGTAAATGCTTCTTCAGGAGTTTTGTTATCTAGATGAGAATGTGGACATCTATTTTAAGTGTAGACAGTAGTTCTAGAGGCTTCTGCCCAGAATGAGGTTTCTATGTTCTGGTCAAGTAACATTGCTTTTGTAGCTTCTACAATGGTTCTATTTTTTCTTTCAGCCACACCATTTTGTTAAGGGTTGTAGGCTACTGTAAACTCCCTCTTAATCCCAACATTCATGCATAATTCCTTAAAGATTTCAGAGGTGTATTCTTTCCCATTGTCTGTCCTTAGAATTTTGATTTTCTTCCAAGAGAAGTTTTCAGTAAGAGCTTTGAACTCCTTGAACCTTTTAGGGATTTCTATTGACTCTTTACACTTAAGAAAATAAATCCAGGTCTTCCTAGAGAAGTCATCTATAAATATAACATAGTATAGGAAGGCTGCCATGGAGGGTATTGACATGGGTCCACATAAATCAGAGTGAACCAGTTCTAGCACATTTTTGGTTTTACTCAAGCTATTGTGAAAGTATCCCTTTGTATTCTTTCCTAGGGCACACCCTTTACAAGCTCCTTCATGAGTTGGTTTTAACTTAGGCAATCCTGTTACTAGTTTTTCCACAGATGGTAGGGCACGGAAATGAAGGTGCCCTAATCTTCGATGCCAAATTTCATTTGAATCAGAAGTTTCAAGGGTAAGGGCTTTCTTGATGTTTGTGCATAGTTTGTAAAGATACCCTTGTTCTAAACCTATGGTTTGAGCTTTCTTTATAGTGGAGTTTTGAGGCCATTCCAGAACTTTCCTGTCCATAAAGGTAACCCTATATCCATTGTCTTCAAGAGTAGAGATGGATATTAGATTCCTCTTTATTCCTGGCACAAATAGGACTCCAGTGAGTTGTAGGGAGAGACCAGATTTCAATTTGATGGAGCAAGTTCCCACCCCTCTTACAGAATGTGCAAAATCATCCCCAATAGTTACTTCTTCATCATTTTCTTCAGTCATAGTGTCTAGGTGTTCTCTAAACCCTTTGATGTGCCTTGATGAACCACTATCAATTACCCAGTTGTTGATATTTTTAGATACTTGACTTGATAATGCTGAGTAGAACACAAACTTCTCAGAGTCATAGTCTGTATTTGATTTTCCTACTTTAGCAAAAGATGCTTGTTGTTTTGTTCTATCAGGGCACTTCATTGCATAGTGCCCATATTGATCACATCTAAAACATTGTACTTGAGAGATGTCTTTCCTCATCTATGGATTTTTGTTTGTTTTCTTTTTTTGAGAGTCTTGTTTCCTCTTGTAAGCAGTCTGTTCTCAGCCTATCAAATTTGGGGAGTTTAGATCTCGCACTTATTCCTTGAACAAATGACTCCCATGAGTTTGGTAGGCCTCCTAGGGCTATTAGTGTTAACTCTTTGCTATCAATTTGATATCCAATTGTTGATAATTGATCCCTTAGTTCAGTGATCCTCATGAGGTATGCATTAATAGATTCTCCTTTGTTTATTTGAACATTGTTGAGTTGCCTTTTTAATGCAAGAGTCCTACTGGTGTTGTTTATTTCAAAGGTGCTCTCAAGGGATTTGAACATTAGATATGCAGTTTCATGTTTTTCTAGAATGGGTATTATATGGTCCCTAATTGCATCTACTGAAATTTTCATGGCTTTTTCATTGTTCTCAATCCATTGAGTTGAAATTTTCATGGCTTTTTCATTGTTCTCAATCCATTGAGTTTTCTCTGGATCATCCTTTAGTTCTCTTTTGTTTTCTTTCACAAATGAGTCTAACTTATTTTCTTTTAGAATCATCATGATTCCGAATTTCCATGATGTGAAGTTTTTTGCTCCTTCAAGACGGTCTTCAAATTTGATCACATTTGACATTATGAAGTATGTGATGTGAATTCGATTTCTTATGAAGTATGTGATGTGAATTCGATTTCTTAAAGATATGATTTTTTCTAAGTAATCTGATATCTAGATTTAATTCGGATTTTCTCAACTTGGCTCTGATACCATGTAAATGCTAGAATTAATCCTATCAGATTTATTAGAGAAAGATCTTTAAATTCTGAAGTGTGATGTCAATACTGTTTTGGTTGAAAGTCTTTCTAAATTTCTAAGATAAATGTTCCTCACTTGAATGTCGATCCTCACAAGTAAAACATATATATATTTCGATATTTCCCAAATGAAGAAAGAGTTGAGATAAGTATCAATTTGGGAGACACGTCTACTCAAGGGACGTGTCCCTTTATTTAATATTCTATCTCTAACTAACAGTCTGCTTCCAATCGGTGTTAGTCTTCTTAATCATCGATCATCGTTTAGAAGTTTGATCTGAAATATATAAATAAATCGGAAATGGTAAAGTATAATCTGAGCAATGATATTCGATTTTATTTATTTATATCTTTCAATGCAGATCAAAAATCTCTAATTATGATTTCGAGAGTTCGATACAAATGATGATAATGCATAATCTGCAATCATCATTTATCTGACCGATTCTATCTATTTTCAACACATATAAACTTCTTCTTCCAACTCTCCATTCAAGAAAGCAAACTTCACATCCATCTGATAAACCTTAAAATTTTTGTGCTGCAAATGCAAAAAACATTCTGATAACTTCCATTCTAGCCACCGGAACAAATGTCTCTTGAAAGTCTATACCTTCCACTTGTGAGTAACCTTTACACACAAGCATTGCCTTCTTTCTTATCACTTCTCCATTCTCATTCAGTTTTTTTTTAAAACCCACTTGCTTCCAATTATGTTCTTATTTGCTGGTCTAGGAATCAATTCTCAAGTTTGATTTTTCTCAATTTACATAAGTTCTTCTTTCATTGTTTTCATCCAATGTTCATCCTTACATGCCTCATTCATTGTATTAGGTTCAGCTTTAGAAAGTAAGTAATAATTTACCTCAACTTCAGCAGCTTTTCTATTTGTCAATACACCTTTCCTCTTGTCTCGAATAATCTGATCTTTGGAATGATTCTTTTGCACATACTTAGGGGTTTTAGGAGCCTTTTCTGGAGCTTCTTCCTCTTCAATCTACACTTCTTGTTCTTCAACCTTTTCTTCTTCTTCTTTACAAGTAGGTTCATTTGATACATATCCATCAACTTCAATTGAATTCTCCAACTCTTCATCAACTTTGACATTTGTGCTTTCTACAACCTTTCTCAGCTTTTTATTATAACATCTGTAAGCTTTGGTTCTTGTAGAGTATCCAAGGAAGATACCCTCATCACATCTTGCATAAAACTTTCCTAGATTCTCTTCATCTCTTTTGATATAACATTTGCTTTCAAATACCTTGAAATACTTAACAGTAGGAATCTTCCATACCATAGGTCATAGGGAGTTTTAGTATTGTTAGTTTTTGCTTGAACTCGGTTGAGAACATAAACAACAATATGAATTGCTTCTCTCCAGTAGACTTCCAGTAGACCTGCCTTTGTTATCATTGTTCTAGCAACTTCTCAAATTTTCATGTTCTTCCTTTCAGCAAACTCCATTCTGGTGAGGAGTTCTAAGGGCAGATAATTGTCTTCTTATTCCATTAACTTCACAGAACATGTTAAACTTATTGAAGGTGAATTCACCACCTCTATCAGATGTCAAACATTTTATTTTAAAATCTAGCTCATTGTCAACCATAGTGTTGAATGTCTTGAATTTGTCTAATATTTCTCTTTAAGAAGAGCAACCCATGTCATTCTAGAATAATCATCAATCAAAAGCATAAAATACCTATCGCCTTGTAGACTTCTCACCCTTCTAGGACCACAAAGATTCGTATGAATCAATTCTAGCAGCTCGGTAGTAGATTGTTCCTTTGTTCTGAAGATGTTTCTTGTATGCTTTCAAAATTGACAATTCATGCAAACAACATTAACCGGCTTTGTGATTCTTGGTAAATATCTCACAACTTGTATTGCATTGATTCTCACCATGTTGTCAAAATTCATATGACACATCCTTTGGTGCCATAACCAACTGTCATTAATTTGAGACATAAAGCCATGTCCATCAACACCTTTAAGTTGATAGATGTTTACTTCAGTCCTCTTATCAACAGCAATCATAATTCCGGACCCTTTTCTAATTTCAGATTTTTCATCCTTGAACACAAGATTATATCATTTTCATAATATTTCTCTTTAAGAAAAGTAACCCATGTCATTCTAAAATAATCATCAATCAAAAGCTTAAAATACCTATCACCTTGTAGAATTCTCACCCCTCTAAGACCACAAAGATTCGTATGAATCAATTCCAGTAGCTCGGTAGTAGATTGTTCCTTTGTTCTGAAGATGTTTTTTGTATGCTTTCAAAATTGACAATTCAAGCAAACAACATTAACCAGCTTTGTGATTCTTGGTAAATCTCTCACAACTTGTACTGCATTGATTCTCACCATGTTGTCAAAATTCATATGACACATCCTTCGGTGCCATAACCAACAGTCATTAATCTGAGACATAAAGCCATGTCCATCAACACCTTTAAATTGATAGATGTTTCCTTCAGTCCTCTTATCAACAACAATCACAATTCCGGACCCTTTTCTGATTTCAGATTTTTCACCCTTGAACACAAGATTATATCATTTACCACACATATGTCCAACACTCAAGAGATTATGTCTCAAACCCTTAACATAGTAGACATCATTAGTATTATGCTTACCATCAAAATTAATTGAACCTATCCCACAGATCTTAGTACTAGAATCATCTCCAAACTTAATTATTCCTCCATCATATTTTTCAAGTTTAACAAACTTACTTTTGTCATCGGTCATGTGATTTGAACAACCACTATCAAGAACCCAGTGGTTATTTTCTTGTTTAGCATGAAGAGAAAAAACCATAGCACCTTCAAATTTGTCCGTAACACATTCCTTCACACATCTTTTAGTGTTAGGAGGAGTAGATTCATCTTTCAAATCCAAGAACAAGCATTCATTATCATCAAAATCTCCATAATCAAACTCATCATCAAAACTTCCAACATCTTCATTAACATAATATGCTCTTTTGATTATCTTTCCTTTATTTTCTTTGCCTTCTCTATGTTTATTTCTTTCAGCTCTTTTTGGACATCTTGAAGCATAATGACCTATATCACCAAACCTAAAACATTTGAAAGGTAATTTACCCTTGTACTTATCGGTGCCCTTCTTCATTCTTCTCACAAAGTTAGCTTCCAAATCATCTAGTTCTTCCTTATTTGGTTCTTCAATCTTTGTTGGTGTATTGGCTTTAAAGGAAGCTTCTACATCTATGCTATTTTTCAATCCCTTTTTCCTCATCTCAAAAAAAAGTTAGTTTACCAATCATCTGACCTCTAGAATAATTATCAAGATTTATAGCTTCCTCAATAGTAGACGATTTTTCACTATAACAATCAAGAAGAGATCTAAGAACTTTCTTTTCCACTTTAGATTCTTTGACTTGTGCACAAAGACCTCTCATTCCACTTACCAACTCATCAATTTTCTGCATGTAGTTTGCAAGTGATTCATCTTCAAAAATCTGTAGGGCTTCAAATTTTTCCTTCCAGATCTACAGCCTCGCTTGTTTAACTTTGTCATCTCCTTCATAAATGCTTTCTAGCTTATCCCACAATTCTTTAGTATTTTTCAAACTCACAACTTTAACTAATTCAATTTTTGAAAGACCATTCGTAAAAAGAAATCTTGCCTTAGCATTTGCTTCATATGCCTTGATCTCTACACTTGTACTTGGACCATTTTGAGGTGGAACATATATAGTCTTATATGCTTTTTCAACTTCAAATCCATGTGATGACAAATAGCCTTCCATCTGTTTCTTCCAGAATGCATAATTTGTGCCAATGAATTTAGAGCAATCCAAAGTAATCTTGCTCGCTATCTCAGATCTACCTTAAACGACTAAGCTCTTCTTCCAAGGAACCTCACTCTAATACCAATTGTTGAACAAGACAACTCAGAGGGGGGGTGAATCAGTTTTAGCACTTTTAACCTTTAAAACCCTCCACAAAAGTTAGATCTACAAACATTCACAAACTTTTACTCTGCTAATGTGATTACTTATTAAATGCATGAACATAAACCGAAAGTAGTAAAACCATGCATATAAAAATACTAGATTTATTGGGAAAACCCAATGAGGGAAAAAACCACGGTGAGGATTAGCTCACAACATAAATAATCCCAAAACCGAATAGAAAGGCTCACTACAAGAAAGACTCGCTACCAAAATAGGACACACTATCCAAAACGGCTCACAGCCAAGGCTAACTGCCACCAAAAGAAAACAAGAAGATAGAAGAATAATTTTACAAAAGGAAACACTTCTTAATGCAACATGGAGTCCATCACAATTGCTCGCACACTTTCGTAGTCTCACATGAAAGATATTGAATGCCTTTAGCTCACTGCCTTTGGAACCCTAACATGAAATTCACACTGCTCAGCTCAAATTCTCATCTCATTACACTTCACTAGCAACAATCTCACATCTATCTTGCTTCTTATTCTTTTGTCTACAGTCTTGCATCAATATCATACATATTTATATCAACCTCTTCAAAACATTTGAAACTATTGGAGAAAGTCAAGAACTAGCCATTATACATTCAAATTTGAAATAGGTCGGCACCCAAACATTCCCGTGGTGGATAGGAATGAAAGGCGACCTACATAAATCCTTAATTAGGACCAAAATAGATCCCAACACACTTCAACATGCTTCCACAAGCCTAGCATGTAGTGTTAAACATAAGGTCAACCAACACCTATGCAAAACAACATAGACATTAAGTACACGCTTCCTTAGATCAAGCCAAAAGTTACAGACAACATAATTCACTTGAAATCAATCTAGAACAATCCATGAATTACTTAAGATTCACCAACCACTTCAATAAAACTTTGCATCAACAACTACTTCAATTCAGGGCAATTGATAACCCCTATTTACATACTGGTAAATGAAACTTACACTGTACTGTGCCAAATAAAGTAAAAACTTGATCACAGAAAAGTAAATGCATCATAAATAACTTTTCAAATCCCCACAGCTTGAATCTAGATAGCGGAGAAATTTGGAGCAAATACATTTCTCCCAGACAGCAGAAAACATCATTGAACAACTAATTCACACACTAGTGAAAATATCTTGCACAGTACAACGATCCAAAAGCCCAAATTCTCGATATAGCAACTAATAACAACCATGAACAATGCCCCAGATCTGCATAGGCATATAATAAATACAAAATAAATGTAGAGCACATTCCAGAGCATACTCCTAGTACTTGTAAGACACCGATATCTCTATTTATCAAATTTTCTCAAAAGCACTTGGAGACCAAGTACTAGAGACATCATTTCAACACATTACCTCACTCTAACACACTTACATCCATAGCAACATAAGGATGACTCCATGTACTCACAACACTTCAACATCTCAACTATGCATGCACAAACAACAATCCCTTTTTATTACAATTGTCTCAATATCCTCGACATATATAGTCAATAACTAGCTTCCTCTACACGTAGTTGGCATCAATGACAACACCAACCAGTTGACATCAATGGCTACACCTTCATACTTCCAACATAATCATCAATAAAAGTAATGAAATTTGATGCCTTAACCAAACTTTTTATTTGGATAAGACCAGAAATATCAAAATTAACTAGCTGAAGTGGAAATTGGGCCCTCTATGCCTTGCATTTTAAAAAATCATCTCTTGATTGTTTGCCTTTAGCACATCCTTAACAAACATTCTTGTGCTCTTTAACCTTAG
The DNA here is from genome assembly GCA_007115665.2 of Sequoiadendron giganteum. NCBI lineage: Eukaryota > Viridiplantae > Streptophyta > Pinopsida > Cupressales > Cupressaceae > Sequoiadendron > Sequoiadendron giganteum. The sequence continues at coordinate 580,386,460 of CM021101.1, forward strand.
TGTGTCGCCAAAAAGTGTAGCCTTTGACACTGTTCACTCATTGGGACCCTTGCCTATGGATTTTGGACTTAAATAACCCCTTTTCATCATCATTTATAGGCCCCTATGACCCTTTATTGTGCATCCCAAGACTTAATTTGATCAAATATCTAATAAAATCATCATATGAACCTGATTTCTTCACTCTTAGACAATCCAACTAGCAAAAGGGTCCCTGTGCGACTAGGTCGCCCATCTGGGCGAATTAGTCCTATCCAAGCGGACTAAGTCGCCCAAGGTGGTGATCTAGTCCTATTGGAGCTATTTTCGGGGTTTTGAGTGGGAAAAGTTAGGATTTTGATCTATTTCTCCTTCATGTCAGCCTTGAGGATAAAATAACGGGTGTTGTAGGTGGATTGCCTATAAATAAGCCTAAAAACACTAATTCCTCATTATTCACAACTCTCTCATTCACTCTTCACTCCTAATCCACCACTCTTCAAAAGCAAGCTAAGGTTTCTACATACTAAGTCATCAAAACATCTCTCCAAAGCATTCAAGGGCTAATTGTTGCAACAACACAAGTTCATTCATCATGGCAAGGTATTGAATCCATCATTTCACATTTCATGTTCTATTATCTTGTCTCTTCATTTGATTTGTTTATCTAAAAGGGGTTTGACCAAGGCAAACCTATATGCCTTAACAATCAACATTTCTTCCTGTTTGTGTGTGTTTGCAGATTCAGGTCTCTTGGAAGCTTGAAGATCATCCAAGAATGGATTGAAGACTTGTTTAGGGCATCTCCTTGTCAACTAAGGAAAAACATTCAATAAAAGAAACCTACAGATCAAAAATCAAGGTTTCTGGTCTGAACACTTGGAAGAATAGAAAGTGAAAATGAAAAGCTCTTGTTTCCACCTTCAGATTTTCAAAAAAGGCAAAAGGGACACTCCCCACAGTTGTGGCGACCTAGTCCTATTGTGCTTATTTTTTAGAGATCTTTGTGGATCCGGATACCCATTTGGTTGAAACAAGCCTCAGAGCAGGTTTTTGATATCACTCCAAAAGAGGACTAGGTCGCCCAACTTGGTGCAAGTGTCCCATCAGACATAAAAATCACTATTTTTCAGAATTTCAGAGTTCCTTCAAGTCTGCAACACACTTCCAGGTACACATTTCCAAATTTATAGCTTTTTGTTATGTTTTATAAGCTTTCTTAGGTCATCTAGCATAAATTCTGCATATCTTCATGTATTTTCACATATCTTGCATTTTCTAGGTTTTACATTAGTAGTTAGTTTTCTATTTTTAGTTTATTGCACTTAGAAATCATAGTTAAACACTTTCACACCCCAATCAAAACCCCTTATCTTTGAATGTAACTTATGCATTTTGGCCTACTTCTTTCTCCTTTTAGTTGAAAAACCTAGAAGTGTTAGAGAGTCTTGTGGTGCCAAAATCTTCGTTACATTTTAGTGAATCTGACTTTCGAATCCCCTTTTCTCTGATTTGGAGTTCCTTATCATCCTAGATTTGCATTGCATTGTATTTTGCATTGTTTACTTTGCATTCTAGGGTTTTAAAATTTGCATTAGTGAAAAACTCATTTAGCTTGCATTTTTGCATTGCATATCATTCACAATCATCAAAATTCTACATTTTCATCTTAGGTTTACATCATACAACCCCGACACCATCAAAATCAAATAGAAAAATAAAAAAATTGTTAAAAAAAATCACCAAGAGGACTAAGTCACCACCCTGGGCGACCTAGTTCCTTTAGGCCTTTGAAATTGCCATTTACAGGGCTGAAAACCTTGTTTTCAAGCTTTTGTTTATGCCATTATCCATCTGTATTAGTAGGTTGTCTTTCTGTTACATGCATTTTACTTAATCTAGCTCAATTTGGCTCATTTCATGCATTTCTTAAATTTCATTTTGCATTCACAACATTTTCTTTTCAGTACAATCAATAAATTACATTGTTTGAAATCTGAAACTTGCATTTCATTCTATATGTCTTTACATAACATTTTAAGTTTGCATAGCTTCTATTATATTTAATTTCATGGCACTTATGGATAGTATTAGAATTTTGCAATTTTCATTTTCAACATTAGTTCCTAGTTCATTTAGATCAAATTCGGTACAAAACGAAAACAACATTTTAACATCACAAGCACCCACTCACGCCCTTCTTAAGCCCTTTAGTAGTGATTACTTAGACATGTTAGACGAAGCCCTTGATGACTTCATCTCTTCTAGCTCATCCACTAAAGCTTTGCCTCAAGAGGATGTAAGCATCGATAATCATGATAATCATAATTGTTCTTCTCCTGATATCTCTCCCATTGGTGACAAAGGTATCTTGTGGAAATGAGACACAATCATTAAAGATCATAATGGTCTTGCTTGTCTTCGTCCTCCTCCCCCTTGGAAAGACCTTATGACACACAAAGCTAAAATCATGGTTACTACATTACCTAGTCTTCAATCATCTCCCAACACCTCCCCTTATATGTGATAACACTTTCCTAAATAAGGCTATGTTGGTATCTAGCAACCCAATGATTGAGAGTTATAGCATTATTTATCTCCTTCCTAATGTTCCTCACATTTGGAAGAGTCTATTTAAACAAACAAGTCCAATCATTGGTAACCATCTAATTCCTAGTTATTCTTATCTTAATGCCTATCCTTTGAGCGATGAAGCTACTTTACCAACTCTAATCATGGCATGTGATAAACCTATTGTTTGTCACTTTCCAAAAAGCTCTCCTCCTAGGATAGATACTATTGTACAAGATAGTTCAACCATAGATCATTCCCTTACTTGCGATGAAGTCCATAGTGTAGAACCCAACAATGAATGTCCTAAACATCTCATTTGTGGTTCTCCTACATACTCTCCTAATAGGGAAGGTATCATGGTGCAAGAAAATAACATGGTTGCACTCCTTTCAAGCAATAGTAATGTGTCTTCCTTGGGTAATAGTAAAAAAATGGTACTCAATTGCCCTTTCTTAGAGATACATCAACCCAAGCCCGATGAGGTTATGCATACACAAGTGTCCATTAGATCCCCATTTACTATTGGACCTCCTAAACATACTCTCATCCTTCACCCACCTGAGCACAACGTTTCACACCAACCAAGTTACAATGACATTGCTCATATATATGATAGTGTATACCATCAAGGCTAACTTTGCTGAAACCTTGTTTCCTTACCCACATAAATAACATTAGTTGCTGCTCCTTGTCATGTAATAGTTGTAGGATCATAGCATACTCACTATTACATGTTTTGCATCCATCGCAAGGAGCACCATACCATCATCGATCCCCGACTCACCTTTATCTTGCATTAAGTGGGGTTAAGGGGTTAGTTAGCCTTTTCCCTCATATGCCACTTGTCATTGTCTCTCTTGACTACTCGTTAACCTTTCAATAACATATAATAGCAAGATTGGGACGTGGACGACATGTCTTAAGATTGACTCGCATGTGACATACCACCCCTCTTCATGACGTAGCTCACTTCGGAAACATATGACTTGGCATAGGGCTTTCCAAGCTAGCTCTCATGTCTTCTTTCCTTTGTCCTTGGCTACTTTAAAGCAATCACTCACATTGATGGTGTAGCAAGCGCTTTAAAGTGGGGGCATTCATAGACGACATCTTTTTACAAAATTTCATGGCGTGATTTTTCTTTTTCTTGTGACGTGTCCTCTTCTTGGTGGTGTCATTGGGTTTGATGCCTTCCAAGAGTGTATGATCAACTAAAGTGGCTTGATGCGATCGAAGCATCCCATTAATAACAATCTGACACCCCGATTTGTCCTCTCTTGGAATAGGCACAATGCTCCCTAAGAAGAAGACTTTGCATGAACAAAGAAAAATCCCCTTCAACAAAATCTTCACATAACATTCAAAAGCATTTACACAAGCATTGTGGTGCCTTATGAAAGTTATCAAGCGAGGTAACTCTGGTAGGGTTAGTATAATGGGAAGCCGACACATTGGCATGACTTTTTCATTATATGGTGGTAAGTCGATACACTGACACGACTTTCTCACTAAACCACTTCTTTGTGACAACTCACCCCGTAGATGACCTGATGTTTTGTAGCCCCAGAGAGCGCATCTTTTCCACCTCATTCTTCCTATCCTTCTAGTTCTTGTCATCGCAAGATCTTGTATCTTGTTTTGCTACAAATCATTCACCCTTGAATGTGTCTTCTTGCACTGATGTCATTTTGACTTAGAATCTTGAATCCTTGGGGGCTTGACCACCCCCTTTCTCTTTCTCATTCTGCACTATCTTCACTTGGGCTGCTTTAGTGTGAGCTTGAAGCAAGTTCATCCTCTCACTAAAGTAGGGGCTAAATGTGTCGCCAAAAAGTGTAGCCTTTGACACTTTTCACACATTTGGACCCTTGCTTATGGATTTTGGACCTAAATAACCCATTTTCATCATCATTTATAGGCCCCTATGACCCCTTATTGTGCATCCCAAGACTTAATTTGATCAAATATTTGATAAAATCATCATATAAACCTGATTTCTTCACTCCCGGATAATCCAGCTAGCAAAAGGGCCCCTGTGGGACTAGGTCGTATATCTAGGTGAATTAGTCCTATCCAAGTGGACTAGGTCACGCAAGGTGGCGACCTAATCCCATTGCAACTATTTTCAAGGTTTTGAGCGGGAAAAGTTAGGGTTTTGGTTTATTTCTCCTTCATGTCGGCCTTGAGGAACAAATAATGGGTGTTTTAGGTGGAGTTCCTATAAATAAGCCTAAAAACTCTAATTCCTCATTATTCACAACTCTCTCATTCACTCTTCACTTGTAATCCACCACTCTTCTCAAGCAAGTTAGGGTTTCTGCATACTAAGTCATCAAGATATCTCTCCAAGGAATTCAAGGGCTGATTGCTGCAACAACACAAGATCATTCATCATGGCAAGGTATTGAATCCATTATTTCACATTTCATGTTCTATTATCTTGTCTCATCATTTCATTTGATTATCTAAAAGAGGTTTGACCAAGACAAACCCCTATGCCTTAACAATCAACATTTCTTCCTCTTTGTGTGTTTTTGTAGGTTTAGGTCTCCTGGGAGCTTGAAGGTCATCCAAGAATGCGTTGAAGACTTGTTTAGGGCATCTCCTTGTCAACTAGGGCAAAATATTCAATAAAAGACACCTATAGATCGAAAATCAAGGTTTCTAGTCCGAACACTTGGAGGGACAAAAAGTGCAGATGAAAAGCTCCCGTTTCCACCTTCATATTTTCAGAAAAGGCAAAAGGGACACTCTCCACAGTTGTTGCGACCTAGTCCCATTGTGCTTATTTTTCAAAGATCTCTACGGATCTGGATACCCATTTGGTTGAAACAGGCTCCGGAGTAGTTTTTTGAAATGAGCCCGAAAATGGACTAGGTCGCCCAACTTGGCACAAGTGTCTCATCAAACATAAAAATCACTATTTTCAGAATTTCAGAGTTCCTTCAAGTTTGCAACGCACTTCCAGGTACACATTTCCAGTTTTACAACTTTCTATTATGTTTTATAAGGTTTCTTACGTCATTTAGCATTAAGTATGCATATCTTAATGTATTTTCACATATCTTGCATTTTCTAGGTTTTACATTACTAGTTAGTTTTCTATTTTCAGTTTATTGCACTTAGGCATCATAGTTAAACACATTCACACCCCCATCAAAACCCCTTATCTTTGAATGTAACTAATGCATTTTGGCCTACTTCTTTCTCCTTTTAGGTGAAAAACCTAGAAGTGATAGAGTCTTGTGGTGCCAAAATCTTCATTACACTTAGTCAAACCATTAACTAATTCTTTTGATGTTAGATGCTTCAAACTATGGATATTTAAATGTCCATACGTAAGCTCTCACAAGCAACTTTTGTCCTGATACACCATATTGGCAAGATTGTTGTTATGTTCTTCAAACTTCTCTGGAAACATCTTACTCTTCAACTAAGGCACAACTATAACCACCCTATTGCCTTGATCCTTATCATAAATTATACATTGTTAATTTTTAACCACTACTTCATAATTCTTCTCACACAATTTCCCAATACTCAATACATTATGCTTTAACTGTGGAGTGTAATAAATATCATGAGCATTTTCATACCTTCTTTAGTATGGACTTGTATAGCTCCTTTTGCAACAACCTCCAATGTTTTTTCATTACCAAACTTGATCTTGGATTTGAAACTTTTATCCATTGTAGAGAAAAGCTCCTTGTTTCCCGACATCTGGTTAGAACACCCTAAATCTAAATACCAAACATCTTTCATACTATTCTCAACTTTACCATAAGATAAAAATAAATTATTTGGAAAAGCATCATCACCCTCTTGAATCTAATTAACACTTTTGTTGTTATTACTTTCTTTTAATGTACAATTCCTTTCAAAGTGACCATACTTGTTACAATGATAATGCCAGATATTTCTGTTATCAAATCTGCCTTTACCTCTTCCTCTTGAACAACCTCTTCATCCTTTGTTTGGTCTTGAATTTTTTTATATTTTGATCTCTACCTTGACCTTGGTTGCTTTTGGTGCAAGTGTTGGTATCTTCATTCGTTGTAATTTGTAATTTTGAGGAAAACAAATTATCATCACTTTCTTCAAATGAATCTCTCAATCTTTGTTCATGAGACATAAGAGATTGATCTAGATGATTAAACCGAAGGTTAGTCAAATCGTTGCTTTCTTCAATGTTTATAGCAACATGGTTCCACCTTGGTGTTAGAGACCTCAACACCTTTTTTATCACAACTTATTTATTCATAATTTCTCTAAGAGTAGCCATCTTATTGACCACTTCTTTTACTCTCACACAATAGTCACCCACACTTTCAGCTTCTTGCATCTTCAAATTTTCAAATTCTCTCTTTAATGTCTACTTCTTGACAACATTGACTTGATCACTAATTGATAAGCTTCCTTTAGAGTCTTCCAAGCATCCTTTGTTGTCATTGCGCTTTTAACTCTTGGAAATAGGCTCTTATCTAGAGCTATTTGAATATAAAATAAAGCTTGAACATTCTTCTTTTTAGCCTCCTTCTTAGCTACTCTATGATTGGTTGTAAGAGTGTTCCAATCAGCTGAGTGTTCAAAACCTGTTTTTATAATCTCTCAAAAATAAATTCCTATAAAAAAATTATCATCTTGATGCACTAATAATCATAATCACTTCCATTAAATTTTGAAATGGACAAGAAGTTAAAATTTGACATAATGAATTATTAATAAAATCACTTGTTTCAGATACCAAATGAAGATTCTAAAAGCTAGACCTACTTACAAGTAGAAAAACATAACTACTTACAACGGAGGCATTAGCAAAATAAATTTCATTCTCAGCTACTCAGAAATTTAGTGTTCAACACAGAAAAACTTTGAATTATTTTAAAAACAAATTGGTTACGAAACAGTGCTCAAAATATTGTTTTAAATAGCATAAGAATCTTTAAGGAGTTTGCAGCCTATAAAAGAAAATAGAAAAAACTAACAATTTTTTACTTTCTTTACATGCATTAGCATGCAGTAAAGATTGTTGGAGATTTGTAAAACAAAATATATGCAAACTAAGTCTAAACTGAAACTAAATCTGTCTAAAAAACCGTGCATGGCAATGAAGGCATGCAATATTACGGATTTCGCATCACTTATCAAAATTTATCAAAATTTATTAAGATAACAGATTCCATGAGTGATGAAATTGTTAAAATTAAAACGAACAAAGAAACAGAATAGAAAACAAAAATAAAGAACGAGACAGACACAAATTTTATAATTCTTCGGCAATTGCCTACATCCACTTCCAAAACAGGGGCAATCTTTTTATTATCCAATTCTCAGCTTTTTTTTAATAATACATTCACAGCAGCAGCTATATATAAAACCCAGTCTTACAGTCGATTCCAGAATAAACCAATGCATGCCAAGAGGAGACTGAAAAGATTCTGCTGGCAGTGGTTACATGCAGCAGCCGTTATATTTCAGGCAGAGGATTGGGCTGCATTTATACCAACAAAAATTACCAATCAATTTGTTACCCTCCCGTAAACGCATGTTGGTGTCGAACTCAAAAGTTTTTGGGATTGTGCCAACTATGAGATCAAAGGATATTCTTGAGCATCCTACGGTTCGCACACTCTCACCAATCAAGTATAATATTTTTAGAAATATAGATTTTAGAAGACAGACAAACAATAAATCTTTTATTCAATTTCTCTCTCGATGAATTACATTTTTCAGACCATGTATTTCAAAGTACACTAAGATAGTATTTTACAGAGGTTGTAGACTCTTTTCATAACATCTACCATTCATGCATTAGTTTCTGTTAACTGATAAATAAAGTTGAAACTCAAAGACTATTAATAGTTATCCATGCAATATTCAACGAACTTAAAGCTATGTAAACTATAAATGAACCGATTGTTTTAAATCTGTAAATCTATGCATGATACTCATGAAGCATCGTGGTGAATAGCATGGTCAACATTGCAGGGAGGTGAAGCTCATGCATCACTTTTCAACATACTTCTCCTTGATGTTGAGACTCAAAATATGGTCTTGCAGTTTTGTAAACTAAACCTGAGCAACTTAGTGTGCAAGATTACCATCACTCTAGTCTTATAAACTGACTTAGTACACTTCTAATAGAAATTAAGTATTCATTTACTTAATAGAAGTTAAGTATTCATTTACTTATTTCTGTCCCTTTTGAGAGATAAGAAAGTTTTCCCTTCCTTTCTCTAACATAGAGAAGACTCACTGTCTCCCAAATTACATGACACCTTTCAATGTTCTAACCATAACAAGTAGTCATTAGCCACTTGACTCAAATCTTCAAACTTTGTTTGATAATTATTTCTTTTAACATGCCAATTTTTAGGCTTGTACAACCTTTTAAATATATTTCCAACCGGATCCATCAATCCATCAATAATTAATCTTCATACAATCTTTCCCAGATTGTCCATTCCACTCTGTGTTCCAACATGTTTTTATAGAATGATTCTTCAACCCACAAATTGTACAAGGATGAAGATTCCAACACTTTTTTTTGTACGTCTTTCCCTGTGACAATGAGAACATTGCATAAAATCCATACTTTTAACTAATTTGCATTTACCTGTAACACTTGTTACATCATTTATTTTCTCTCACCATATCCTAGGCCTTCATTATTTGACCTCACAACTGGCTGAATGAGCTGTCTCATTCCTTGCCCATGTTTTCCTAAACCTTTTCTTTCATATCTCATTTTCTTCATAATTTTCAAACCAACACTCTTTTCAAACCAACCTTTGTTATTAGCTTTACAGGCTGCAAAATCTATAGTTTTAGACATCTTTATCTTCAACCTCACCTTCTTTAGTTGAAGAAACTTTAGCTACATCAGCCATATCAAATGAAGAAGACAAACCATTTGTATCACATGAGGCATCACACACAAATGGCTTTAACCTTAGAAATTCATTGCATGCTTGCTCCTAATTGATCATTCTCTTCTTTTAATTTTGATATTTTCTTCTTCTGTAAACTACTTCCTTCTTCTAACCTCTTTAGGTTTTCTTTATCTCATCAAATATCTTCAATATTTCTTCTACCTCTTCATTTTTCTTTTTAACTTTCTTTAATTTTTTTCAAGCTTCTCATTTTCACACAAATATTGATATCTTTCTTTTCCAAAATCCTTTATCTTTTCTATCAATTTTGAATTACACATTTTATGCTTCACCAATTCATCTTTCAAACTATCTTTCTCAGACATTAAATTTACAGTTTCTTTCTTCACCTTTTTACCAATCTTCCCCATTGAAACAAATAACTCACCTTATCTTTATTTTGATTCTGTTTTCTTCGTCCGACAGCTTCGTGTGCCTTCAATTTTTCCATAATTTCCTTCGTCACTGATCCTCCTAATAGCTGCGACTGTGTCCTTTCAGACTTCTTGTCCTTAAACCTTTCAAATAATGTCACGATTGCTATAAATCCTTGATTGTGGTCTCCTTTCTTCAATGAACAACTCTCTCAGATCTGTGGTCTTCCTTGTTGACATTGGCTCTTTGACAATGGCTTCTATAATAGGTACAGTACTCTCAGGTGATCCAAGAACTTTGGCTGCAGTCTCTCTCTGACCACATGCAAACTTCTAACGTGGCTCCAGTCTTCAGATCTGTGACTCACATCGATCTTTTTTCAAACTGTTTATAGAGGTTGTAGCCTCTTTTCATAACATCTACCATGCATGCATTAGTTCTTGTTAACTAACAAATAAAATTGAAATTAAGACTATTAATAGTTATATCCATGCAATATTCTACGGACTTAAAATTATGCAAATTATAAATAAACTTATTGTTCTAAATCTGTAAATTTACGCAACATGTCGATGAATAGCATGATCAACATTACATAGAGATGAGGCTCATGCATCACTTTCCAACAAGAAATTCATTGTGCTATTGATCAATTTAGGGCCACATCACCATTGGTGAACTTCCTATCTTATGTACTTGTATGTGCTTAGTGGCATCCATAGATGTTCCTATTTGTGCGGAGTATTGTGATGGGGCCTTGTGGCTCTATATATGATTGTGATGTCATTGGATTGGTGGGTCAAGATCTTGCGATGAGTTGGATGATCCAAGGGCTCTCACATCTCTAAGGGTATGGTCCCATGGAGGGGGGCTTCCTAAAAAAATTCAGTGGGTGCTGCTTAGAGTTTTTAGGAATATTTTAAGGCTAGTGGTCCCATGAATTCAATTTTGCAATTCAGCTTAAAAGTTTGAGCTCCAAAATTGAAGGATCGAACTAGAGTATTTTTGGTAAAAATTAATAAATAAATAAAAATTCTCTCATTTTTAAATTTTTTTAGGAGTTTAAAATTTTAAGTGATAGACCAGTGGTAGAAAAACTTTCTAAAAAATTCCTAAGCTGTAGGGGCAATTTCTAGCCCCACCTCAATTTCACCGCTGAAAGATTCATTTCTAAAAGGTAGGGGCTCCTATTTTTCTGAAAAAGATTCTAATTAATCCAATAGCACAATTTTTTTTTCTTCATGAAACCGCTTGATCCATGAAAATAGAAGCCCAAACCCCTTCATGGGACCATACAATAAGGGGTGAGTTGGTATTGCGTCAAAGTAGGATTACGTTGATTGTTCATCTGGTTGATATGAATGGTGCTCACACGTTACACGACCCTTTTTTATTCTACATTGGGCCAAGGATCAATGGACTTAGTATTTTGTGGTACGAGTGCTTGGACCAACATGGATCTAGTAATTATCTCACTTATTGATGCTATGTGAACCTCTAAGAACCTAAAATAGTAATTCTGCGAGAAGTTCCAAATGACTTATTGAAGGAAATTGTGATTAATTACTGTAGATAATAGGAATATTAGGTTAATCTTAAAGATATAAAATTGTATCTGTTTTCTAGTAGCTCTGATGTTGTGTTACAATTACATTCTTTGTCATCATTATGTAATTTTCATAGTGAGATTTCAACACTGTTTGATTCGGTTTGAGAAATCTCAACATCTCTCAAACTTTTCTTAACCATATTAATTCCTTCGTGACTTGAGAAGATGCTATATATTCTTACTTCACACTGAAGAAAAAACCTTCTTAATTGCCCATGAAACTACACCACTTAAAATGAGCAATATCATAAAGTTCACCTTTAGTGATTAATAGTTTTGTCCAATCTGGATCACAATATATAATTGGCTTTAGAGATTCTTCTGAATTCTATTGAATGTAATTCCATGCTTAATAGTTCCGTCAAGATCTCTAATTGACAACCATATCTAATGCTGAGGCTTGGAATATTTGAAAATTGGTTCATTATATTTACAACTAGCGCAATGTCAGGTCTACCATAGATAATTGCATACATTAAACATTCAATCACATTATGATGCCTAAGATTATGATCCCTAAAATGGTAGTCATATTAAATTCTTGTTGTATCAAATTTTCTTACCAGCTTCCACTGGAGTACCCTATTGATTTGCAATTTTCCATCTTGAACATGTGCTTCCTTTTGAATATACACTTGATTTGTGAGTTCGCAAATTTAATTTATTTTTTTGGTAACGATTCATATTCAACATCCATTACAAGCGTCCATTTTATTGCATGATCACTCTCAAATGCTTCTTGTAAACTAAGAACTGTATCAACTTGTACATGAACAGCATACGATTCTTGTGTCCTTTGTGTTGCCTTTCCTCGCTCTTGTTGAATTTCCAAGTTTTGGTTGTTCTTGTACATGATCTACGTGCTGTATAATTGCTGGTTGTAATACTTTTATTGGCCTTATTTAAAGTAGAATCTTGTTCTAATTCTCTATGAGATTCAAGATTAAAAGAAAAATAATATTTTTATCCTTAAAATTCTCCATCTCTATTGGTTTATGCGAAACTCAACTTCCATAAAAATTAGCATCTCTTCTTATTAGAACCTCATGTCATTGCTACCATAAAGTCTATATGCCTTTGAATCCGAGCTTTGACATATTAGCGTGCATTCCGTGTTCTTATTGATGGATTTAAAGATCATAAACAAACTGAAAATATCACAACAAAAGATATACCAATCTGAAAATCATTCTATTCAGTTCAATTCTTTTGCATTACGTCTATATATAGACTTGATATCATAACTGAAATTTACAATTATATTCTGGAACTGACTACATAACAAATAACTAATCATGTTCACAATGTTTATTATCCTACATACTCCCCCATACTAAACATTGGAGAAAAAAATGGTCATTGTTCCATATTTTCTCCCCCATAATAAATATTTCGAAGAATAAAAATTTCAAAAGACATACCAGCACTCTAGCCATCTCTCAACAACCTCAATCCTGGAACCTTGCACACAATCCAATCATAAACCTGCAACTTCCCTGATGTCTTACAATACAATATCTCACTCTTTGCAAACCGTCAAACCTGACTTAATTATTCTTATCTTTGATAGATGAATACACATTGTATTTTTTGAACAAATTTGTTAAAATCTATAACACCTGTAACATCATTCCCTAAAAAAAAAAAAACAAAACTGTAATTTTAACATACAACAAAATCTAAACTCTTATTCCTCTTATATCTCCTATTCCAAAACCAAACAGCATAAACTGTAACCCTCCATATCTGAAATTTATTATTAGGATCTTTTATAACCAACCCTTTAATGAATCCCAAAAATAAACAAACCAACCAATATTCTTATATTTGCATACATCCAAACTTCAACAAATCAAATAAAATTTACCACTGCCTCTGTAAATTTGTGGATCTTCTCTCATCACTTTCAAAACTACTTATCACTCTTTGATCACGAACTCATTGTGAATGAAGAAAATATCCATGCATACAAGAACAATAAAAGTAGTGCAGAGATGCATTGGAATTTCAATTCCTATTCAGGTCTCCCTACAAGTATAAATGCAACCAATCTTCACACGCCTTCTTTTCTTGTCAGATTGAATGCCTCTCATTATCAATAATTAAAAATGCATCAGCGAAGAAAAATAAGCACAACTTGCCACAAAAAATATAGCCTCGATCTTGAACCTGAAAACCCATCTCCTTGGGCTTTGATGTCATATTCATGCACATTCTTTCATTACGATCTGTCTATTCTTCCACATTTCTACAAAAATTTAAAAACCCAACAACAAATTTTTTATTGTGCCACTTTGAAATAAAACTAAACACTCCCATTCAACTCCACAGGAATAGGATAGAAAATGAAGTGCGCAACAACTTCATAAAATGTAATTGACACATAGGTAGAGACATTAAAAATTTGCAACGCCTTTATCAACTCAGCCTCTTATAGCAGATTTAATTCATTGAATTACATATGCGTAGAAACTTACTATTCTCTGATGATAATCCAAACGGTGTTGTGCTCAGAATGCAATAACATTTCGACTCACGCCTCCTTATGCCATGTTCCTTCATTGCTTTCACAAATGTCTTTTCTTCCTCCAGATTTCGATGCACAGGCAGAAATTCAAATGCAGCATCTGTAGAATCTAAAGCCAAGACAAATTCCTGCACCAATGGGTTAAGAAGATAACAATAAGATAAAACTATATTATGACAGCAGAGTTAAAAACAATTAACAGACGAAAAACAGAGCATACAAATAATACGCAGTTCTTTATTTTGCAGACTGTTAAAACACTTCTTTATTCATGCATATATGAAGAGCTAAACTATTACATAGATCGCGTGTATCTATAACAAATACTGGGAAAAACTATCAACTACACATGCACTTGACGTGCATTATTCCCTACACTATAAGACTGGTAGCTACGGTGAAAGACAATAAGTTTGGCGGTGAAAGCCAAGTTGATAACTGAAACAAAAGCTATTAAAAGAAAACTATACTTTAGAACTAATAATCTAAACATGCACATTCTGCATGACAGTTGAATTGATCAAGATGGCGGTGGATGGCACTGTGCACGGCAGTTAAGGTCAGGTGAGACTTGAGTATGCATGCATCATTTGTCAACGTATTCTCCCTTGATGCTGAGAGGGCTCACAATCTGATTTCTGAGTGTCATAAACTGATCTTTCGCAACTGCCTTGGTGAAGATATCCGTTAATTGTTCTTTAGTGTTGATGTACTTCAATTCTACTACCTTCTTCTGCACCAAATTTTGGATAAAATGATGTTTTAAATCAAAATGTTTTGTCCTGCTGTGATGGACTGGATTCTTGGCCAATTTGATGGCACTAATATTATCACAAAAAATAACTGTAAATTGAACTTGTATCTCCCCAATTTCTTCAAGAAGTTTTCTAAGCCATAATGTTTGTATACCTGTTGAGGTGACTACAACATACTCTACTTCTGTAGAAGAAAGGGCAACAATACTTTGCTTCTTTGAGCTCTAAGTAATCAAACCAGAAGCAATTACCAGATGTAGACTTCCGGGCATTCAAACCATCTCCCCAATCAGAATCACTAAAACCAACAAGATTGAACCTTTTAGAAGTGTAGTAATGAATACCAAAATCTAGAGTGCCTCTCACATACCTCAAAATTATCTTGGTTGCCTTCATATGTATTTCAAATGGCTCTATCATGTACCTTGAAACAAGTGAAACTGAATAAGCAATATCAGGTCTTGTGTGAGTTAGAAACATCAAACTTCCAACAATGCTCCTATAAGCTGTCAAATCAACTATTTCAACAACATCATCTCTACATAACTCAACTCCATGAGCAACTGGAGTGGAGCAGGGTTTACAATCAACCATATCAAATTTCTTTAGCATATCTTTGGCATACTTTGCTTGACAAATGAAAAATTCTCTCACTTTGACAAACCTCCATTCCTAGAAAATACTTCATGAGACCTAAATATTTCATCTCAAATTCATTCATCATAGCAACTTTGAATTCATCCTTCATCTTATAATTGCTACCCATATACAACAAATCATCAACATACAAACTTACAATAAGAATATCATTACCTTCTTGTTTGTAGTAAAGGGTAGGTTCACTCTTACTTCTTTGAAAGTAATTATTTTGAAAATATCTATCAATCCTAGCATACCATGCTCGTGGTGCTTGCTTGAGGCCATATAAAGCCTTCTCTAGCTTGTAGACTTGATGTTCTTTTCTTTGCACTTCAAAACCTTGTGGCTGTTCCACATACACTTCTTCTTCTTCTAAGTACCCATTCAAGAAGGCACTTTTCACATCCATGTGATGAATGCTCCATTTCTTTTAAGCTGCTAGTGAAATCAACATTCTAATAGTCTCGTCTCACCACTGGTGCAAATTTCTCTTAATAATCAATACCATACCTTTGTGTGAAGCCTTTGGCAACCAATCTTGCCTTGTGTCTTTCAACACTCTCATTGTTGTTGTACTTAGTCTTGTAGACCCATTTAGTACCAATATTTTTCTTGTCATATGGAAGATCTGTAAGCTCCCAAGTATTAGTCCTGTGAATAGAATCTATCTCGTCTTGCATTGCTTGCACCCAAACCACATTAGTACTTGCATCTTTAAAACATGATGGCTCAAAATCAGCCTTGGAGAGTAAAGCAAAATTTACCATCTCACCTCTTGGATTTTCTTCATGTGCTTCATTTGTACTCTGATAAATGTCACTCAAACTTCTTATCTTGTAGAACTTGGACTTGAAGTTGGACTTGCACTTGGAATTGATGAGGGGCTACTTGGTGGATTTGTAGCTCTTGAAACTAAAATGTTAGTGGGTTGCTCATGATCAATTTCATCAACAATACCATCATTCAAAACAGATTTTGACATCTTACCATGGGCTTTTATATGACCATAAACTCCCCCCTCATCAAAAACCACATCTCTAAAGATAAAAATGTTATGGGTGAGAGGATTATACAACCTGTAAGCCTTACTTTGCTCACTATATCCAACAAAAATATATGATTCACTTTTTGAATCTAACTTTTGCCTCCTTTGTTTAGTTGCATGAGCATATGCTAAATACCCAAAAACATTAAAATGTTGGACAGTAGGATTTTTCTCATACCAACCTTCATATGGAGTCATCATATCGAGTGCACTAGTGGGACTTGAATTAAGAATATATACTGTTGTAGCAACTGCATCAACCCAAAAGGAATTGCTTAGACCCTTGGTTTGAAGCATACTTCTTTCCATTTCTATCACTGTATGGTTTTTCCTTTCCGCTACTCCATTTTGTTGAGGTGTGTAAGCAATGGTGAGCTGCCTTTTGATGCCATACATATCACAATAATTCTAGAAATCTCTTGAACAAAACTCTCCTCTACAATCAATCCTTGAGCATTTGATACTACACCCTTTTTCCTTTTCCTCAAGGGTTGTAAACCTCTTGAATGTCTCGACGGCTTCATCTTTGGTCTTCAAAAAATAAACCCAACAATTTCGTGAGTAATCATCAATAAAAATAATGAAATATGATGACTTACCCAAACTCTTTGTCTACATAGGACCACAAATATCGGAATGGACTAACTGAAGGGGATAATGGGCTCTCCATGCACTTCCCTTTGGAAATTTCTCTCTTGCATGTTTTCCTTTGGCACATCCTTCACAAAATTCTTTATGTTCTTCAACCTTAGGAAAACCAAAAATTAATGCTTTTGATGTTAGAGTCTTCAAACTATATAAATTTAAATGCCCGTACCTGAGATGCCACAACCAACTTTTGTCCTCATATGCCATATTAGCAAAATTCTAGTTGCTATGTTCTCCAAACTTCAAAGGAAACATTTTATTCATTGACATAGGCACAACTATAACCACCCTATTGCCTTGATTCCTATCATAAATTATACATTGCTGATTTTCAAATACTACCTTATAATTTTTCTCACACAATTGCCCAACACTCAACAAATTATGCTTTAATTTTGGAGTGTAATAAATGTCTTTAACACTTTTCATACCTTCTTTAGTAGGAACTTCCATAGCCCCTTTTGCAGCAACTTCGAATGATTTGTCATCACCAAGCTTGATCTTGGATTTGAAACTTTAATTTTTTAGAGAAAAAAGGTTCCCATTCCCTAACATATGGTTAGAACACCCTGAATTTAAATACCAAACATCTTTAGAAATAGTTTCAGCTTTGTCATAAGATATAAATAAATTATTGGGAGGAGCCTCATCACCCTTTTGAGCATAATGAACACTTGTATCATTATTACCTTCTTTCAATCTGCACTCTCTTTCAAAGTGTGCATACTTGTTACAATAATAACACTTGATATTTCTCTTATCAAATCAACCTCTACCTCTTCCTTTTGAATCACTTCTTCCTCTTGAATCGCCTCTTCCTCTTGAACCACCTCTTCTTCTATTTCCTCTTGAAGGATTTTGATTTTGGCCTCTTCCTTGACCTTGGTTGCTACTATCATCATCTTCATTCTTTGTAATTTGGAGGAAAAAACTTTCTCATCACTTTGCCCAAATGAATCTCTCTTTATGAGACATTAGAGATCCAACTAAGTGATCAAATTGAAGGGTAGTCAAGTCCTCACTTTCTTCAATTATTATAGCAACATGATTCCATGATTCCACCTTGATGTTAGAGATCTCAAAACTTTTTAAATTACTACCTCATTGCTTACTGTTTCTCCAAGAGTGGCCATTTTATTAACCACATCATTGACTCTTACACAATAATCACTTACTTTCTCAGTTTCTTGCATCTTCAAATTTTCGAAGTCTCTCTTCAATGTTTGTAGCTTCAGAACCTTGACCTGGTCACTGCCTTGGTAAGCTTCCTTTAGAGCCTTCCAAGCTTCTACGTCTGACTTTGCACTTGCAATTCTCGGAAATAACCTCTTATCAAGAGCTATTTGAATATGAAACAAGGCTTGAGAATTCTTCTTTTTAGCCTTCTTCTTAGCTGTTTTGTCATTGGCTGCGACAACATTCCAATTTGTTGGCTCTTCATAACTCGTCTCAATGATCTCCCACAAATCTTTTCTTGTCAAAAATGTCATCATCTTGATGCACCAGTATTCATAATCACTTCCATTGAAATCAAGAATTGACAAGGAATTTAGACCTGACATGATGCTCTGATACCAAATGTAGAATCTAAAGCCAAGACAAATTCTTTCACGAGCAGGCAAAGAAGATAACAGCAAGATAAAACTATATTACGATAGCAAAAGTAGAAGCAATTAACAAAGGAAAAACAGAGCATACAAATAATACGCAGTTCTATATTTTACAGTCTGTAAAAATAATTCTTTATTCATGCATATATATGAAGAGCTAAACTATTACATAGATCCCATGTATCTATAACAAGACTGGGAAAAGCTATCAACTATGCATGCACTTGACATGCATTATTCTCTACACTATAAGGCTGATAGCTATGGTGAAAGACAATAAGTTTGGTGGTGAAGGCCAAGTTGATAATTGAAACAAAATCTATTAAAAGAAAGCTATACTTTAGAACTAATAATGTAAACGTGCACATTGTGCATGACAGTTGAACTGATCAAGATGTCGATGGATGGTGGTGTGCATGGCAGTTAAGGTGAGGTGAGACTTGAGTCTGCATGCCTCATTTGTCAACAACATCATAATCTCATTGCTCCAATACCAATGGATCTCTTCCCCTGTGCTCTGATATCAAATGATGGATTTAAAGATTACAAACAAACTAAAAATATCACAACAGAAGATATACCAATCTGAAAATCATTTTATTCAATTCAATTCTTTTGCATTACATGTTGTATATATAGACTTGATATCATAACTGAAGTTTACAACTATATTCCAACTAACTACATAACGAATAACTAATCATGTTCACCATGTTTATTAGCTTACACTTATCATCTAATTTCCTTCATCCTTCCTCTGCATGCGTGCATATGCTGAGCAACCAAAAATTCTCAAAACCGTGATGCGTGATTTACTTGATGCCATGATTTATAAGGTGTCCATTTATGCAATTGCAGTAGTAGGTAACTTGATTTTGAACATATGCAGTTGGGAAAATTGCTTCAGCCCAAAAACAATTAGAAATCTACGGTTCTTAAGCATGTACCTTACACTTTCAGCAAGAGTTCTTCTATTTCTATCTGCAAAACACTTTCTATTACAGTGAATAAGGAGCAGTGTATTCTATCTTGATTCCCTCCTTTACATAGAAGCTTTTGAATGCATTGGAGGCATATTCACCCCTATTATCATATCTTAATTGTTTCATAGGTTTTTCCAAATATTTATCTCTAAAGGCTTTAGATATCTTGAACCTTTTTCTTTAGAAAATAAGCAAGTGTCATTGTAGAGAAGTCATCAATAAAGATAATGAAATTTCTTGCACCTTTATGTAATATTGTTTGCATTGGTCCACAAATGTCAGCTCGAGTTGATCCTTAATTCTTGATGTCTCTTTACCTGAGAACGAGAATCTATATTGCTTCCCAAAGTATACCCTGTTAGAAATATGTAATCTCAACTAATTATTATGTAAATTCTCTCCAGCTCACCTTCGTATCTGCATTTAAGTCAATTTTATTTATAAGCTTTTTGGGGAAGATTTCGGGAGATTTATTATGATTTTGCATTAACTCCCTATTTACTCTCACACACTTTGTGGGTAGTAAAAATAGTAATAATTTATTCTCTTTCTAACCTCCATAGCTTTTTGGTTTTATTGTTGTTTTGGTTGTCATTTTTGTAACATGTAAGCAGAAAAAGAGAGCAACGCAACTCTGCAAAAACAAGCAAGAACAAAGTGTAAGGAAGAAGACAGGGCATCGTAGCTATTGTATTTATCCAGATTAATGAATATATAAATTTGAATCTGTCTATTTTATGTTGTGTTTTAATCTGTGTTTTGTGAGTAGCATTTAATTGCATTTGGATTAGTTTTCTTTTGCTGCTGTAATTTCTGTTTGCTGCTCTTTTTCTTATAATATTAAATCATCTGCCCCTTTACCCACATCTAGTATCCGAGCTATTGGTTCAAACCCCTAGTCTCTCTTTTCTGGGTTTCCTCATTTTCTGCTTGGCAACCATTAATGGCTTCCACAACTTTCACATCTAGTCCTTCTTTGACTAGTCTACAAACCTCCATTTTCACAGAAAAAAATTATAAATATTGGTCTTTAAGCA